>OX940978.1:46021329-46579671 GCA_954871275.1 Leptopterna dolabrata | reverse complement strand
TTTGGTTGGACTCACCATTCTGTTTCGAAAACTAGAAGGCTTTCTATTGCATCGAGCACGAAGCTTATCCCTTCATTGGGAAGGTGGAACCTCGCGAAAAAATCGCCGTCATCCCACTTGTGGAAATGCTCGACCCTTTCGCGAATTATCGCCGTCTGGGCACGGCCACTACCAGAAGTTCATTGAAATATTCATCCGAGGATGACTCAAACACTTCAGTGAAACGATTCATCGCACTAAATATTGATGCAAGTTGATAAAAATGAAAAACACTGATAAACTCGGCGCTGCGCGCCTCGGCGGGGGCTTCGCCCCCTGCACCCCCGGATGACTTCCGCTTAAAGCCTGACGGCTGAAATGTGGTGTACCTGACCCTTCAGGTTTTTGTCCTCCTCGCTGTATTATATAAGATCGGCTGTTTCTTACCGGTGTATCCATGTGCAAATAATTTTTTAATGGATAAAAAATAAATTAACCTGTTTTATTGATATGATCTTCACTCGTCATATTGACAATATCGATTCGAAAAACTACATAACTTATTTTAGTGGACTACTAAAATAAGTAGTCCAGAAGTTGCGGAGAACTCTAGTAAGGCTAAGGCTATCGAGGATGCACCAAAGAGTGCATAGCATATAAGAGTGAATAGCATATAAATTAGCTTTAGGAGCCACTCAGCTGATCCGGGGCCTGGGCAGTGTCAAGTTAAAGTCCTAAGGTGCCCACATACCAAATTACAGCTTCGTAGAGTGAATAGCATAGAAATTAGCTTTAGGAGCCACCCAGCTGATCCGGGGCCTGAGCAGTGTCAAATTAAAGTCCTAAGGAGCCCACATACCAAATTACAGCTTCGTAGAGTGAATAGCATAGAAATTAGCTTTAGGAGCCACTCAGCTGATCCGGGGCCTGGGCAGTGTCAAATTAAAGTCCTAAGGAGCCCACATACCAAATTACAGCTTCGTAGAGTGAATAGCATATAAATTAGCTTCAGGAGCCACTCAGCTGATCCGAGGCCTGGGCAGCGTCAAGTTAAAGTCCTAAGGTGCCCACATACCAAATTACAGCTTCATAGAGTGAATAGCATAGAAATTAGCTTTAGAAGCCACTCAGCTGATCCGGGGCCTGGGCAGCGTCAAGTTAAAGTCCTAAGGTGCCCACATACCAAATTACAGCTTAATAGAGTGAATAGCATAGAAATTAGCTTAAGGAGCCACTCAGCTGATCACGGCCCTACGCTGCTTAAAGTGTAATGCCTAAGGACGCTACCTACCAAATTACAGCTTCATACTCGTACAGTGAATAGCATAGAAATTAGCTGTAGGAGCAACTCAGCTGATCCGGGGCCTGGGCTGCGTCAAGTTAAAGTCCTAAGGAGCCTACATACCAAATTACAGCTTTGTAGAGTGAATTTCCTTAGCAACATTCGGTTTATAAAATACGCGCTACTTTTGTCTCACTATTTGGTCTCACTTTTTCCTGTCGCTTTTCGGCGGGGGGTCCCATCGCAAAAACCTGAAGGGTCAGGTTAAAATAGACTTCAAAATGGCCTGGCGGAGAATCGGAGATCAACTGTAGATCAGAGGTTTAAACCACCTGAAACGAGGTATTAACTTAATGCGCCGTTGACGAGAGTTGTTCCTAGATTAGGCGTTCGTGAAACTGTCTTTTCTCAGAATCGATGGCTTAAACCTCAGCCGATAATGAACTCTGGATAATCCGCGTTGGTGAAACCGGCCCTTAGGGACTTAAATAAAATTATGGTGGTTATTTGCTACAATACCGCAGGTGCGTGAAGGGGTATCAACAAAAGGTTGCAAGTTAGCTTAGGCTATACCAGTTGGATGGCCCTGGATGGTATTAGTTACAATTTTATTCATAACATAATAAATGAATGCCAAATATTCCGTAACCCCCCCCCCCCTCCTTCCACAACCACTACACGAAGTTTTTCATTTTCGTCAATGCAGTGAAAGGAGGTGCGGCTTTAGATCTGTACGTTAGATACCGCCCAACATGTTAGAGCAGAACACCGAAGCTAGCAAACATAAATGCTTGAAAGAATTCTTGTAGGTAGAATTAGCAGAACCTGTCAATATGATCAAAGAGAAAAATTTCTTTTTATAAACTGATTTTAGAAATACGGTATCATTTTTGTTTGAAGAACAAATTTTAACCCTCCCCCCCCACCATAATCATCAAATGTGGATGGTTTCCGTTTCAACGTACGTAGAATTCGAAATGGAATTGAAAACATTCTGTCCGTCCCCGTACACCGTACGCCGTACTTAGCACTTTTCTTTACCATAAACCAAAATATTAATGAAATTTGGTTTGTAGGTCCCATTTGGGGTCTAGGTGTCCGCGAAGCTCAGTTAATGTCAGTCATCTCAAAGGGGCGAAAAATAGGGGTTGCAATTTTCAATAGAATTAATTTTTTCAATAGAAGGATATGTTTTTTTAACGTTTTAAAATTGACCTCAAACTAAAGAATTTGTTGAGTCCGAGCATTGTACGTCCAGCCGTTCGTTTGCATCGAAGATTAACATGATCGTGACTGAAACGGTACAAGTCCGGCCCAAATACCATTGCTAGGGAAGAACTGATAATAATCACGGATGGCTGTATGAAGTCGAGTTGGTTGTTGATTGTTCACACCCCGTCTTTTGGATTTTGTTGATAGGTACTTTTGTAACTTGAACAAACGTTATGCTTTATGAATAACAGCAAATGACTTATGACTGAATTACTGAATCCCGCGCATTTTTATGAAACTGTAATAACCGGGCCGGCTCCAGTAGGTACTTCGAGTTATGGGTTCCTTGGGGGGGGGGGGGGGGGGGGTACGAGGGTAGGAATTGACCACAGAAAACAGAGATCTACGCAGAAGGGGCATCTATACAGATAAATATTAAACCGTTGTGGAATCATTTGCAGCGTTTTATAAACATAATATATTATCATAAGGGATGAAATGTAGTAGGTGCGGCAGACTAAATTAAATATGTCTGGCAGTACTCCGCAAACGCGTTCGGTGGGTGGGAAAAACTATTTGAGGTGTAGAGCGGACTGTGTAGGGCTTACTTGATGAATCATATCATCTTTAATACGAGGTGTGATGAATTTAAATTGATCATCACGGTGGCGTGAAGGAGTAAGTAGAGGAGAGCGAGGGAATTTCACCTAGGCGGCGGTAATCCACCGATGTAGGTGAGAGGAAGGAAGTTCACCTAGGCGGCGGTAATCCACCGATGTAGGTGAGTGGAAGGAATCTCGTCTAGGCGGCGGTAATCCACCGATGTAGGCGAGAGGAAGGAAATTCACCTAGGCGGCGGTAATCCACCGATGTAGGTGAAGGAAGGTGCTTGTCTAGGCGGCGGATATCCACCGATGTAGACAAGAGGAGAAGGTAGGAGGTGAATTCCCAGAGCGGCGGATACCACCAGGCATCTGGGAGGAGGAAGGTAGAGAGAGAAGAGAGAGCTGGTTAGAGGAAGTGTCGAATGAAGCTAAAGCTCCAGGATCCGGGGTTATATAGGACTTGGAGTCCTCTCCCTCCAGCTCCCTGTTGGGAGCTGGTAGTGGGGCTCCAGGTTGTGTCCCCCGGATTCTGTTGCCTGTCTCCCCACTCAGATGTTTATTAGCGGAAGGTAATTTTTACATAGGAATATTGGTGAGAGCTTTAAGGTTGCTAGTGGAGTGTTCCCGGGAGGGACTCACGACAGAGGTCCCCCCCAGTTCGAACCAATGTTTGAGGTAGCTGAAGGCTCAAGTTGACAGTGGCTGAGGGCTGCGGAAACAAAAGGGGAGCTGAAGGCGCAAGTATACAGGAGCTGAAGGCTGAAACAAACAATTGCAGTGCTGAAGGCAGAAGAGTGACCGGAGGTGTCTTAAATCTAGGGTGATATACAGGTAGTAGGATAAGTAGGCATAAGTAGACATAAGTAGACATAAGTAGACATAAGTAGACAAAAGTAGACATAAGTAGACATAAGGAGACATAAGTAGGGATGACAAAATTTGATGATGGGAGAAAAATGTACAATGCTTAAAAAATTGATGAAGTGACAATATTTACAATGGTGATGAGGTTGATGATGGTGATGAGAGGCATTTAGAAGGTAGGTAGATATTTGTAAGGTATTTACAGGTAGTATTTACAGGTATTTACAGGTATATACAAGTTGTAGGTACGGGTTCAGGGGAGACAGATTTGAGCGGGGTTGCGAGATCCGCCGTTCCCTGGGTGTGGGTTGTGTGTGGTGAAGTGTATTGAGTGTGTGGGTGTAGTGAAAAGGTAGATTGTAGTGTGTGGTTGGATGTGGATGATGCCCGCTGCGACGAGGTGGCCACGGCGGGGCTGTGAGGTTCGGTACAGTGTCTGTGGGATAATGGAACACAAACACTGTCCCGAAATCTCAAGGCCCCGCCGTGATTTCTCAGAGCGGGGCGGGGGACTTGGCCGCCGGGACGCGGGGCGAGGGACGCTCCCGTCGTCTGTTGCGCCGCCCGGACCTTTTCGTCCCGGCGGAAACTATTGTGGATATCCCCGGCGGGTGTGGGGGAAGAGGGGGTGTTGTGGGTTTGGTGGGTTGGGGTGTTAGTGGGGTAGAATTTAAAATTGGGGGGTCGAAAATTGAAAAAGGGGGAGGAGCAAGAGGGGGTTGAAATTTGGGGGGCGGGGGTTCGTTGAAGACGGGGGGATTGATGTTTGGAAGGGGCGGTGGGGGTGGCATAAGAAGGGTGAGGCGAAATTGGTGGAGGAGCGGGTCCATAAGAGGGTCGATTGGGACGTAGGGGGGGTGTACCCCGGTGGCTTGCGCTGCGCGAAATTCGCGCAGTATCCGCCACTGGGGGTACTTCCACCGCCGGGGCCGGGGAGGTAGTCCGGAAATCCTTTGCGGGAAAAACGGAAGCGATGAGGTTGGTCCGGGCGAAGGGGTAGGGGGGGAGAGCGGGTCCGGGACGTAAACGTCCCGGAGTATGGCCGCCATTTCCGGATCCGAATCGAAATCCGGAAACGGCGACGGGGGAGACTGTTGGTGTGGAGAGAGATGGTGCATGGCAAACAGACGGCGGGAGACTGATAGTGGACGTTGGTTGAGGGAGAACAGGGGCGGGCTTGCAGCGGGCGAAAGGGACGGTGTGGGGTTTCCCGTCCATTAGCAGGGTCGCGGTGGTTGGTGTTGTGCGGATGACTTGAAAGGGCCCGGCATAAAGGGGCTGAAAGGTTTTATGCATGCCGGGCTCTTTCAAGTACATATGCGTGGAAGTGTAAAAGCGTTTTGGGTAAGTGGTGTCGTTTGTCGGTGTTGAGGTGTGTAACGGTTCCCTGTTAATGGACGGGGTGTTGTGTGGAGGGAAAATGTCGGCCGGTAAACGAATGGGGTCTCGGAAAGCGTGTTGTGCGGGACTTGTGTTGTCTGAAGGACGGGCGGAAGTGCGGAGGCTAAGTAGAACGTAGGGGAGGGTTTTGGTCCATGAAGGGGAAGTGGCTGATGTGGAGATGGCTTGCTTGAGGACCGAGTGCCACCGCTCTATTTTCCCGTTGGATTGAGGGTGATAAGGAGTGGTGCGGATTTTCTGAATCCCGAGGGAACGGAGCAGGTCGGCAAAGTGGGCTGATTCAAACTGCCTCCCCTGATCGACCGTGAGTGTCCGCGGACAGCCGTAGCGGCTGATCCATTGATTGAGGAAGGCCGCGGCGACGGCGTCCGCGGTAATGTGGGCGAGTGGAATACACTCTACCCAATTGGTCGCACGGTCGATCATGGTGAGGCAGTACCTCTTCCCCTCGGAGGGGGGAAGAGGGCCGACCAGATCCAAGTGGACATGTTCCCACGGGAGAGAATCGGGGATGGGTTGAGGAGGTACATGGGGGTGAGCCGAGACCTTGAACTGCTGGCACTTCTGGCACCCCAGAACCCAGGTACGGATATCTGTGTTCATATGGGGCCAGAAGTACCGCGTCTTGATGAGGTCCCGGCTCGCCCGAATGCCGGGATGATGGAGGGAGTGGTAATGGAGGAACAACTGCCTCCTCAGCTCCGGCGGGACGTACGGGCGCGGTGAGTCGGCCGATACGTCGCACCAGAGATCGAGGGGAGGCAGTTGTTCCAATTTTGAGGCGGAGATGAGGTTGGAAAGTGCGGGATCGGAAGTAGGGTTTTGGTGATGTTTGAGGTTTTGCGGGGAAGGGAAGGGCAGTAACTCCGCCACCGGCGCAGGGGTGGGGCGGGAGAGGGCGTCGGCGACGCAGTTGTCGGCCCCCGGCAAATAACGAATATCGGACGTGAATTGTCCGATAAATTCGAGTTGCCGGAGGCGACGGGGGGAGGCTGATTTTCGGTTTTGGAGGAGGGCGTGGGTGAGGGGTTTGTGGTCGGTGACGACAGAGAACTGCCTGCCCTCCACGAAGTCACGGAAGTGTTTGATGGCTTCGTGGATGGCGAGGAGTTCTCTGTCAAAGGTGGAGTAATTTTTTTGAGTTGGGGACAGAGTTTTAGAGAAAAAGCCGAGGGGTTGGGGGGTGGCGCCGGTGTGTTGGTGGAGGACTGCCCCGATGGCCCAGTCGGACGCATCCGTGGTGATGGAGAGGGGGGCATGGGGGTCGGGATGGGCCAATAGAGCGGCGTCTACTAGGTCCTGTTTGCATTGTTGAAAGGCGGCTGTGAGGGTGGGGGTCCAGGAAATGGGGCGTTTATCGTTTTTCTTGGCCGGTTGTGGGATAGCGTGTATGAGTGGTTGTTGATGTTGTGCTGCGTGTTTGATGTGTCTACGATAAAAGTTCAACATACCCAGGAAACGGCGGAGGTCTGAGACAGTGTTGGGTTGTGGGAAGTCGGTGAGGGTGTGCACCTTGTCAGGTAGGGGTTTAATTCCTTCGGACGAAACCTGGTGGCCGAGGCAGCGGACGGAGGGTTGGGCGAGAACACATTTCGGAGAGTTTATGGTGAGGCCCTCGGCGGCGAAGATGTCAAGTACCTGTTTCAGGTGTGCGAGGTGTTCCTTCGGGTCCCGGGAAGCGATCAGTACGTCGTCCAAAAAACAGAATACGAAGGGTAGGCCTCGTAGAATGTTGTCCATGTAACGCTGCCATGTCTGGGCAGCGTTACGGAGGCCGAAACCCATTTTGATATACTCGAACAGGCCGAAAGGGGTGATGATGGCTGTTTTAGGTACGTCAGGGGGGTAGATGTGGATATGATGGAAGGCTCTAGAGATGTCGAGTGTTGAAAAGATGGTCGTGTTGTGGAGGTGGGAAGAGAAGTCCCGGAGATGCGGGACGTTGTAGAGATCTGGGGTTGTTCGGGCATTGAGGCGGCGGTAGTCACCGCAGGGGCGGATATCCCCGTTAGGCTTCTGCACAATATGTAGTGGAGAAGCCCACGGGGATTTGGAGGGGCGGATAATGCCTTCCTTGATGAGGTTATCAAAGTGTTTGCGGGCCTGTGAGAGTTGGAGGGGGTGGAGGCGGCGTGCTTTTGCGGATATTGGGGGGCCAGAGGTTTCAATGTAGTGCTGGGTCTGTGAGATGTGAGCTGAGGGGCGGCGCTGGGGTTTGTATTGTAGGAGGAGTTGTTCAAATTGGGACGGGGGGGCGATCCACCGCATGAATAAACCCGGGGATGGGTTTCTGGGTGGAGGGGTCGAGCAGGCGCGCGTTACGGACGTCTACCTGGAGGCCGAAATATGCGAGGAAGTCGGCCCCCAGGATAGCTTTCTCCACGTCCGCCACGGTAAATTCCCACTCGTACGCGAGCCCGCTCATATGGATTGATGAGCGGTACGTCCCGTACGAGGGGATGGTGGTACCGTTGGCGGCGTAGAGGAGTTGCCGGTAACAACGCGCCTGTCGCCGGAGAATATTATTCGGGAATATGGAGAGCGCCGCCCCTGTGTCGACGAGGAACGGGACGTGCGTTTTTGAGCATTTGAGGAACAGGCGTTGGTGAGCTGGGGGGAGTGCGGTAAAATGGCTGAGGTGTTGGGGTCTGTCGGATGGGGGGGGCTTGGTTCGTCCGAGGTGATGGGCGGGTGCGATGGCGGTGGTTGGTCCTCCGCGAAGGAGACACGGGGCGTTTTTTTTGCCGTTCCGGGGAGGGGGAACGGTAGTGGCGGCGCGAGTGGCGGCCGGAGGAGTGGTTGCCTTGGGGGCGGGGTTGGAGGGGCCGTTCCGTGGTGGGGGAACGGTAGCGGCGGCGCTAGTGGCGGCCGGAAGGGTGGCTGCCCTGGAGGCGGGCTTGGAGGGGCCGTTCCGGGGTGGGGGAACGGTAGCGGCGGCGCTAGTGGCGGCCGGAAGGGTGGCTGCCCTGGAGGCGGGCTTGGAGGGGCCGTTCCGGGGTGGGGGAACGGTAGCGGCGGCGCTAGTGGCGGCCGGAAGGTTGGCTGCCCTGGAGGCGGGCTTGGAGGGGCTGACTCGGGGTGGGGTGTCAGTTGATGGAGAGGTGGCGTGTTTTGCGGCGTCGTCGGATGCGGCCGGGAGGTTGGCAGCCGTGGCGGCGGCGTAGGAGGGGTAGCGAGGCTTGGTAGTGGTGGTGTGAATGCGGGCGGGGAGGGGTTGGTGGTGGTCCCCCCCGTGTTGGCGAGGAGGGGGGCCCGCCGGATTTACCGGCGGGCGTCCGCGTTTCCCTGCTTGGAGGAGTAGGAGCAGGGGGGCTGGCATTTGCGGGCCTCCCCACCGAAGTTCACGTGGTAGAAACATCGGTGGGGGGGGTCCGCTGGGAGGTAGGTCCTGGTGGGGCGCGCGGAGTTGGAGGGGGCTGTCGTGTTCGGGGACCTCCCTCTTCGTTGCTGGGTGGGGGAGACGGTGCGGCGGTCGGCCGAGCGCTGGCGTCGGTGGTCGGAGGAGGGGGTTGGCCGGCGATCGACGGAGAGGGAGCGGCGCCGGTGGAGGGAGGGGGGCCGGCGGCGCTCTTGAGACGGTGATCGGTCCCTGCGCGGGGTGGGGGTGCGGGGTGCGGCGACTTCCGTGACGCTGGCGGCCGCGGCGAGGTCGTAAACCGTGTCGGCTAGACGGAGTAGCGGCTCGTCCGGTCCGTCGAGGTGGCTGGCGAGCGCCATCTGGATGGGGTGGGGGAGGGCGCGCAGCCAGAAAGTTCGAGCGATGTCGGCCGTCACGACGTCGTGTAGCTGATGACGTAGGCGACGGTATAGGTGGGAGGGCTTCAGATCGCCGAGATGTTGGGGCTGGGAGAGCGCTGCGACACGTGCGATCTTAGAAGGTTGGTATAAACTGATGAGGCGGGCGCGGAGGTCGTCGTAGGCGGCCGTGGCGTCGGGGGAGATGTCCGATGTCTGCAGGAGGATCTCATATGGTAGTAGAGAGATGATGCGGGAGTAGCGGGTACGCTGGCTGCGGGCGGATGTTGGCGGCAGAAAACGCAGCGTCGACCTGGAAGAACCAGAGTGCGGGGTCGTGCGTGTAGAAGGGGGGTAGCGACAGCGGGAACGACGCCGAGGCCGTCGTGACGTCGGCGGCGGCGTGTGCGGCAGCTGCAGCGGCGGCGGCAGCGGCGGCGGCGGATGCGGTGGAGCCGGGTGGTGAGAGGCTGGTGAAGGGGTTGTCGGTGGCGTCAGAAGCCGCAGTGGTCGGCGGCTGCAGCAGGGACGGCCGGAGGAGCGGCGGCGATGGTGAGTTCGGGTCCATGGTGGAGGCGTCTGTGAACAAAATTCAATTTGAGCGTTTGAATTTGAAAATTCGCAATTAGCGGCGGCGGATTTGTATGCGGCGGAGAGTAGAGAGTTGTGTGAGCGGTTGCGGGTGGGCCAAAAAATTGCGAATTTAGACTGACTATTTTAAATGTGAATTTAAAATGCGGGACACCGAACTAGACTGGGGCGACACATGAGTTGGTAAGAGGATAGAAGGTTGGATGAACGTCGGGTTCACCACTGTGATGAATTTAAATTGATCATCACGGTGGCGTGAAGGAGTAAGTAGAGGAGAGCGAGGGAATTTCACCTAGGCGGCGGTAATCCACCGATGTAGGTGAGAGGAAGGAAGTTCACCTAGGCGGCGGTAATCCACCGATGTAGGTGAGTGGAAGGAATCTCGTCTAGGCGGCGGTAATCCACCGATGTAGGCGAGAGGAAGGAAATTCACCTAGGCGGCGGTAATCCACCGATGTAGGTGAAGGAAGGTGCTTGTCTAGGCGGCGGATATCCACCGATGTAGACAAGAGGAGAAGGTAGGAGGTGAATTCCCAGAGCGGCGGATACCACCAGGCATCTGGGAGGAGGAAGGTAGAGAGAGAAGAGAGAGCTGGTTAGAGGAAGTGTCGAATGAAGCTAAAGCTCCAGGATCCGGGGTTATATAGGACTTGGAGTCCTCTCCCTCCAGCTCCCTGTTGGGAGCTGGTAGTGGGGCTCCAGGTTGTGTCCCCCGGATTCTGTTGCCTGTCTCCCCACTCAGATGTTTATTAGCGGAAGGTAATTTTTACATAGGAATATTGGTGAGAGCTTTAAGGTTGCTAGTGGAGTGTTCCCGGGAGGGACTCACGACACGAGGGATGTGAGGTTTTAATCTGAGGTTCTGTAGTGGTGATTTGTGAAACTAGTTCGAATGAACCGCCTTCACTTCGCTCAACCATTAGCTAACTTTACTACTCCATTAGATATAAAACACATATCTCGAACAAGTCTTCATTCACAAATGCCCAACTGACGGGTTGCGAGCTATTTCATTCTGGTTTATTATTTTCAATAATAAACCTTTGGAATCGAGCATGAAAAAAAAAAAAAAAAAAAATACCCCCCCCCCCCCCCCCCCCCACAAAATTTGGTTGTTTCCGTTTCAAAGTACGTAGAATCCGAAAACGTAATTTAAACATTTCTGTCCGCCCACCGTACACCGTACTTCGCACATTTCTTAGTTACGATGGAACCAAAATTAATGAAATTTGGTTTGTAGGTTCTAGGTTCCATTCGGGGTCTAGTTGGTCCGCGAAGCTAGACGTTACTGTCAGTCATCTCTGAGGGGTGAAAAACGGGTTGAAGTTTTCAGAATGCCGTAGCTCGAAAACTTTCAACAGAAGGGTAAGTCTTTTTTTAATGTTTTTAAATTGATCTCGAACTAAAGAATTTTTTGAGACCACCCGGAGCATCGTACGACCAGCCGTACGTTTACACCGAAAAGCTTCTTCAACATGATCGTGAATGAAACGGTATAAGTTCGGCCCAGATATCACTGCTAGGGAACACCTGATTATAATCACGGATGGCTGTATGGAGTCGAGTTTGTTGTTCGTTGATATTATTTCATTTGACGAATGATGGCTCTTTTGGATTTTGCTGATAGGTACTTTTGTAACTTCATTTTGCAGCTTCGTTATGCTTCATGAATAACAATAAATAATTTATGACTGAATTATTGAATCCTGCGCACTTTTATGAAACTGTAATTGAATGAATGAATGAATGAATGAAAGCTTTATTCCTAAAACATATAGACAAATACAAAAAAATACAATTTTATGCAGTGGAATTCCCGGGCCGGCTCCAGTATTCGATTTAGGGCTTTACTGGGGGGGGGGGGGGGGGAGCTGAGGTTAGGTACTGACTTCAGAAAACAGTGATCTACGCAGAAGGGGTATACCTATCTACACAGGTAAATAATAAACCGTTGTGTAATAATTTGCATCGTTTTCGGAAATGTGATTTTGGGAATTGTGACCGAGTGTGACAGTGGACCCTCGAGAGTCCCCTTCCTAGACCAGCGAGATTATCACCGGAAGAAGGGATATCGATTAGGCTTCCACCAAAACGACCCTATCTTCATCGGAACAATAAACGACTCGAGAACAGCCACTGTCACAGTATTCAGGTCGGTCGGTTTAAATTAATAATGAATCGAAAGCACCAATCGCTTGAGGACAATACTTGTAGGGTAGTATTAAAGGGAATAATAAGATCCCGTTATTTTCTGGGGTGCTTCATCGAGTGGAGTCTGACCAATGACGAGTGGAATATGACCAATCTTCCTCGTAGCTTTTCAACTGAATTTTCACCGTCATCAAACATTGAAAATCTCATAAATGGAGGTATTTCGAAACAGATGCTCCCTATTGAAAAGAAGACCTTAGGTATCTTATACTACTTTCTAATATTTAATAAAATCAAGAGTTAACTATTATTTACCTTAATTATTATTTAATGTTTACTCGATGTTTATAGTGTAGGAAGTCGTTAATTTATTATGAGGGATGTTTCAACCTTAGCTTATAAACTGGAGGAGACGACGGTTGAGAACACTAAGTTCGATATGGTGGTTCATAATGGGTGTAAGGCGTCTTGTTGACGGGTTATCGTGCGGATGGGGGCGCCTCATACGCGTTGGCGGTTCGACTGTTTAGATAGCTGATTATTCTCACCTGCCGGGTCATGACCTCGCAGGATTATTGGCTTCCCGCCTCGAGCAAACACCGCTGTCAACCGATCTCGACTCGTTACTACACAGAGGTTTTCAAATCGACATGCGGGTGTTACAACTTTTAATACGACTCAACAGACAACGTACCCATACACTTTACAATAATTCAAAATACAACTAGGTGCCTACCTAATTATTCAAGGCAGTGGTTCTTATAATTCGTTAACTTGGACCACGTTCAGTGGAAATTATTCTGTCTTGCACCCTCTAACACTTCTTCGGGTACAATTCGATTTGCATTATCCAAAGCTTGCTTGAAATCTACGAAAATAATATATTTATGGAGCTACGACATGCCCATTACTCCTGTAAGCTTACTTCGGGCCAAAAACCGTTAAAAATGGAAGTCTGATCCACCCACTCCAAACTGTCAGCTCTTATCAATTGGGACAACACTCTTGCACATCCCCACGACAATGAGGAGTACCCATGACTGCTGTTTACATTAATTTCCCATTTTTAATGAAAGTAGATATAATTCTAAGAACTCTGACGGTGTGGTTGTTCTCGAGTTGTTTCTTCTTCCGGTGGAGACGGGGTCGTCTGGGGAAGCACAATCAATATCCCTTCTCAACCGGTGGTAATCTCGCTGGTCTAGAAGGGGGACTCTCGAGGATCCACCTTCACTCTCCTCACACTCTGTCACATGGTAGCAGAGCGTGGTTTGGTAGTATGCGCTGAGTAATTCACCATACTCCATCCACTTTTTGTGGGCTTTCCAGAAGGATAAGCCCAAAGGTTTCCAGAAGGATTCCTTTACAAACATCCTGTCCCTTATAAAATACATACATCTATTGGCTCCCCCACCCCCTTTCCACCTTTACAGTGTCAGTATAATTAAAATATATTGAGTTCATTTGAAGACGATTAATGCCTGTCCCAATTTACAAGTCCCAATAGTTGTTCCACCCTAACGATGGAGGTTGATCACCTAGACCTAGAGGTTGCCCAGATGAGCGCAATTCACTGTACAACCACCTGTGACAACATTATCCGCCAATACTCGTATGTAGGAGCTTTGTTCTCCACCAGTAAAATATTATTGAGGTAGTACTATTAAGATGGAGGTTAGTCACCTTGAAGTTGTTCAGATGTTCTTTCCTGAACCAGAGCTTCGTACTACTTTTCATTCCCCCTTTTCTCTCATACTTTTGCTAACCAGAAGTATGTCATGTGGGATGGAGTGTGACGATGTGGCTGTTCTCGAGTTGTTTTTTCTTCCGGTGGAGACGGGGTTGTTCGGGGAAGCTTAATCGATATCCCTTCTTAACCGGTGATAATATCGCTGATCTAGAAGGGGGACTCTCGAGCATCCACCGCCACTCTCCTCTCACTCTCATGCAAACTGCCTGGCCCGAGCTCAGATAATCAGTCCCCCGGGGCTTTTGGACCCCGCAAATGATACGCCTCCACCCAAAGAGCTCCAAAGCTGAAAAAAAAGGAGGGAGCAGTGTGGCAACACACATGTTTGTTGTTGTGTTTTGATTTTGAGTTGTTTATTTTGAAAATCTCGTAGTCAGTCTTGTTTCGAAATTATATCTGAAAGGTTGCTATTCAATTGAATTTGTGTTGAGTTTGTGTAATTTTGTAGAAGGAAGTTACAATTTGGAAATGAGCAAACTGTGCGCACCGATCATGCCTCACTAAGATGGCTAACAAACTTTAAAGCAGTTGATGTGCAGTTGGCGAGATGGCTGGAGCAATTGGCGCCATATAACTTGAACATTCATTATAGGAAAGGGGAATTGCACAAGAATGCCGATGCTCTATCTAGGAGACCCTGTGCGGACGCAGGATGCAAGTATTGTTCCAAGCGGGAGCAGGTGGCCGAGGGTGAAGTTTATGGGGTTGGGATGTATCAGGAGAAGATCCTGCAGTCACTGCTGGAGGAACAGGCTAAAGACAAGGAGCTTAATGTGGTGCAGGAGTGGCTCAAGCAGGGGCATCGGCCAGAGTGGTCGCAAGTGTCAGGGCTCAGTTCCAGGATAAAAGCCTACTGGGCCATGTTTGATTCCCTGGTGATGCAGCAGGGTTGCTTATATCGAAAATGGGAAAGCATCGATGGACGTTCAGTAAAGCAGCAACTGATCGTGCCTGAGAAATTTCAAAGGCAGATCTTTGACACAGTTCATGGGCCAGCACACTTTGGGGAGAAGAGAACTGGTGCAGAGCTCCGAAATAAATTTTATTGGGTTGGGATTCACAGAGATGTGAGGGACTGGTGCCGACAGTGTGAAGGCTGTGCTAAAAGGAGAGGAGGGCAACGGCAGAGCAAGGCACCACTGCAACTCGCCATGAGTGGGTCACCATTCCAGCGCATAGCCATCGATGTTTTTGGACCCTTGCCAACAACAGAGCGCGGGAACAGGTATGTGTTGACAGTTGTGGACTTCTTCACGAAATGGCCAGAAGCTATGGCCATCCCAGACCAGCGGGCAGAAACAGTAGCCACTGCATTGATAGAGCATGTCATTTCTCGCTTTGGGATCCCGGGAGAAGTCCACTCGGACAGAGGTACAAACTTTGAATCTGAGCTTTTCCAGAGTCTTATGAGCCAGTTGGGGATTCGAAAAACCAGGAGTACCCCATTACACCCACAAAGTGAAGGCCAAGTGGAGAGGCTCCACAGAACCCTCTATGATTGGCTGGCCAAGATGATCCAGGAACATCAGGGGGATTGGGATCTACAACTATCTATAGCATTGTTGGCTTATAGATCCTCTGAGCATGCAACAACGGGTTATTCACCGGCATTCCTGGTATATGGGAGAGAGTTGTCATTGCCCGTCCACATGCTCTTTGGGAAACCTCCAAACGACGAATATCTCCCACGGTATGTGGAGGCACTGCGGGAAAGGATCCATGAGGCACATACAATAGCACGGGAACAATTGATGATGCGGGCAGAAGATATGAAGAGGAGGTATGACATTGGATCAAGACTACCTCGATTCCAGGAGGGTGATCGGGTTTGGCTTCATAACCCTCGGAGGACCAGAGGGCGTAACCCAAAGCTGCAATGCCCCTGGGAGGGACCCTGCACCGTGGTGAAACGACTAAACGATGTCGTTTTCCGAATACTTTGTTTAGTGTTGCTAGACTCAGAAAAAAAGGTTGTCTTGTTTTGGATTCTCGATTGGATTTTCGTGTCTCTGTGTTTTTCGGAGAATAAAACTTGCGTTTACGTTGAACAAGCGTTCCATCCAACAATACGAAATGTACGATCGAAATGTACGGAAGTTTCTACATCGAACGCTTTATCCCTGTCGCCTTTAGAACGGATGTGTCAAGTCTTCGGATTGTATAAGGGAAATAGAAACTATGAAATCTACAATGCCAGCTATTCTAAGATTCGATCGACAAAACATATTTGAAGTAAGATTAAAATGAGTATCACTCATGAACAAAAGAATCTCGGTCCATATCGTGATTGATGAAAACAACGCCCCGGCCCCCTCTTCCATATAAACGCATTTTAATAATTGGCTATGCTAGTTGGGTCGGCGTCTGAACTCATTTGAGCCTGAAATACGCTGGCGAGGGTAATTAATATTATAACAGCGCTTCGAAGCCACCAGCCACTTAGCTCCTCATCAGCTTCTTGATTTATTCGGGTGTAGCCTGCGTCGGATGACCAACTGAGTGGTTTCACCTCTTCTTATGCCTCAATCCTTTATATGCGCATAACACCAAGATTATAGGTGGACCGCGTTATGAGATTCGAATGAGGGAGGATTGGTCTCAGATAGCCTCTGATTACTTCCTTGTTTGTGTTTGTATATTATATGGATTACTGGAGATTTGCCAATACTGATTGCCAATATGTCAGGAGAGATCCCAAGGAATTCCAGCATTTTGTGTATTTGCACCCAAGTTTTGGGTACTGGATCCAGCGAATTTTAATGGTAAACCTTTCGCTTCTCGGAGGTTGCACTTAACATGAGCAAACAAGGGTCACAGAAGCGGATCCGTATCCATTTATACTAGCAGATATCCAGAGGGGAAGCAGTTGTCGTAAGTGTCATCAAATGACTTCTTTGTTATCTTGAACACCCAATATACGCATCCACTTACGTTGAAAGAGAAACTCATTTCATGGTGATGATTGAAGGGAAGACAAATGTAGTATAACAATTCTATTATACAGGACCGTAAAATTCGCCAACTCCATTGTTAACAAAGGATGTTTAAATTCGCTGATTCGCTGGCTGTACTGTTACTGCCAATATTGCCATTAAATTCAAGGATGAGACCAACGAGCAGTAGAAAACTATGCAAAATAATACAACAAATGTTAATTATTTTCCATATGTTGTATTTACCTACTCTTGTACATGGAAATATATTGATTAAAAATATTCTATACTATTCTGTTCCTCCGGGAAAGCGCTGTATCGAGTAAATGCCACCAATAATCCGAGATATCCATGGATTTGCGGGCACAGACGGACAGACACTGAACCAAATTAGTTCAAATTGGGTAGGCAGGGTAAACGTGAGGGTCGCTGACACTCATTTTTGAAGTTTCAATTCTGATGCTGCACCACCGACCAGCGCCTAATTGTATCGAATTGGAGTGGCTCTCATTCGACAGAAAATTTCATCTAGCTTTCAAAAACAGGGCTCCAGTAACAATGCGGATGAGAAGTATTTCCAAAATCGAGAAATCTGACTAAAGTCCAATGCGGCAGTCTTTTATCCCCTTTATTGGTCGTTGACCCCCTCAAATCATCCCTGAATTCAACCATTTTTCCAATGAATCTACGTCTTACACATCACGTCTTTTTTAAAATGAGTAATGTGAATATTTCACTTACAACTCTATATACAAATAAATGTATTGAAAATCAATACCCACTTTCATTTAGGTAGGTAGGTATAGGAGTTGATGAACGTCAGTGTTGGTATGCACGTGATTGTGTGTTCCACGCTACAATTCGCATCTACAGACATGTCCCGCAGACTCCTAGAATTACTGAAATCATTTTTGGTACCACCATAACACCCAGGAGTGGTGCTATGGCACATGGCATGGTGAGCCCAGTCAATTTTGGGGTCCTAGGTCTTTAAATTAACAAAAAAAGATAATATACTTACACTGATTAAGATTAGTATTTATAGGATTAAGATTTAGAGTTCAGTTGGTTACGCCAGGGAGTTGCGCCACGACATGCTAAAGACGGATTTTGGCATCTTTCCATTGGGGTACATTACGGATTGGGGAAAATTTACATAGTATGATAAATTTACACACACACAAAACAGGTATGATACAACACACTATTTACTGAATCGGTGTTTGAACCATACTAATATACATTATGACCATGGTGCCAGGAAGTGGCGCAAAGGTGCTAATGGCTCCGTCAGTCAGTAAATACGCGTTTCTTATCATTCTTCGTGAATTTATGAGTATTGAATGATTTCCAATTTTTCGGTATCGTTCTTTGTGAATTCTGGAAAATAGAATCGATTTATTTTGAAACGATTACTTATGAAGCAGCCAAATAATTAGGTGGTGAACGCTCTTCTATCTGAAGAGTAAATAATGAACAGTTACCACACAACATAAGTGAGAAAAAATTAGGGTCAACGATTGCCGCAGACGTGCTGGAATCTTTGACCCCTCCCTGGTCAACCAACACAAACGGCAGACTCGTGTAGTGCTTGATGACCACGCTAGCATTTTCTTAAACCGAAAACCGGGTGTTTTTGACGAAGAAATTCGTCAAGAGTGTTAAGAAACCAAAATTTAAACAAAGTTGAGTGAAAAAGTTGAAAACAATGAAAAAAAAAGCTGCAAATGATTACACAACGGTTTACTATTTACCTATCTAGATGCCCCTTCTGCGTAGGTAACTATTTTCCGTGTCAATATCTACCCTCGTGCTCATCCATGGAAGTCCAAAATCGAATACTGGAACCGGCCAGGGAATGACAGGTATATACAAAATATTCGGTGGTTTCAACGATCATTGATTATTTGTTGTTATTCATGAAGCATAACGTTTGCTCAAGTTACGAAAGTACCTACCTACCAACAAAATCCAAAATAACCATCATTCTTCAAATAAAATAATATCACGGAACAATTAACTCGATTTCATTCAGCCATGCGTGATTACAGCCAGTTGTTTCCTAGTAATGATGTCTAGGCTGGATGTATACCGTTTCATTCACGATCATGTTGATGAAGCTTTTCGGTGCCAACGAACGGCTTGACGTACCGGGGGGTTTCAATCAATTCTCAAGTTCGAGTTCAATTTAAAACATGGAAAACGATACCTCAAAAGCTCATGTTCGCTGAAACATATTTTTTTAAACTCTAAAATCCGTATTTTCACATACATTTTTCACCCATTATCCCCTGGGTGTATTCCGATCGGGTTGCCGAGCTTCGGAGCACAACTGGGGCCCAAATAGTGGAGCCTGTGTGCGAAAGAACGAGGACTTTAGACCAAAATTTAAGGTGAAACTTTGTTAGAACCCCAATTCTTCGCTCGTTGGTCATCAAAATCGATTTCATATTCGGTCTGCTCGCCAAACATGGGAAACGATAGCTCACAAGCTCATGTCTTGTGACTCGCTATTTTTACACCCATTTTTCACTCATAACACCACCCGACACAACCCCCACCTGTGTGACATCTACAATGATGATATATAACTAAAAGATCACCAGTAGGTGATAAAAGCCGCCTCATTCGAAAATATATCTTAGAAACTGAAAGAATCCACCGCATATTTAATAAATGAGAAGCGCAACGCGGAGCATGAGGAGTACCTATCATGGTGCGTAAATGAGGGGTTTATGAATGGGTAGTACCTAATCAGGATGACTTCTGTTTATACTTTTGAATGAAAGTAGGTGCAATTCTTAAAATTCTGAGGCCAACCGCACTCTCCTAAGATTAATAGTTCTTTTGGTTTATTATTTCCAATGATGAACCTTTGGAATCGAGCGTGAAAAAAAAAGAAAAAAAAATCCCCCACCCAGCACCCCTCAAAATTTGATGGTTTCCGTTCAAAGTACGCACAATCCGAAAATGGAATAAAAAAATTTCTGTCCATCACATTTCATTTGAAAAATATGGCTCTTGGATTTTGTTGATAAGTATTTTTGCAACTTGAACAAACGTTATGCTTCATGAATAACAACAAATAATTAATTAATTATTGAATTATTGAATCCTGCGCATTTTTATGAAACTATAATTCCCGTGCTGGCTCCAGTACTCTCGTGCTGGCTTTTCCTATACAGGTAAATAATAAACAGTTATGTAATAATCTGTAGCGTTTTTCTATGAGCTTTCAAAGGTTTGGCGTGACGTCATTTCACCCCTCTCGCCTGAGCAGGACCCCATTGCCAAGTGTGACGTCACTTGTCGACACTTTGAAAGCTCATAGAAAAAGAGCTATTCATCTTAGAAGAGTGCGGTTGGTCTCAAAATTCTTAGAATGGAACCTCCTTTCATTTAAAAATGGGAGAGCAATATAAACAGAATTCATGGGTGCTCCATATTGTAATTGCCCGCCTGGATCTTCTGCTCGATTTAGGGATTTTGCTTGTGGAAGTACAAGGGATGATATTGACCACAGAAAACTAGTGACCCTCGCAGACGGGGCACCTATTCATACAGGTAAATAATAAACCGCTGTGTAATAATTTGCAGCGTTTCCAGTTTGTCGAACTGAGACCTCCACGCAGATAGCGGTCCACGTACAGTTTCCTCCTGTAAATTCGCGTGTCCGAGACCCGTCTCGCCGGTGATGTACATCAATTATCTTTAATTAAGGCAGATAAAGACCCGTCGGTGGCCTCAGGAGCTGAGGATTTGATCCCATTACACGAAGATCCTCGGAAGGGGGGCCCCCAGGCATTGCCGCTCCCAGCTTGCGTCATTTTCCCGTAGCCGTCTCATCTTTTCGGTGTACCAAGGGGCCCCCGCGTCGACCCACCATTCTTTTTGTGGCTCCTCCTCTTTGACCTTTGGGGTCAGATCGGGCCCCTGGGGGCCTCCTTTGTGATTCACATCTACCAGCCTCCTTTCCGGCCCTGTCTCGAGCAACTCACCTAGGAAAATCTAATTGCCGTCTTAAACGGGGTTTACGAGCCTCCTTGGTAAGGGTTTTGAAGCCTTAAACCTTTTAGTCATGACCTTCGATCCCTCTCATGCCTTCCTAGCATGTTCTTCATAACAGGCGAGACGATAATTGTGCACCATGAGCTGAACCATTACACGATGCAGAACCGTACCTTTCACCGTGTTATTATTTTGGAACATTTTGTTTGGCTATTCATGACGCGAGCCAACCGCACTTATTTCTGGATCACTTTATTAGAATTTATAAGATGACTGAGTCCCTCATATCCCTTATCACAGGAGACATACCGAAACAACTAACTATGATAAGTGATCAGCTTTGCTCCGGCAAAGCTGATACTTATCGTTGTACAAATCGATCAAAGAGTGAAATTCAGCTTATAACAGGCAGTCCACGCCACAGCTCTCTCATCCCTACTATCTCAATATCTCAGATTTTTTATGGGCCCATACACGCAGCCGTCGAAGTTTTCAGTTTTTGGCGAATTTAACGGCTTTCCTACCCCCTAAAAAGGTCAATTTCATCTGCTCTAAGGGTTCAGTTAACTTACTCCATTTGATTTATTATTTTCAATAATGAACCTTCCGAATCGAACAAACGCTGCAAATTATTACACAACGATTTATTATTTACCTGTTATGTAGATCGTGCCCCCCCCCCCCCCCCCCCCCAACAAAGCCCTAAATCGCGTAATGGAGCCGGCCCTGGAATTACAGCTTCATAAACATGAGAGGATTCAATAATTAAGTAATTAATTCATGAAGCATAAGAAAGAATAAGGTAAATAATAAACCGTTGTGTAATAATTTATTTATAAAGTTGCCCCTTCTGCGAGGATCACTGTTTGTGACAGAGTGTAACAGTGGGGGTGGACGCTCGAGAGTCCCCCTCCTGGACCAGTGAGATTACCACCGGTTAAGAAGGGATATCGATTAGGCTTCCCCAAACCGATCCTGTCTCCACCGGAAGAAAAAATGTATCGAGAACAGCCCACACTGTTACACTCCTCCCCACATGACATACTTCTGGTTAGCAAAAGTATGAGAGGGAAAAGGGGGAATGACGAGTAGTATGAAGTTCTGGTTCAGGAAAAGACATCTGAACAACTTCAAGGTGACTAACCTCCATCGTAATGGTACTACCTCAATAATATTTTACTGGTGGAGAACAAAGCTCCTACATACGAGTATTGGCGGATAATATTGTTGTCACAGGTTGTTGTACAGTGAATTGCGCTCATCTGGGCAACCTCTAGGTGATCAAGATCAACCTCCATCGGTGAGATGGAACAAGTATTGGGACTTGTCAATTGGGACATGGCATCAATCGCCTTCTAATGAGTTCAGTACATTTTAATTATACTGACACTCTAAAGGGTGGAAGGGGGTGGAGAAGCCATTATCAAAGGGACAGGTTGTTAGTAAAGGAATCCTTCTGGGAAACCTTTGGGCTTATCCTTCTGGTAAGCCCACAAAAATTGGATGGAGTATGGTGAAGTGCTCACCTCATACTACCGAATCACGCTCTGCTACCATGTGACAGTGTAACAGTGGGGCTGGACCCTCGAGAGTCCCTCTCCTAGACCAGTGAGATTACCACCGGTTAAGAAGGGATATCGATTAGGCTTCCCCAAACCGATCCTGTCTCCACCGGAAGAAAAAATGTATTTACAATATAATATACTCTCGAGCTTCCCCCAGGAAAGCTCTAATCGATTACTGAGCTGGGCCAGGAATTACAGTTTCATTTCAAAAAAGCGCGAGATTCAATAATAATTCAATCATTAATTATTTTTTGTTATTCATGAAGGATAAGGAAAATAATAAACCGTTATGCAATAAACAGTTGTGTATTAAACCGCTGTGTAATAATTTACATGTATGTCACCTGTAGATCACTGCTTTCAGTGGTCAACACTTACACTCGTGCCCCCCCACAACAGGGAAGTCCTAAATCGAGTACTGGAGCCCGCCCGGCAAATAAAGTTTCATAAAAATGCGGGGGAATCAATAAATCAATCATATCATTTGTTGTATACGTGAACCATAACGTTAGTTCAAGTTGCAAAAGTAATTATCAACAAAATCCAAAAGAGCCATCATTTTTCAAATGAAATAATATCACAGAACACCCAACTCGACTTCGTACAGCCATCCGTGATTATAATCGGTGTTCCCTAGTAATGATATCTGGGCCGGAATCATACCGTTTCATTCACAATCATGTTGACGAAGCTTTTCGGTGCAAACGAACGGCTGAACGTACAATGCTCAATAGAATTTAAAAAAATTCTGTCCGTCCGCCGTACGCCGCACTTCGCATTTTCCTTAGTTACCAAGAACCAAAATTACTGAAATTTGGTTTGTAGGTCATTTGGAGTCTAGTTGGTCCGCGAACGCCGTAGGTTGAAAACTTTCAATATAAGGCTATGTTTTTGTCGTGAGTCCCTCCC
This sequence comes from Leptopterna dolabrata, assembly GCA_954871275.1. NCBI lineage: Eukaryota > Metazoa > Arthropoda > Insecta > Hemiptera > Miridae > Leptopterna > Leptopterna dolabrata. Next base: position 46,556,686 of record OX940978.1, on the reverse strand, counting down.
GGGAACACTCCTATCATATTAAGTTCTCACCAATATCCAAACGCCAAACTAAAGCTCCGTAAATAAAGATATGAGTGGGGACAGGCGACAGAACCCAGGGTTAAGCAGGGTTCACATCCATCCGGAGCCGTCCGGAAATACGGATAGGGGAAGCTAGTGAAAAGCAGTGGAAGGGATGGAGGGGAATCGCGGAAGTTGGGAAGGCGTTCATAACCATCCGGAATTTTGGCTGACAACTCGTTTCCCGCGCTTCCTCCCACAGCTGTTTCGGTTGCCGACGCCATTCTGTATGCGCAGTAGTGAACTGCGCAGATGCGGAGCGGAAAATATCTGAAAAATCAGATGCGTACAGTTCGCTTCAAAAGTGCTTCTCCGGAAAGAATATTCCCCCCTCCCCAGCTGATGTCCAACCAATCAGCTGCTCGTACGCACGTTCCAGATAGCTTTCCGGATGGATGTGAACCCTGCTTTACTCAACCTGGGGCCCCACTACCAGCTCCCAGCAAGGAGCTGGAGGGAGAGGCCCCCAAGTACTATAAAACCCCGGATCCTGGCGCTCAAGCTTCATTCGACACTTCCTCTAACCAGCTCTCTCTTCTCTCTCTTACCTTACCTCCCAGATGATCGGTTGAATACAGCCGCCTGGGAATTTCACCTCCTCTCTCCTCTCTCCTCCTCCTCCTTGTCTAGATGATCGGTTGAATACAGCCGCCTAGACAAGGGACCTCTCCTTTCCTCTCCTTCACCTAGATGAACGGTTGACTACAGCCGCCTAGGTGAAATTCCCTCATCCACCTCTCTCTCCTCCAAAGTCGTAGATGTTCGGTTGATTACAGCCGCCTGCGACTTTTCCTCACCTTCCTTCCACACCACCTCTCTCTCCTCCAAAAGTCGTAGATGTTCGGTTGACTACAGCCGCCTGCGACTTTTCCTCCTTCTCTCTCCTTTACCTAAATTCACTCACTCACCTTCCACGCCACCGTGATGAGAATTTTAAATTCATCACAGTTTTCCTTACGTTTTTTAAATTGATCTCTACCTAAAGAATTTTTTGAGACCACCCCGAGTATTGTACGACCAGCCGTTCGCCTGCGTCGAAAAGCTTCGTCAACATGATCGTGAATGAAACGGTATATATATCCGGCCCAGATATCATTACTAGGGAACACCTGATTATAACCACGCATGGCATTATGATCGATATTATTTTATTTGAACAATGATGGCTATTTTGGATTCTGTTGATAGGTGCCTACTTTTTTGAATTTGAATGAACGTTATGCTTCATGAATAACAACAAATAATTAATTATGAAATTCTTCAGTCCACCGCATATTTATGAAATTTGACTGATATTTGATTGGTCTCTTGTGGGAAGCACGAGGGTAGGTAGGTATTGACTACAAAAAACAGTGGATCAACGCAAAAGGGATACAGGTAAATACTAACCGTTGTGTAATAATTTGCATCATTTTTCACGTAATTATAGGGTAAGATGCTGTGAAAAGTTTAAATGATGAACAGAACCCAATCATTGACCTCACAAACTATGTAAATCCCATAAATAAAATAGTCAGTCATTTGCGATCCGAGCAGGTAGCCGAAAAATCACGACGAAATTGTTTTGAAAGCGTCAGAGCAAAGGAAAAATACATCTTTCAAGTGTAAAATAATGAAAAAAAAAAAAATTCAGCACAAAGAGCTAGGTAATTGATGAAGTTGCCAACGATGCTAATTACTTGAGGCCTAAGAATAATATAATTTCAAACTAAGCAAGTAGGTCCCTGTGTAGATTTTAATTTTAAGGCGGCCGAGTTTGGGATAAGCGAATTTTGGTTCACAACCTCAAAATCGTCGCAATATGTGCAAACTTCGGCGTTTATGCGTACCATCACAGTAAACTGTTGTAAGTAAACAATGGGTCTTCAGCATCTTCCTTCATTTCAATTCATTCGATGACGAGGTTGATACATGTGAGCACAATTTATCGAAAATTAAATACATGCATCTGATATAATAATACATACTGATCAATCGTTAATCAATACTGTTCAATGTATCCTGTTCAAATTAATCTGTAAATATCAGAATAAACAAATTGTGTCTTCTCGATAGTTGTTGATTCAATATCAAGTACAAGTAAAACAACATCAGATAGCCGCTCGGTAACAAAAAGTGCGCAGCTGCGGGCGTAGCTGCGTGGAACTCCTAAATGTCAGGGCGGCTCTTGCCTCCGGTTGCTCTATTTGAGGATCTTGCATCCTTTTGACATTTAACTTTTGAGAATCCCCTGTGGTCAAGGTGTCCTCCGGAGGTCCGCGTTGAATGTCAGGGTTGAACTTGCTTTCCAAACAGACTAAAATTTTGTTGAATGATTCGAATATAATAATTATGTAATTCGAATATGTTTAGTTTCATCCAGACAGAATATCCAGACAGAATATGGTCGAAGGATTCAAGAAAAGATCTGAAGACAACTTTATCCTCAGCATCATTTATAAGCAATCGATATTTGAATTGCGGTTTTTTGAGAATGAGGAATTATTTGGTTAATTTCATGGGTGGGTTCAATTACGCTCAAGTTTGATGGTATTTCATTGTGATTTATTATTTTCACTAGTGAACCTTTGGACTCGAACCTGATAAAAATAAAATAATAATCCCCTCCCCCCACCCACCAAAATTTGATGGCCTGTGTTACAAGGAGAACAATTTATTATGTCCGCCCACCGTACACGGCACTATCCTTAGTTACCGTGAACCAAAATGACTGACGTTTGGTTTTTAGGTCCAATTTGGCGTCTATTTGTCCTTGAAGCTCGGCGTTACTGTCAGTCATAAGCGGTGGGAGGGGGGGGGGGGGGGATAGGGTTTTTTCTTACGAATCAAAGGCCCGGTTTTGCTCAAATCCGAAGGGTAGTTGGGGTGCAGCTCCTAGATGGTCCCTTTGAATTACTGAACGATCAGCTCATTAGTACTGCCACTATGGTAACACACAAACCCGATTTCGAGACACTCAATTTTTCACGAACAGATGGATTGATTTTGCTCATATCTGGTGAGTAGTTGGGTTGCAGCTCGTAGATGGTCCTCTATGAATCTTAAAACGCTCGGATTATTGGTATGACCACTGCGCATGCGCAAACACGGAATCTGAGGAATTAAATTTCACTTGAACCTATATATGACCTGATTTTGAAAGTGAAACTGCAATTGCCCGGCCGGCTGCAGTACTCAATTTGGGGCTTTCCTGGGAGGGAGCCCGAGAGTAGGTATTGACCACAGAAAACAGCGATCTACGCAGAAGGGGTATCTACAGAGGTAAAAATTTGCAGCGTTTCTTCGCTATGCTAGATAAATAGGTTGTCAAAGAGTGGTTTATTCACGTATCGGTATGTCTATGAGTACTCCTGTAAAAACGCTGCTAATTATTACCCAGAGGTTTATTATTTACCAATATGGATGCCCTTTCTCCGAAGATGCTGTTTCTGTGGTCAATACCTACCCTCGTGCTCCCACCAGGAAAGCCCTAAGCCGAATAAGCCAGCCAATTAAAATATGCAGGGGATTAAAGAATTCTAACATTAAAAAATATTTGTTGTTATTCATCAAGCATAACTCTTATTCAACTACAAAATTAGGTATCTCTCAACAATATCCGAAACAACCATCATTCTTCAGATAAAATAGTAATATCACGGAACATCCAACTCGATTTCATGCAGCCATGCGTGATTATAATCAGGTGTAAATAATAAACCGTTGTGTAATAATTTGCAGCGTTTTTAATTCCATTTTAGAATTCTACATACCTTGAAACGGAAACCATTAACTTTTTAGAGGGAGGGAGGGGTTTAAAACATTTGTTTCATGCTCCATTCTAAAGGTTCACCATTGAAAATAATAAACCAAAATTGAAGATACAAAGATTAGTCGCCACCGTCCAATTTCCCAAGTCTAGCACGTTCAGCAGAAGTTATTTGAGCAATCCTACATACGGTCGTGAGCTAGCAGGTTGTCTCATAATTTCATAATAATCAGGTTATGTTAATTATCATTATCCTAGATCAACCTCTCAACTTTAGAAACGTTTGACCCGCCGACTATGATATACAGGGTGTCCCACCCTGGGAGTTTCCAGGGAGTTTGGAGAAACTCAGGGAATCGATTCTACTCTTCATTTGGAAAAATGCTCAGTAGAAATTTTTCGAAAAGTTCTTCGTTTTAAGGATATCCGACAATTTGTTTTTTTCCAACTTTTCATTAGCTTACCACATAAAAACGCCAATAAATACGAAAATATTGAGACTACAACAAATACAATTACACCGTTTGAAAGAACGTTAAATGTCCTGTAAGATCTCGGAAAAATGCGATAATACGGACTATCGCAAATTTACCTACTAAAACGGTGGGCTAAATATCCAAATTAGGTATCTACTTAATTTTGTTTGAATGAAAACTATTCTGTAATACGAATCAGACCTTTGCCGTTCGCTCAATATGCTGCAACGCCCAGTCCGTTTGTGGCAAACGACCTCATCAGCTCCTTACTCAGCGCCTCTCCTTCATTCATATCCGGTTGGAAATGTCAACAGTTTTCCGTATCGTTTTTTACTAGGATGGAAGAAAAACGCGAACTACAGAAATATCCTTATAATGCGCCTCACTACTATATAGATATCATTACAGTTGTTGAAGAATGACCTGCTCTGAATTGTAACCACAGAATCAAATTACAGATTTGAGCTATTATCTGCGATGATAATTAGGCTTTGCGATGCAATTAGGAATTGAAACAATGGGGAATTCGCGTGTGTTATAATTTCAGAAAACGAGTTAATTTTTTTTTAAATATTGCGCAATCAATGAACTGAACACTGAGGTTTTTCTTTCTTACTAGAAAGTTGCTCCAAATCAGGATAAATTCCATAAAACGAACAAAAGGTGGTGGAAGGTGGTGTTTCGTACAATATACACTACGTACCTATTTGAATTCTATAAAAAGGTTGAGGGCAATACGTGGTTGAATCTGTGCTTTTCACGTCCTTAGGTTAGTTGGACGAATAGGCCAGGGTATTAGGAAAAACATTACTATTCGAGGCTGGATTCGTACCCATTGATCACCAACGGAGGAGACCAACTTTGCATTCATGGCCAACTTTGCAGTGAGTTCCATGGTTTTTCACGTTGAAACACTAATACAAAACCAAGATCGATTTTTCGGTGGAAGTGAAATGTTTTTCACCAATAAGTAAATCCAGAGAATGAATAAACATGAAATGCAGTTTTCTGAAATATGTAAGACCCAAAATGCTAACCATCTAATGCAATTTCTTGCATGCGAATATACTACTGTCAACAGTAAAAAAAAAATCAGTCATGCAGCATGACTTAATGAGCGAATTTTCAAAGAAATATTCGAATTAATGGCTATGGTTTTGAATAAAGGAAAACTTCGGTCTAAAATTTGGTTTTCTATGTATATTCTCTTCGTATTTATTTTAATTTGTACGTTTTGTCCATCCTGATTCTACCGTTTGTTTATTACGTAATTGTACTAAGTGCTTATTTATTTGATCGCTGTGGGTAAATTCAAGGAGTTGTACTAATCGTTTGCCTCCCCCTTTTTTGCTTCGAACTCTCGTCTTCAATTAATACTTCTCACATTTTTCAATCTGACCACTCTAAGGGGGTGGGGGTAAGAGTTTAAAGATTATCCTAGTTTTGGGTAATTTTTGCGCACTTTAAATGCTCTAATTTAAGAACGGATTTAGATATCTAAAATCCGATTTCACTATTGTGTTCAGCGTGCAAAAACCTTTAAAATGAGGGGTCACTTGTTAGAAAATAACATTTTGGGGATTTTTGGGTAATTTTTGCGCACTTTAAATGCTCTAATTTGAGAACGGATCAAGATATCTAAAATCCGATTCCACCATCGTGTTCAGCGTGCAAAAACCTTTAAAATGAGGGGTCACTTGTTAGAAAATAACATTTTGGGGATTTTTAGGTAATTTTTGCGCACTTTAAATGCTCTAATTTGAGAACGGATCAAGATATCTAAAATCCGATTCCACCATCGTGTTCAGCGTGCAAAAACCTTTAAAATGAGGGGTCACTTGTTGGAAAATAACATTTTGGGGATTTTTGGGTAATTTTTGCGCACTTTAAATGCGCCAAAACCCTCCTTAGAGTAGGCCAATTTCGCCCATCTTCGAACTTAGCCTTTCGATTGCCAAGATAGATTTTTTGTGCAAATTTGAGCTGTTTATCTCAATTCTATCGAGAGTTATCGTCTGGAGTGACACATATATAAATAAATATATATATAAATATATATATATATATACATATAAAAAAGTGTTAAATTTCAGGAATCGTTTTAGAATGGTCTGAAACGGATTTCTATGAAGAAAATTTCCAAAAATTTATATTATTTAAATTTCGAAGCCATTGCAATAGCTTCATTTTCTTTGAAAATTCGCTAAAAGGTGGTAACTCTAGGATATAAGGTGGCGAAAGGTCATTCAAACGCCTTTTTGTGAAAGGACGGGGCCCCAGGAGACAGTGCACCGGGTAATAGTTCCAGGCATGCAGCCGATTTTCGAAGTCAATTTTTGTACCTAATAAAACTACCCATTCGATTACAAGTTTCACTATTATGTTTGCAATTACTAGCGAAGAGATGTCCTAGAAGTACTAGCCAAAGATGGGCTTATTTGGAATACAAAACTAAAGTGTCATAAGTATTTGCCGTTTGTGGGCTACTATCTATGAAGATGCCTAAAAGTTGTCATGAAACTACCAGAAAGTAGGTTAAGGTATAACATGGTGACTCGTGACAGAAAAATGATAGGTACTTTAATATCCAATTATTGGGGGGGGGGGGGGGGGGGGGATTTCCCTACTTCAGAGGGTTTTTTTAATCCTTTTTTTAACATAAAAAAAACTATTTGAACGTCGAAAAGAATTTGAGATGACAATAACTTGTGGATGCTGGATTTCTTTATGGTTAAACACGGTGGGAAATGTTTGATAATATAGTGAACTGAAGGGTTGATTGAGAAGGAAGTCACTTCGGAAATTCGGTGTATGATTGGCATTTTTCGTTACCTATTTAATACGTACGGTGTGTTTAGTGTATAAATTTACCACCATTCCTTTTCTGTTGATTCTGATTGAATCTATTATAGTTTAGAGCAATATTCTTCTAACATCCAGTTTCAGATAGTTTCAGTCATGCAACGTGTCCTGCTGTATCAGAGTGGGTTAGATTGTGTCTAACGCCATTCGGGCCCATTACAATCATTCAGCTCTGCTTCCGCTTGACAGTCTTGTTATTGCGCCACTCTTCCTTGATACGACAGCAGGCCCCCCTGTCCCTTCTAGCGTTAGCCACACTCCCTGGTGAGTGTGCCCGGGATGGATCACGTGGAGGTGCCAGTTTTACAGGGGGCTCCATGGAACAGGGATCGACGACCTCCAGGTACTCTGCCTCCTCTTCTCATGACTTAGAGGATTTCCTTGCGCTGTCGTCCCATGCAACGTGCCCTGCTGTATCAGAGTGGATTGAGATTGCATCTAAGGCCATTCAGGCCCATCGCAATCTTGCTGGTCTTCTGTGCAACGTGTCCATAACTACCTACCCGCAAAATGGATGGAATGAACTGAAACTTTGAGGATGCGTATGGGTTGGGGTTACGATGGTCCCATATCAATTTATTCGATTTCCAACCTCAACTTTCGTCCACGCATGCACAGTTTGTGAGATTCCTGAAGCAGAGCTGGTGTGCAGAAAGACTATACAAAATTGTAAAATTTACACAACAATATCCGTCCGCGCATGCGCAAATATGTTTTCCTTGAAACGCCCATAGCCCGGAATAAATAATGGTCCGTGAAAAGGTTAAGGCGCTTTCCACTGCAATACTCATTCTTGATTTCCTTAGTACCCGCTATGGTTACCGTGTGTTGCTGCAATCACTCCACTTGCAAGCGTCACACAGGTATTTCAGTGTTTCTTCGGTCGCTTAATGAACATTTTCGGCTGTCATATCTACGTCAAAACCCAGCGTTGAACTGGTAGATTACAATTCTAGGGTGTTAGGGAAGTGATGGGCGAGTGACTTGGGGTTGTCCAGACCCCATGAAAAGCTCCCATAGATCATTGGAGATCTATCACACCGATATACGGGTAGACGTCAACAATCCGCCAAAATCACTCCCCTTCCTAGAACAGAGTACCAGCTAAAGTGAGATAACAAGTATTGAAGTTACTGCTCCAGGCAATGACCGAGCTAAATAACAGGGTAAGGGAAAGATAAGTGAACCAGATGCCACCACAGGACAGATTACCGGTCTTTCCCTTCCCGAAATCCGGCGGTCTAGGATGGCCAGCGCACTCAGTGGGGATCGACCACCTTTGCTGACACCACTTCAGGGTCTCTACTTCTCGTAAGTGATGGGCGAGTGATGTGGGGTTGACCAAACCCTGTGAAAAGCTCTGCTGTATCCATGGAGATCATAGCTGTTATATACCGCTGGTCGCGTGGACTAAACAGAGAAGCGAACAACCCGCCACTGGTACATTGTACTTATATGTACATTTTCCGGCGTGTTCCCGCCTTCTGTCCCGTCCTTCGGTAGGACAAGGTAGAGCCTGCTTAGGTTATATATTTCAAATCTGGTGAGTTCGATAAACCAACCGCGGAGTTACGACTGTATTAATTAAATAAATTATGAGCGTTTAATTAACCGTTTGGGAACCGAAATCGCGGATGGGCCCGCATCCGTGCTCAAAATATCATTTTCGGAGCGAGCTCCTGGAAGCAGAGGTACGGAACCATAAATAACCAGCTCTCAGAAGGTTATACGCTACCGGGAGGCAACAGTAGCAGCTACGGGCCCGAGTTAGGGCGTTACGACACTATGGGCGCAGCTCCCCCTCGGGCCATCGACTGCCCTGCACGGCATATCAGCTTCCCATCCCACAGGACATTCCCCCACCATTCGCCTGATTTCACCAGTTTCATCAACTCGATGAACTGGACCGATGAAGGATTCAAAGATGTGGAGCCACTCCTGCCGTACCCTTATTACCCCAGCCGTAACATTGTATAACCGTCCCGATAGGCATCTTATCTCCCAAGGATATTGGAACTGTCGCCTGTGTTAACGGCTACCGAATCCGCAAGTAAATGGGTTTGGGCCTTTCGAAACTGCGTATCATGTTTGACCCGGGTCGAAAAATAAGTTAACTGCCTCGGCACATAATACAAAACTGATTCAACAATATAAAATAATTGGCTAACAGTCCTGGTACTCCTTTTTTTCCGCCTATACCCACATAATTGCACGGGGAGGTCCACTGGGAGGCCCCGCCTCATTTCTGTTATCTATATTTTAAAACATAATAACACCGCCGATTACCTTGTGAGGCAGAGATTCAAAACTAATCAAACACCGAGTGGGTTCCCTCGATAAGGAACCGACTATTGGACAAGGAAACAGATTAACATTTTGCCTCAGCCCAGAATACAAATTTAGTGATCTGTATCTGGCGATACGAACTGTTACGCCTTAATGAACTGTCTCAATGCCCACTGCACAACTGCAGGTAGTATTATAAAGAGCACAACAGATACTTACACAACATTCTTAAACACAATCGCAAGCGGTTTAGTTCGTAGGGGTAGAAATGTCAAAACATGCGTAGATCTGAAACTAGCTCTGGCTTGCGGATATTCAAATCGATCTTGAGCTCTCACATGAAATGGTCTCCTTCAGGAAGCTGTCAAACAGGACGGTCGTTCACGATAATACGCTGACGATTTGATCAAAGTGCCTTCATCATGAGCTTGAATCAAACAGTAAAGCGTCTTAATATAAATTTTCAAGGATAAGAGCTCAATCAAATCACACATCGCTTTGTGGAACTGAGTTCGTTGTTCCAAGTGACGTATCGTGCCCATAGAAAGAAAGTAAGTTTGGATATTCGTTAGTAATTAGGTACCAGGTATAATACTCTTCATCTACGGAAGGGGGAGCCCACCAAGAAACCGAAGAACTCGAAGCGACCAAGAACACTGTTTACACGACCCAACATGAAGGATTTTTACCCACTCCCCCGGTAACTCTGCCCCCTGGGGGTGTGTATCCGGTTTTAATTTAAGATTCACCCATTCTCGAGGGGCCCCTGACCAATTGCACCAAATTTCAAGGCTCGGGATCATCAGGTACCGGAGTTATGAAGTTTTAAAATAGCTATTTTTCAAGTTTTTCTGATTTTTGACATTTGAGCTTTGTTGTTGTTCTTTGACAAGGCAGCCTCACAGACAACGGATCAACCTGAAATTTTGCACACACATTTTTCAAGCTCCAAGGTACTGCCTGTTGTGCAGTTTGTCGCCCCTCTCCTCCTTGGGGGAGGGGGGTTGCTAGGAGTAGGTTACAAAGGGTTTCAAGTGTTGAAATTCGGTATAGTTGTTCACTCGGACTTTCTGAAGTGGGCCAGAACTGATCGGTTCAGAAGAAGCTGAGTTATAACTACTTAAATTTAAAAAAACTGCAAATTATGATCAAACAACCTTTTGTTAAAGCTTGGAGCGCTGTGACTTTTGCATATTACACTTCTCTGCAGAGTTTTCAAAAAATTAAAAAATAATTCAAAATTTAAAAAGTAATCTGATCCTTCCTCCTTAACCACCCGTTCCACCCTGTTTCCCTGTTTCTTTCAATGATGTCGGGCGGGGCGCTTGACATTTCTTTCAATGCTGTTTGCCGGACAGCTTTTTGCTATCCAGCCAAACACCGCTGAAACAGGGAAACACAAGCGGAACGGTGGTTGGTGGTGACAGGAGGGGGGAGGAAAAGGTTTCTATGTGCATATCCAACAACGAGGTGCAAAGCACCGAGCATGCTAATTCGGCGGGAAAAACGGATATCAATCCTTTTTGCGGCTGAGGTTTTCTTGGTGAGTTAACTTTTACAACAGGGTTGTTTTTGGAGAGATAGAAACCGTTTTGTGTCCCTTTGGATTTATTGCAATGCGTAGCCTGGATTTTAGGTAAGTGATGAACCCCATTCCTATACTCAATAATGAAACTGTGAAATTAATGCGTAATAATGTTCGCAATGGATATGAATCGTGTTTTACCTCGACGTTGCCACTAGTGGCCGAATCATTCACCCGCATTGCTCATAAATAACTAACAGGTCATCAATCTCCCAGACGGATGAGTTCGGAGATAAGGAAGTAACTACATCATCCAACCTGCGAAAAAAATTTCCACGGGTGTGGTGCATATCCCTAATCCTTCAAAAACACACCCGGCGAATTCGGCTCAGGTGGTTTGATTAGCAGAAGATTGAAAAAGACGCAGACCAGATACCGCGTAAGGAGGGTCAGGCGAAAAATAATTCAACGCCAGGAGCCATTATCTATCGAACTCCTCCAAGGTAGCACCAAGCTTCCACGCGACAATAATATGAAATCAGATAGAAGTTATTAGTTCTCCTATAGACCTCATTAGACGTGAGGCCCGTTAGTGATAAATACCCACCTCTCTTAAACGGGTTTTAGAACCCTATCAAAATGAGAGCGAAACGATTTCAGATAAAAATTTAATTAATTTTTTTCGTTCCTCCAATTTTTTAGGGGCTGCGTTCAACCATCCCTGTGTGGACTTGTATGAAAAAGGGCCTTCAGGCGCCTGTGGCTTCTTTCAACAGACTTCTTTTTTTGTGGGTTAGCTTCCCAACACCTCGATCCGTCAAGATTATCATCCACGAAAGTAAACTTCCTTTAATCATCGTCTGATATGAAAATCTGTGGGTTGTGATTATTTGTTATTCGCAAGCGAGACTTGAGTTTCCATCTTGATATCGGGGCTGGTCCAGACTGTAGGGGATCCCGATCGAATGCTCATAATCACAGCGATTGCGCTATTTATTGCTTCTCGCCTTTCAAAGAAGATCGCCGACTCAATTTGGTCTCGAATGACCCTGAGTACGAAACCATAGCTATAGCTGTCCAACATCTAATGGTCATACATATACGATACCTTACCAGTGTAGTACGTATCGTGCGGATTGTTGTGTAGGTATGCTTTCTTGTTTTGTGCCGAATTCTATAGGTAAGCAAAGGATTAAATCTTTGGAGGCTAGTATGATTTTATACCGCTTGTTTAGGCCATAAACAAACTTTGTCACATGATGCAGATTAGGAAAACGTCATAGGAATTTTTCCGTCGACGTTTATATTGCGTCGTACTGCAGTAAGTTAGTCTTCGATGAGTAGTCAAAGCTGGCACCTCTCTACCCGTTATTATTTGGAACCCCGCAATTTCTACCCCAGTTATATAGTTCCCGCGTATTCTTGTGGAAATTAAACCACCACGAATATTCAATCATTCGCGATATACGGAGAAAACCCGCGAGCATTCTCTTTCTCCCACGGCGAGGTCTGTGAGCTCCTCTCCCCTCACCCAGTTGCCTCCTGCAGCAACCACCGAGTATTCAACCGCCTCTGCACACCCTGGCCTGGGGTAAGTACTACTGTCTTCAGCGTCATCGGTGAGTGGATTTTATCGTCGTACCTTCATGTTCCATACCTCCATACATAGTACACCTTCCCACAGACAATAACCGTCGTAACAGTAAATGCCTTCAGCCACGTTTTATTCAGGTCGGATTCGAGCGATCTAGACCCAGGACCTCATACCTATATACAACAATAATAATTCGTCCATATAACCTTTTGTTTGTGTAAACCATACTAGTTTCCCTTCCGTCGAAAACAATACAGCCCATTATAAAATTATCATACAATTTCTTGGTCCCTGTTCGAATCCGCCATAATCATAAAATAAAATCAACTGTGGCGGTTTTTTCATGGTACCGTTATAATATGCCACTCCAAATTTTACGTAGAAGATTGTTTCCAATAAAGTCAAGGAGAAGGCGAGCTGTGTGAACCAAGGGACCCGGTCAGGTAGCTCTCCCTCCATCGATCCCCCAGGGGCTTTCAACGGCCGTTGGACGACCGGCGGGGGGGGGGGGGGTACAGGCGCCTTTATAAGGCACCCTCCTTGCCCAGGCCCAGCTCACCAGAACTCAATGCCTTCTCTCTCTCTCACCTTACCCTTCTCCTCAACCTCTCTCTCATAAAAGACCCCAACGTGGTGATAAACCTTTTTGGTGCAAATCAATGTGGTAATAAACCTTTCTGGGCATATCCTCTAGTATCCAACGTGGTGATAAGCCTTTCTAGGCCAGCCAATGTGGTGATGAACCTTTCTGGATACTAGCTACCTCTTACCCGAGCTCTCCTTCTCAAACTCGCCTTTCCAAAACTCACCTACCTCAATTTCGCCATCACCACAAATTTCATTGGCTATATTCTTGTTACCTCTGTCGCAAAGCATCATGGGTGGTGATGACGTATCGCAATACGGGCACTATCTGCCAAAATGCGCACATTATTTGAGCGTTCTCTTGGGCCCGGTGAGGAAGTACCTAGATTCACTTCCACACTCCATCACTTCACTTCTCATTCACTTCCGATAAATCCTCATCGACTTCAAAGCAGAGTCGAAACACCCAAAGCTTGATAGTAACTCCGGAAGTAATTGAAAAAGTGTCTGTGTCTACCTTAAGTACCCCCTCTACCTCGCCGACTACTAGTTCTAAATCTCATTGCGTCGTCTGTGGCCTGGTTGCGTAAAAATAACAGATGTTTTCGCTGTGTGGGATCGCATAATAGACTTCGTTGTGCTTCCAAAGGAAAATGCACGCACTGCAAAAGTCCATCTCATCATAGTTCGCTACACCATACTGTCATCTAATAAGTCGCCTAATACAGATAGTTCGCATTCCTCAAATGTAAAAATCGAACGCTCCAACGCCCCGCACAAACATTGCTGACGGGTCCATCTGTCACTCGTACGACTGCATGACGCTATTTTGTTTGGCACAGCTCAGGCACTCATACGAAATAAATGGGGTAAATTTGATCCCGTACGTATTGTAATCGCTGGTGGAGGTACCCTCGAATTTGGGTACCTGCAAAGGTGTTCATCATGCACGCTCTCTCCTAATGCTAAAAATTCGTCTATTTCTCTCTCAACAGAAGCTGCTGTTGTTCGTCGAGTGTGTACTGACCTACCTACTGTTTTGTTATCTTCTGAGGTTTTTAATCGTCCTCCATTTTTAATCATTCTCCATCTCACGCTCCCGTTGACCCGTTAGGGCGCCTACGCACTTGCGATTTTCAGCCGCGCGATTTAATCGCCCCAGAAATGAAACACACAGAACTCAATGGATGAACGCGCACCTGCGATAATAAATCGCAAGTTTAGAAAAAGTCGCAGCAGGTTCTATTTTTCGGGCGGCGCGGTTAAGGCGGGGGAAAATGTGAAACACAGAATTGAATAACCTTACACGCACAAGCGGTAGTTCAGTCGCGCGATTGCTTCGCTCTTGGGATTTTCCATCCTGCATTCACGATGTCAGTGCATGATGATTCATTTAGTGATGATGACGTGTCATCACAGTTGTTTATTGACTGTAATTTTATAAATTTTTTTTAACATATTTAATATTTTAATAAAATTTTTATGGAATTTTATAAAACTGCCCCTTTGCTTCCCTTTGGGAGGTAATAGGGTGTACCCAAAACGTTTTTTCGAATTTTGTATCCCGCCGCCGTTTTTGGTTTATTATTCTGTGAATAATACACCTATGTATTCGCTCAGCAAAAAATTTTTATAACACCCCCTCAACATTTTTTCATTTACGTTTCAAGGTGCGTAGATTCCAAAAATGCAATGTCCGTCCGCCGTACGCCGTATCACGTGCACCGGCTTCATTTTAGGTCTAAAAAAGTCGTTCTTTCGCACACATGCTCCATTTGGGCCCTAGTTGTGTCCAGAAACTTTTCAGCCCGATCGGAATATACCCAGGGATGTTATGAGTGAAAATGTGTGTAAAAATAGGTACTTTTTCCGTTTTAGCAAGATGTTGGTAACATGAACTTCTGAGATATCGTTTTCCATGTTTTTGGGGACGAGAAGACCGAATATGAAGTCGATTTTGACCAAAGAATCGAAAGATGAGTTCTACCAAATGTTCAGCTCCAGAAATTGATTTTTTATGAGTGAAAAACCTGGGAAATCGTCTGAAATCACCATCAGTTTGTATAATAGCACTGGAAAAAGTGTCAACACGTGGATCAAGACCATTAAATGGCACTACCAATGATCAAAGATAGTTTAAAGAAAAAAAGAGAAAAAAAAGGAGCATAGGTACCTAATTTGTGTTTTAGGGGCCAAAATTAATGGAAACCATCAGAAATAGCTATTTCGATTATTACGCATGAAAGAAACAATAAATGAACAGCCAACATTTCTGTAGGTATGTCCAATAGAATAATAAACCCATGTGACAAGGACTTTTCAGCGTTTTTTGCTCTCAGAGCCAACGCTACGACACATGATATCTCCAAGACATCCATTATCGCACTACCGCAGCCGCTGGTGCGTGCGCGGTGATGACATGCTGCCGCCGCGATTTTTTAACCGCGATTAAATCGCGCGGCTGAAAATCGCAAGTGCGTAGGCGCCCGCTACGCAGAGGATCATTTTGTTTCCAAGCATTCCAGGCGTCCCGATGGTTCATACAAAGTCCGATTACCATTCAAACCAGACCATGAACCTAATTTTTCTGATACAGATCTAATCGCTAAACGCCGTTGGATTAAGGCTAAATGTCACGACGTTAGCACCGAAATACATCGTGAGCACAAGGTCCAGCCCAGATATCATTGATAGGGAACCCCCGATTATAATCACGCAAGGCTGCATGAAATCGTGTCGTTGTGACTTCGTTTGAAGAATGACGGTTATTTTGAGTTTCGTCGATAGCTCGTAACTTGAACAAACGTTATGCTTCATGAATAACAACAAATAAATAATTAGAATTCTTGAATCCACCGCATATTTATGGAACTGTAATTGCCTTGCCGGCACCAGTACTCGATTTAAGGCTTTCCTGGAGAGAGCACGAGGGTGGTTACTGGCCACAGAAAACAGTGATCTACGCCGAAGGAGCATCTGTACAGGTAAATGTTGAACCGCTGAGATAATTTGCGGTTTTTTTCTTCAAAAACTGTTCAATTTACCCTAGGCTTTAACATTTCATATCACCTTTTCGCTCCGCCTATACACCTGCAGGCAACCAAGTGTCAAAATACTATCCACTGAGGAACTGATCCATATTCATTGAGTACGTGATCCATATCACCCATAGGGAGCTTAAGAAATGGAGATTTATAAGGGGAATATTAATGTTTAATTTACCCTGAATCAAAAGTTTTGATTCAGGTAGTTTTCCAATAAATAAAACTGTTTCGCTCATGTTATCCTGAAAGGCTAAACTGAAAATTTTCACTCAGTGTAGTAGGTAGAATCTGTACTTTTAGAATCTGTACTTTTCACACTATTTTGCTCTCGCACAAAATAAGATTTACAACTCGTTAAACGGTTTTTACACAAGTGAACTTTTTATTGAAACCATATGATAGTCGGAAACCTGGCGGCAAAATGTTCCGAAATTAAATAATTAAGCAGTGACTTTCAATATACTCCCTAATTAAGCAATTTCGAACATAATTTAGAATTTGGAATTTCCAAGTTCAGTCTGAACCGACATCGACAAGTCCCAGTTTGTCACGGAGATAAGTGAGCCTTATCCTTCCAAGGGCCTTGGTCAGCAATTGGTTTTCAGAGTCCACTTTCTCTACGACTAGCTCTCCAGACGTTACTTGCTCTCGTACGAAAAAATGGCGAATGGCGATATGCTTCGTGCGACGATGAAATTGTGGATTCTGTGCGAGCTTGATCGCTGCTTCATTGTCGACCCGCAACACCGGTTGGCCATGCGTGCAGTTCATGTCGTCCAGAAGTCGTTTCAGCCAGATCACTTCTCTCGTTCCTTCGCTAGCTGCAACGATTTCTGCCCCCGTCGTCGAGATCATAACTGAGCTCTGGCGTTGACTCAGCCATGAAATAGCAGCGTGTGACAGTAAGGCGACCACTCCTGTAGTCGAGCGACCTGTAGCACGGCAGCCTCCATGGTCCGAATCACTGTAACATATCAAGGTGTTAGACCCTACAGTGTACGCTAACCCTAGTCTAGAGGTCCCTTTGAGGTAGCGAAAGATTCTCTTGACTTGAACCCAATTCTTCCACGTAGGTTTTTCCAACGATCTTGACGCGACCCCGACCGCATACGCAATATCAGGACGAGTTCCTACCATCAAGTACATGAGCGCCCCAACTGCTTGACGATACGGGAACTCTCTTGGTTCGGGACTTTCCGGACTCGCATCGAAATCATCCTTTACGATTGGCGTAGGAGCAGTTCGGCAATTTTCCATCCCAAAACGTTCAAGCAACTTTTTCAAATAGGCTTTCTGATTTAGGGATATTTTTCCCTCGCTTTGGTGGATTTCGAACCCTAAATAATATGATGCTGCTTATTTGTTATTTTGAATTCTTTCTTCAAATCTTCAACAAACGATTTCAAATCTTCCTCCCGTGTTGAAGCAACTAAACCGTCATCAACATATAAGGTAAGCATGATATTTGAAGAATCGGTTTTCTTTATGAACAGACATGCGTCCGCACTACTTGGTGTGAAGCCGATCTTCAGTAAATATGCAGCAAACCTTTGATTCCAGCATCGAGGTGCTTGTTTGAGCCCATATAAACTCCTGTTCAACTTACACACTCGACCTGTACCATCATCGCTGTATCCCTCAGGCTGTTTTATGTATATTTCTTCCTGAAGGTACCCATACAAAAACGCTGTAGATACGTCAAACTGCAACAACTTCATATTTTGGCTAGCCGCTACACTGAGCAAAGCCCTAACGGTACTAGCTTTTGCAACAGGTGAAAACGTCTGTTCATAATCGACGCCTCGTTTCTGCGAAAACCCTTGAACTACAAGTCTAGCTTTGAACCTCTCAGCTGTGCCATCTGGGTTCAGTTTTACTTTGAACACCCACCTGGTAGATATCGCTTTTTTCCCAGGAGGTAGATCAACAAGTGTCCAAGTTTCATTTGCATGTAGCGAATCTATTTCGCTTTGCATGGCTTGTTCCCAATTTTCTCTATTTTCGCTATTAATAGCTTCTCTATAATTTTCCGGCTCATCCAGCTTTAGAATTTCAGTCTCTCCAAACATAACTAAAGCATCGAAACCATACCTTTCTGGCTGCCTGAGATTTGCACGGTCTCTCAGTACTCGCCCACCTTGGTTTCCTTCATCTTCTGAACCACTCGATGAATCAAGTAGGTCCTCGCGTTCTTCAGTAGATGGAGGCGTTGGAGGGGCATCAACGTGAGGTGTCTCGTTCTCTTCCTTGTTTCCATCTAGAAACCGACGAAAATTAACTATCGATTCATTAGAATCGTCTTCAGTTTGCTCATTCAAGTTGTCTACTACTTTCAATGGCTCTTCATGGAATACTACGTCCCTAGACCTTATCAACTTGAGTCTTTCAGGGGACCAAATTCTATATCCATCATTCTCATCGTAGCCAAGCAAAATGCCTTTTATGGCCTTTTTGCTCATTTTCCCCCTCAAGTGCTTTGGAATATGTGCATATCACGTACACCCTATACTTCTTAGGTGTCTTATGTTTGGATTTTTGCCTACCCATAATTCGTGAGGTGATTTTCCGTCTATACTAGATGCACCCGTTCTGTTTATTACATACACTGCAGAATTTACCATTTCAGCCCATAAGCCCTGTGGAATATTCTCACGTGCATGCATCATTGTTCTTGCGGCTTCTACTATGGTTCTGTGATCTCGCTCACAACAACCATTTTGTTCAGGAGTATACGGCATGGTGAGCCTCTGCTTTATACCATGTTTTTCTAACATGCTTAGTACTGCAGCACAATCGAACTCACCCCCATTGTCGCTTAATAACACTCTGACTGTGTGGCCTAAAACCTTAGTTTCAGCAATGAATCGCTCTAGTTTTCCGACAACTTCAGACTTCTGCCTCATGAAATAAACTCTACGGTACCTTGTGTAGTCATCCTTGAAGCATACATAATATCTGTGAGACCCAATAGATCTCAAAAATGGTCCAATTACGTCGCTCGAAATTATCTCACCTGGACTCGTGGCTCGTGGCCGTGTGCTGAACTTACGTCTGTGTGCTTTGCCATACACACACGCTTCACAAATTCGACCGTCCGGTTTCAGTTCAATTCCAAGTTTAGATTTCACAACCTTGGCGACGTGTTGCATATTCTGGTGTGCCAGCCTCTCGTGGTAGAGCTGCAACAGGTTCTTGCTGTTAACTGCACATACATTCACCGTATTGTCCGGTGTGACAAGTTCTGCATTCAGTCTAAACAACCCTCCATTTCGAGATCTGGTTCCTTTCAAAATCACTTCATTCCCCACAACGAACTCACACGATTCTGGATATGATACGAATCTACTGTTTGGCTGTTTGTCTTGGGCACTGAGTGTAGAAAATAGATTCTTCTGGATTCCTGGAACATACCAAACCTCAGACAAGGTGAGTTTCCGAGTCACCCCATCAACTTAAGCCTCAATCGCTACGTTACCGTTGCCAACAGCCCTTACAGAATCCCCAGTAGCAATTCGTACACCCTTCTCTGTTCGGGAAAAACTTCAAACGTTGTGAAAAACTCGTTTCTGTGGATGATATGCTTGGTAGCACCACTATCTACGTAAAAATAACCAGACTCACTTTGGGTTTAGGTACTTGATACCTCCGTTTCAGCAGTGAGGGTCATGTCATTCACATGTGTAGCTCGAGTCCTGGAACGATTCACTGGCCTGGACGTCTGCTGCTGGTGTCCGCTCCATTTCGCTGGTTTAGGCGGTCTGCCGGCAGCTATCCAGTATCTGCAAGCACTGACAACGTGATTTAGTTTTCCGCAATAGTTACACGTGATGGGTTTGGTTCTAACTGACTCGTCCCTACTCTTCGTGTTAGTCGTCAAAATTTCGGAATCGTTTTTTCCGATCTCTTTCGCATTCAAGGCCCTTTCATGGGCGCATAACTGAGCCGTCAAGCTTTCAATAGTGCGCTCAGCTTTTGACACCAACATCCAGCTCGATTTGAACGAGAAATAATCACTAGGCAGTGTGCCTAAAATTTTGCACATCAGGAAAATGTCAGGAAGCTGACACGTGCAATTTTCACCGAGTTTTACCTCCCCTATTAACTGGTCCCACAAATTCTTTAGTTTCGATAAATGAGCGGGAATATCGTCTTTCTCATCCGGTTTATAGCTAAAGAATCTGGAACATAAATCGAACGACTTATCTTCAGTGGTTCCATCAAAAAGTCGGTGTAGCTCCTGCCAAATGTCACGAGGCTTCGGAAACCTCATGATCTTCATAATATCGTCATCATTGAGGTTGTTGGTGATTACGACTTTCGCAGTACTGTTCGCAGTAGCAAATTGTTGTTTGTCTACGTCGTACGTCCGCAGTTCCTCAGCAGTGGCTTCAACCCCTGACGGTGCTGTAGGTTCAACCAGGGTGCCATCGACGACTTCCATTGCATTTGGGAGGCCTTGCAAGATCGTCGTGACCTTAAACCTCCACACACTCCAATTTGCCGTGCCACTGAGGTTGCCTACCTTTACTTTAGCAAGATCCATTCCACAATTATCCCTAGGCGTGGGTGGGCCCGATAACCTTTTAGAATCTGTACTTTTCACACTATTTTGCTCTCGCACAAAATAAGATTTACAACTCGTTAAACGGTTTTTACACAAGTGAACTTTTTATTGAAACCATATGATAGTCGGAAACCTGGCGGCAAAATGTTCCGAAATTAAATAATTAAGCAGTGACTTCAATAACCTACACCCAACATTTCAAGTCACATCGACACGATTTCTTCAATTAGCCAATTTTGCCAGTGTTTGCGGATTTCGGATTTAGGTAGGTAGAGGTTTTGCATCCCAAAACTGTTTACATTGACAAAAATAAGACTTATCAAGAAAGACACCAAGGAAGTAACTAAGCAAGTACCTAAGGGAGTAAATAAGGAAGTAAGGAAGTTTCTGACATCAAGAAAGTATTTGATCTGAGATTACAATATGATAGATATAAATAGGTATATCCGAAACCGGGTAGGTTCCGTTATATGCCCCCAATTCTTAAATTGTCAAGGCATTGTCAAGCGATCTGGATGCTCGCTAGCGCTCGCATCTCAAACAAGATAAACAATCCCAGAAACTATCCCGTGAATGAGCAGGTTGTTTGGGACTTCTGAATAGATTCGGAATTCCCGAGAAAGATAAGATAACAGCGATAACAATACTGACCGGAATACCTGTAAATCCTTGTTGATTGATGGAATGTTAGTTCAGTTACTCGACTACATCATTTTTATAAGGTTTAAAGGGTATATAAGCCTTTTTCTTAGCCGTTTCACAAGGTTTAAAGTTAATAGAAAAAAATTTAAGAATTGGGGGCATATAACGGAACTTACCCCCGAAACCTACTTCGAACTTTGATACAGAGACGTTCAAGAAATTGGACATAGATTGAAGTTACTCGGAGACTAATAGGTCTTTAAGCTTATTTAATCGTATTTTCCAGGTTTCAAATATTTTTAGTTATTCAACTGAGGGTGGTCAAGATATTTTAGTGAACAAAGAATTACATAGAAATACTAAACTTAGAAGTTAGAACAATAAATTATATCAAGAATAAATTATTGTTTACGATGATTTAAACGTTGGCACCTATCAGTTTGAAATATTCTCAGATTATAAATTTAAATATTTAATATTTTAATCCATTTGTTTATCAGGTTAGGTATACAATCAGAAAAAAAAGGAGGTTTAATTTGCGATGGTAACTCACTATAAGCCATGAGATACACCTACCACCAGGCTATTACCACTACCTGTTGATTCTCAATTCGTAGGAGCGAGAGCTTCCGTCTTGAAATTAATTGATCAGAATCACGCAACTCGCCGAAACCCTTGGTCACAGGAACTACTCATGAAATGGCCGGAGAAAACTTGAGGGTCGGCCTGCTGTAAATTGTTGGGGGTAATTAAAAGGCGCGGGAGGGAAGAGTCTAACCAGTAAAAGATGTAGGACCTTCATGCCCACCGCTGCTCGGGAGGTGGGCGGAACATGAATGATCGCCGTTACTACGACCATTAACAATTCAAATAGCCATTTTAATTGATATTCGAGTGATATACGCTGCTGATTTCTCTCGAAGCCGCTACTTCAGGTCGAAACCAATTATTTCATGGCGATTCCATTTGGTCCTTTCTAGTAAGCGCAAACACGATTCGAAGTATACTCTGTTCTGACCAAGTGAGAATCGTCTTTCGTGGGTTAAAAATTCTTCTTTTTCCCAAATTCGGTTCATAACGGAAATAAACACTTTCTTATTGACTACATAATGAGATACTTATGTCGGAAACGATTGGGAAATCTGAATTTCCGAGTTCCCGCTAGAAATAACGTATGAGGTAAATTGCCGTGTAGTTCAACTAAACCCGCTTAGAGCGTTAGTGCATCACTTTAAACACTGTACAAAACCGCAAAGGATGGATGGATGGAACCGCAAATTAAAATATTAAATTTTAAAAAACATGTTCTTAGAATCAAACCGAGGGTAGGTTCACGAAAGGTCACCGAAAGTTCTTGAAAGTTACCAAGAAGGTTTGCCACTGCTAATGTTGAGTTGTGGCAGCGCTGAGAACCTTCGCCTGTGAAACTTTGCTCCGCCTCCTTGGAACAACAGCCAGCCATACGTCTGACCTGATACGTCATTTCTTGCCGCATTTCTACTTGCCGCATCACCCTCATTTTAAAAAATACTGCTTATTTGAAAATGTTGCCAAGAGTTCTGAATATTTTTAAAAGAAAAAAGTGAAAAAAAAGGTTGACGAAAATTCCGTATTGTAGCATCCCCTCATTCTAATCGAAAGACTGATAACTTTGAACGAATGACTAATTGCACATTCCCGTCTGCTCATCATTCATTACTATTAGAAGAAGAAGAAGAAGAAGAAGAAAGCTCCATTTACAAAAGTAAAATAATACAACTCATTATTAATATTTATCAAGCTTACAGTGTTACGTCTGCTCGAGGTACGCCATGACAGTACATGGGCAGGAACAACAGAAACAAACGTTGACAAAGTGAAACAAAGCGTGAAACATCAAGCCAAATTTAAGCTGTCCAACAAATAGGGGAACCTATTTTTGTTACACTTGATTTTAACATTTATTTTAAGTACATGTTATTAGAAATTAATGACTGATGTACCTATCTGATGTTCGTACCTACTTGAGAAACAAAATAACCTGAGACATAAAAAGAAACAAAAGTAAGAAAAAAAAAATACATAGCTCTTCTAGCCAGGCGAATAAAATAATCCTCAATGAAAATTAAGTCTGAAACCAAAAGTTTACAATAGTTCCGGGATAATGCGCAGATTCTAGCCACTTTGTCTCACTCAGTGTTGTTATAATACTATATATTCAATCTAAAGATAATTTTTCCTGTCGATCCAGCATTTCCTCTGAATAAACAATGCGTTGAAATTCTTCAAGAATCACGTCCAGGAAGTGATACAAATCCTCCCGGGGGACCCGAGTTCCGTCCAGACCAATTTATCTTTTCGGTAATCCTTTCGTTGCGGAGGTCGCCTTCGAGTTCCGTCTCAACGCTGTTTTCTTGATCTCCACTGTTGTAAGTTTGGGACCAAATCTGCGCTTCACACCTGCTGTGGTGTTTGCAGATCGTGAAAAGGCAATCCATGGTGCAGTCAGCACAGTTTTACCGAACACCCGTATAAGAGGATATAGTTTTTGGCCAAATTTTGGTGGCGCTATGTTCAATCAACCGGCCACAGTGTGATGTATAAAGACAAAGACAGTGAAGTTGGACAGTTTCTGCGTCTGATTTTCGGCCTTTCTTTTCTCAGTGCGGATGGAGCGGAAGACATGATGTCCATCCAACCAAGTGACGCACCAGAGTTGCTACCTGGTAATGACACAGTATCCAAATATTGTGACTATGTACTTGACAGCTTTATTGCAGCTGACAGTGCTTCCATTCCATCTTCAGTAACACGCACCTTTTCATGCTGGACTGCATTCGATGATCCCCTGTTCGCACCCAAATACGTTTGTTCCAATTCAAGTTTTATTATGAATTCAGTAGGAAACGTATAGTGAAATGAATAATAATCAAAAGGCCGAACGAAAGAGCATTACAGTGAGGAAGGAAATAGAATAAGCACCTAACTGAACCTGAAAAAGGTAGCCTCACTAGAGTTGAATATTTGACCAGAGCTTCATAAATTCCTTCCTACGCACATATACCTACGCAAAGCCTCACATACCATAATATTTGGCATCATTCCATACATATTTTCAGGTTGCATTGTTCAGCATGAAACACACATTTTTAGTCACACCAGCACCCCAAAGCTGACAGTCCTAAATCTGTGTAAAGTGAGAAGGAAAATGTGTGAGCCGAGAAGGATTCCAAGTCGGGACGTAACTCACCATAGAATTAGGACGGAACCCGTGAACCCGGTCCTCCCGCCTTCCCTGAGTGCACGCAGAATAATAAGGGCCTAATTTAATTATTTATGAGAGCACCATACCTTAGAATTTTAACAAATTCCAGTGATATCCAATCTTATATCTTATCGTATATCCAATCTTCAGAACGTGGGAAAACAATATCGAGTTGAAAAACTTATCGCAATACATAGTTGGCTGGTGTACAAATGAATTTACAACAGGACGTATGATAAAACATCAATTAACCACTTTCTAAGTGCCTATCAAATTTGGGCAAAGCATACAAGGTATTCCCAAAAAATTAGGATTTCAAGTTTACGCGCTCGTGCGCCTTTTGCTCCGATCTCCCTATACGATAGATAGATATTTATTGACCTTTAAAATTTGAGCATACAAACTGTAGTATGAGAAGGCAAGTCTACATGTAGTACAGCTAATCTAGTGAAATGATTGGATCATTTCTGCATCATTAAATTGCCATCGATAAAAACAAAATTGCATCGCGAGATTTATCGTACACTACACACGAATACCTCCTATTATACAACATCTATTCTATCGAAATGGCTGAAGCGTCATAAAATAATCATAAATAAAAACAAATTAATGTGACCTCAAACACGAAAGTTTTTAACAAGTTTAGGATACATTTCATAGGTGTATACATAGTATAGGTTTTGAAGATTCTGTACACAGGAGACCATGAAAGTTGAGAAAGTACATCAAATTTTAGCCCACTAGAATGGACTATGCGCATGGGAAATAAAAAAACGCTTAGATCATTGTTTTCTGTTGCCAATACCTATTCTCGTGGTTCCCCTAGGGAAGCCCTAAATCAAGTAAATGCCACCAGAGTCCAAGTATTAGCTCCCTAACGTTCGGCAATTACAGTTACACAAATATATATTTTTCCACTGCCCCCATCTCCTGTAACTCGCTATTTTGGCCCCACGAACTCCTCACCCGGTCATTTGTGAAACTCTGATGGTCGCTAAGCTTAATTAGGACTCTCGATATATTAACAAAATTTCACCCAATCCGGATGATTCGATGGCTGCGAACGACAAACCTATGCCCATCATTTTTATTAGGTTTAAAAAAGTACCTATCAACAAAATAAAAATGAGAAGAAATTACCTAATTAATATCAAGGAACAACCAACTCGAGTTCATATAGACATGCGTGATTATGATCAGCTGTTCCCTATCAATCCCTGTTCCGTATGATTTACACTCATGTTCAAAACTCCAGGGCCTTATGTGACCAAACGGATCCGGTGGGTAAAAAACAATCCTAAAGTTCGGAATCAAATTCAAGGACTTTTTGGAGTAAACAATTTTTTTTTTCTCTTCAAAATAGTGGGACAAATATACGGGTTCTCGGGGTCAAAACCGCTAGCATCTGTGATAAGTGGCCACTAGTTGCGAACTCTCTCACATGGTCATACTTGCACGATTGGAACTTCGAACCAATCATTGGTGGGCACCAGGATTATTACAGTTAATCACCAACTCAAGTCTAAAAAGGGTAAATACAAGAAGTAAGAACTTATCTCGTAGGGTAAAATGTACAGTAATCGGTGCTATGAATATTATGCGCTATATCGTGCAGCATAAAGAACAGATAATTTAAATTTTTTGAGGCCGATGGTTGTACGTTTATCCAAGCGTGACAGATTCATGGTGCTTCCACGACCTTTTGCGAACTCTTAACGATTTTCACACACTAAGTCTTGGGAAAATTCTTTCAGCTATCGTAGAAGAAAAAAGGCTGGAAAAGAAAGAAAATCGACTCGACTCTATGACTCGAACGACGTCTCGGCAATCATAGGAAAGGCCCATTACGCTGTAACCGCTTCGTTTGGGCCTGAACAAGCGTAAGTACGAGAACGAAAAAAAAAGTTTAAAGGCAGTTAAGTACAGATGTGGAGGGAAGGGGGAACCGTTCAAGTTTTTCAATGTAACACTTGTCTTGAGGGAAACGAGCGTCCATCTCAACCCCGGGACCGCTAGGGCAAGTTATACATCCCACTTTGTTGGACGGACCGCGGCGGCAAATTGCGGGCCCCTGGAAGTCGTAAAAACGCTTTGCGGGGCTGGTTACGGGGCTCCGTCTGTCCACTGCATCGGATCAAGTCCCGTCCCCGATGGACCCCATTTCGGGTGGATCCGACGGAAATTGTAATGATTGAATCGCCACAGAATCGTGGCTTCTGTTGAGGACCTGAAAACGTTCCAGTCAAGCAGCATGAATACGTGAGTAAGTTTTCGTAGTGGTAACTGACTTTTTAGATAATCTTAAAGCGTTTCTTGACCCCTGGAGCTCGTATTTGACATACTTTTAATGAGGAAAAATACTGAAGACGTTTGAAAAGTCTTTTCATGCCTCGAATCACAATCCTGAATAACTTTGGGTGAATTTATATACATTTTGTTGACCATGAACATCAAGTCGGGCAACATTTGATGTTTAAAAAAATGTATTCAAGTATTTGTGTGGAGTACCCCATTAATCAGTGAAAATATAAGTAGTGAGATTGTTGAATCCGTGAAAGAGTGTGCCGGTGGACCCTCGAGAGTCCCCCTCCTATACCAGCGATATTATTATCACCGGTTAAGAAGGGATATCGATTAGTCTTCCCCAAACGACCCCGTCTCTACCGGAAGAAAAAAAAAATGGCTCGAGGACAGCCAAACCGTCACACTCCTCCCCATATGACATACTTCTGGGTAGCAGAAGTATGAGAGGGAAAAGGGGGAATGAAAGGTAGTATGAAGCTCTGGTTCAGGAAAGGACATTTGAACAACTTCGAGGTGACCAACCTCCACCGTGATGGCACTAACTCAATAATTTTTACTGGTGGAGAACCAAGCTCCTACATACGGGTATTGGCGGAGAAAAAATGTTGTCATAGGCAGCTGTCCAGTGAATTGTGCTCATCTGGGCAACGTCTAGGTGATCAACCTTCATCGTTAGGATGGACCAACTATTGGAACTTGAAAATTGGGACACGGCATTACTCGCCTTCAAATCAGCTCAATATGAAAGGGAGTGGGGAATCCAATAGAGGTATTATCAAAGGGGCAGGATGTTTGTAAAGGAATACTTCTGGAAAGCCCACAAAAAGTGGATGCAGTATGGTGAATTACTCGGCGCATACTACCGAACCACGCTCTGCTACCTACCATTTTTGAAGACTCTACAGAATCGGATTTATTTGGTCAATTAAATTTATCTGTTAAATTTAGCCCAAGTAGTTTGAGTTTACGGGAATTTGCAGAGGATCCAGCGAAGTGGGTTTGATAGAGAAAGGGGGAATGTCGACGTTTCCTAAATTATCTACTGGCATCTGCAACCTAAACTGATACTGCACGGGTCCTTCGGCTAGTTCACACTCTACGACAGGTAGTCTAAATCTCAGCATTGGATCGGGGCATAGGAAACACTGACGACAGCCATAGCCAGCAAACAAAGATGTGGGAGGAAATATTCCAGTTTCTACCGGCGCGGCGCGGCGTGATAATGCTCGCAATGATGATCTCAAAGCGTGGCCTATGAGATGATCGGAATGAAGAGAAAAGTCGTGACCCGTCTAATGAGAAGTGAATTACTTCCTCGGCAGCCGGCAAAATGTTGAGCCAATGGGCGGAAGGGCTTGGTCTCCCAGCTGGGCGAAAGCACAAGTGAAAACAGTTCCAGTCTGCCAGACCTTCCTGCAGACTGTCATCTATCTCAGAAACATTCGAAGCTAGGAACCTTCTGAAATGTGTTAAGTGTGAACTCTTGCTTTGAGGGTCTATAAAACAGAAATCCATTCGGCAAAACCGATCCTAATGCGTACTACCCCGTTTCGAACCATAGGTTTTTCGTCTAACTTGACTTGATATCACTGAAGAAAAAAAAAGGCAAAGAATTAATTTATTGTTCCCAAAATAGTTGGTTTACATGGCATTTTGGTGCATTTGGTATTCGAGTGGTTGTGGTTATTAGTGTAGGTATAAGGATTGAGCTTCGGTTTCCGCAGTCACGGCTTGTCAAATGATGCGCTCACATGCATACCTGGAATATTTCCGACTTTTTACGACTTCATTCCCAAAGCGCATTGTCTGCACATTAAACAAGTTCCTGAACGGCGAAAATGCCGAGTTCCTACAAAGGGGCAGCTGGAATTACGGTGGGGTTCAAATTGAAAAAGATGTCTGTATAATGTGAGCAGACCCCCCCCCCCCCCCCCCCCTCTATCACACGACGGTGGAGATACCAGCAATTCTAAAGGATCTCTGGGGAGCTCACCTCAGGAATGTTCGCCGTCAGAACTGGAGCGTTCGGGAGGGCAGAGGCGGCTAGTTTCAAACACGTACCGTTAACCTGGTTTACTGGGCAGAAATGTACCGATAAGCAGATCGGAGGAATCAACATTCATATCGTCTAAAGCTTTATTATTGAGTCATTGTTCGCACATTTTATTTTTAATGAAACCTTACCTAATACAACACCACGGCTGGTATGATAGAAAGATAAAACGACTTCAAGAATGTTGTGAAAAATATCACTCTACAAAATATCAATCTACGAAATATCAATATACAAAACGATAATTTTTAACATAATGAAACGAAGAATGTTAAACGGTAACATCACAACATATTATGAAATAAAATAATTTGAAACCAAAATTACTTGTTTCTGTACTTTGTCAGCCGCTCTTCACATCGGGAAGCGAAATGTTGGAAAAATCAATATCCTTTTCCTGGAGAAATGTATCAGATGAAATGCCAGGTGTCGAGGAATATGATGTAGTTATGGGTAGTAAACGGGAATTGGAAATATGAATAAGCGTGTGATGTTATATACGTGGTAATTCAGACTGACTGGGGAGCCTTTGCCTTTGCTTGGGTGCCTTTGAAAGAGTTCAATTTTGGCCACCACCTACGATACTCCAGCGATGAAATCCACTCTTCCGCAGCAAGATTCAGGAAGGCCGCCTGATTGGCTGGAATCCTTATCTTAAATGCATAAACCGTTGGAAAATCTGTTGCACCCCCTCCAAAGCGTATTTATGGGCAATCGTACAAGGGGACCACACGAGACCAAGAACGATATGAAGAAAACTGAACGCATGGAGTGACCCGCTACCTACATATTTTTTTATTTGAAAATTACGGCTCATTGCCATAAACTAGTACCTAGTACTAGAACTTGTTTATGCTGTTGCAGGGTGCCGTTTAGACGTCTTTAACATTAACGGAACGGAAGGAATAACGGAACAATGGTTAACACATAACCGAATTGTATTTTTCGCAGTGATTATTCCAGACTCCCAAAACTCAACAACAACCTTCTTTTCATTGTCGGCCACGTAACAACCAATTCAACATCTGGTAACAACACGTGTTCAGGGACGCATGTAGTTACTACTCATTATGTTGATAAACCATAAGTCTCGATGCTGCATACAACTGTAGTGCGTCAACACGACCGAAGCTTGACTTTCCTAATATATGTCATAAAATTGTACCTACCTATATTTTATTAAATGCACTTAAGACATTCTAAATTCTGCTCTCTCTCTCTCTCTCTCTCTCTCTCTCTCTCTCTCTCTCTCTCTCTCTCTCTCTCTCTCTCTCTCTCTCTCTCTCTCTCTCTCTCTCTCTCTCTCTCTCTCTCTCTCTCTCTCTCTCTCTCTCTCTCTCTCTCTCTCTCTCTCTCTCTCCCCCTCTCTATCTCTCTCTCTCTACTGCTATTTTTGTTACTATCTAATTAGCCGTAGTACGTAGACGTAATTCTAGTTTGTACCTATTTTTTTCTGGTTAGGTGTAAGAGTGGACGCCCAGCGACCAAATCTCGCCAGATTGTAAAATAAAGACGTTATTCATTCATTCATTCATTCTTTATCCGTTCTCTGCCTTAGAACCTTCACGATGGAACAGTTAAAGACACAAACGCTACAAGGGTCAAATAATTGCCCAAACGTTTGAAAACAGCAACTTCCTTGAATGATAATCAAACCTTTCTTACTTCTAATTTATGCCCATGAAAATCCCTCAACCCAGAATAAATGAAACTTCGTTGATATCGATATGATTTTGAATGCATATTCATGTATTCACTCAAACCTCTCATAACCTCAAACGCTAGGCGCTGAACGTCAATCCGACGTTTAAAAAAATATAGCTACCTCTATGATTTGAGAGATTTTGTGGAAATACTATTTAACTCTATAATACTGATGACACAAACACAATCTGGATGAATATGGACAACAAGGAAATAAAGACCTCAATGGTGACAATACTGGTAGGAATCCAGGAAGTTCTAGCTTGATCGTCTACCGCAGATGATAAATTTTGTCAATCCTTCTCAGAATGGGTAGGAGGGACCCTTTGAGCAAATCTGTTTGACTAATAACTCTGAACTCCTGATCACCTAATATTAACACCCCCAGAATGGGGGTAATGCGACTTGAGTTTTGCATCCAATGTACTGGCTGGCACTTGGAACCTTCCTAGAATCTTAAATCTCGCCGCCCACCTCGTCTTCAACCACCAACCGCATATCACACTTGACTGCCTACCATTACTATTCTGGGCACACGCGATTCACCTCGAGGCTTATTTGTTTATTTAAATCCGATACAACAGCCCCCAAGGAAGTAGTTTCCCTCTAGTGCCCACTGATTCTCATTTGAACAAGATGGGTCATCTTGCATAACCTTCACAATCACTACTGGAATTTGATATCATTAAGAATTTCTTTCATGGTATGCTAGTGTCTATACAGCTCGGACTCTCATGATTCGAGTTCCAAAAACTGATTGAGTGGCACTGATACTACCTGTGATTTCCCTTCCTCAGCGTCTAGTTTAGTTCTACTTAAACCACTATAACTCCTGATATATTCGTCGGGGAGTGGTCAGTTGAACGTATACTAAGCAATGTTATTCCTCCTCGAGTCCCAATGCACTTCTTCTGTCCTCTGTACTTCCTTAATCTTTCGAAATACGTTTTACTGTCTAGTCTTTCTGATATGTGAAGGACAGCAAGTGTTGATTATACTTCAAGCTGATCGAACGGAGATAGGGTACGGAATGATGCAACGCAATGAATTCCAGAAAACCAGGTGTATTAAATTAGCAGTTTTTCTTTCAACGTCTTTGATATCAGAAAAACTGAAAAGTACATAATACTATTTACTGATACGGTGTACATTGCAGTGGTTCTTAAACTTCTTCAGCACCTCTCATAATGGAAATGCTACTGATCGCGACCCCCTAATCCCCACTACAACCCCTTACAACACATTTAAACATGGGGGAAAAGCCATCACATTATTATAATAAGGTATTCAAGGAATTAATGGGATGGGTTGGGGGAAGGATGAGGAAACATGAAATTATTGCGTGAATAATTTCGGTATTACGGCTAGATGCATTCTTATATTTATGTATGTATTATATTTTCATGCATACTTAAATATGTAGCGAAGAAGTTTGAACCCAACCGAGGTTTTCATACTTTTGGCATTTTTCATGTCAGTTGTCGTAAAGAGTTGAATACCTACTGACATGTTTTAAAACATATTTCACCATATTTAATTCGTCAAATTTACAACTAGGTACCCTTCTATTCCTTCGTTGATCTCAGACTCTATGCAGGTTTTATAAATATATTGTGTACTGTACACCGCAATACATGGAACCTTCCAAAACCCTTTCTGCGAAGCACCCCCCCCCCCCCCCCCTCATTAAATTAGTAAGTTATTTAGGTTGGTGGCTAATGAACAGCGAATGGCACAACAGGTAAGGGGAGCATAGAGGGTGCTAAACCACGCTGTTCTGTAACTCAGAATGAATTACAAGCAATAGCTGGAAATACGGGAGAAATTCTCTCAAACTCTCAAGATAACTAAGCGATAAATTGCATAGCTGTTTAACAAACGTAGAGTTGCTATCGGCATGGTTAATTACCGATGCCGTTATGAGTTTCCGCCGTGAGTTTATTGTTGAAAATAATAAACCAAAATGTTTAACCCCCTCAAAATTGATGGTTTCCGTTTAAAGGTACGTAGAACTCGAAAATGGAATAACAAAATTTCTGTCCGTCCGCCGTACTCTGTACTTACTTTGCACTTTCCTTAGAAACCAAAATTATTGAAATTTGGTTTGTAGGTACCATTCGAGGTCTAGTTGTTCCATGAAGCTCGGCGTTACTGTCGGTCATCTCTAACGCGATTGTTACGTTTTGGTTTATTATTTTCAATAATGAACCATTGGAATCGAGCATGAAAAAAAAATTCTTACCCCCCCTCAAAATTTGATGGTTTACGTTTCAAGGTATGTAGAATCCAAAACTGCAATAAAAATATTTCTGTCTGTCCGCCGTACGGGCCACTTTTCTTAGTTACCATGAAAAAAAATTGATTAAATTCGGGTTATAGGTTCCGTTCGGGGTCTAGTTGGTCCTCGAAGCTCGACGTTACTGTCAGTCATCTCTAAGGGGTTCAAAATAGGGGTGGAAATTTTCAAAACGCCTATACCTTTTTTTTTACGTGAATCTTTTTACAGTTTTAAATAGTTCTTGAACTTACGAGTTTTTTAAGACCACCCGGAGCACCTTACGTCCAGCCGTTCGTTCACAGTAAGGCCCCGAAATTTGCACCGACAGGCATTTTCGACTCCAGTGTGAATGAAATTGTATACAACAGACGAAATCTCGTCACCAGGGACGCTCCGATTTTATTAGTGGGGTACCTAAGAGGTCGAGTTGGTTGTTCTGTGATATTATTTCATTTGAAAAATGATGTGCGTTTCTTTTTGTTAGGTACTGTTTGCAATCGACAGAATTACTTTAGCAACATTTACCTCGTGATTTAGGTAGGTACCTAGTAACGAGTACGAGGTTAGGTATTAACCTACGGAGGGTGTGCGATCCGGCTGGATTTTGTTGATAGGTACTTTTGCAACTTGAACAACCGATGAAGTATTATTGATGGGTAAATTATTACACAATGGAAAATTATTACACAATGGCAAATTATTACACAACGGCTCATCTACCCAGAAGGGGCTGGATTTTGTTGATAGGTACTTTTGCAACTTGAACAACCGTTGTATTATTATTGATGGGTAAATTATTACATAATGGCAAATTATTACACAACGACAAATTATTACACAACGGTAAATTATTACACAACGGTAAATTATTACACCACGGTAAATTATTACACAACGGCTAATCTACCAAGAAGGGGCTGGATTTTGTTGATAGGTACTTTTGCAACTTCAACAACCGTTGAAGTATTATTGATGGGCAAATTATTACACAACGGTTCATTATTCTATCTCCGTAGAAGTGGAACCTATACAGGTAAATTATTACACAACGGTTTACGGAGGTACCTAGTAACGAGTACGGGGTTAGGTACTAACCTACGGAGGTCCGCGATCTACATAATATGTGTAGAATAGTAAATAATATGTTATCTATACGGGTTATCTATACGGAGACCTGTGATCTGTAACAGGAGGGTATTCTGTAAAAATAATAAACCGTTGTGCAGGGATTTGCAGCGTTTTTAAATCGAGCTCGAACTTGGGATTTTTTGAAACCACCCGGAGCATTGTACGTACGTACAGTAAGGCCCTGAATTCTGCACCGAAAAGCTTCGTCAACATGATTCTGAATGATACGGTATACATCCATCCCGGGTAGGTAATATTGGTAGGCAGCAAGCTGAAATTTGACAGGCAGCGCCCTTAGAACTGTTGGGTACTAATAATAGAATGGGGTCCCTCCCTGCTCAGCTGAGTGAGCTCTGAGGCTAAGAATCACGCATGGCTGAACGAAATCGAGTTGGTTGTTCCCGTGATAATATTTCATTTCTTCATAAGGTAATTCGGATTCTTCGTAACGTACTTTGAAATGGAAACTATCAACGTTTGATAGGGGGGGGGGGGGGGGGGTTAAGTCCCCCCCCCCCCCCCCCCCCGATGTCCAATTCCAAAGGTTCATCACTGAAAATCGAAAATAATAAACTTAAAGAAGATGTTCTTCTGATTTACCTACTGACAAACTTGCACACATAGCTCAGTTATACGCAGTGATTTATACGTGGAATACTACTGCAGTTGCGAGTGACGCAAGAGCAAGACGAAATCTGCATAGGTACTTGACCATAATATTAATATTCATCTATTACATTGTCATTCCAGGTATAAAAAAATAATACGAACAACGTTTGTGTCGTGTATTAATCGCTTTTGTCAAATAGATTGGATCCTGTCTTTGATAATTTGTTTCAAGGTGGCTTATTATTATTTTTTACAATTTATACCAACACTGTAATTCATAATTAGCGTTTACAGCTCACCGTAACTTGTCTTTTGAAAGCCAATAATTCTCCCTCCTGACCTTTGAGCCGCGCCTTCACTCACATGAAATATTTTCTGAAAAGTGTAACAGCGGGTTCTCTCTTTCAAATATATATATCTTCGCAAAGGGCATTGGAGTGCACAGTCTCCATTATTTCAAAACATACAGCGGTTAATGGCTCAGATGCATTTCTAAGTGGAGTCTAAGGTTTTTTCTCTCTCATTTTCGCGTTAAATACCTTATTTTCTCTGGTTCAGGTACGGGAGTGGAGCATGTTTAAAGAATTCAATCCATTAGCGGCTAACTTGTGTATCACCATGCCATGAGAAGTCGGCAGTTATTTTCTGAAACACCGACTCAAGTTAAATGTCAAGATGACAATCGTCCTGGGCAAGGAACCCGAAAATTAAAGAGAAACTCAGTGAGTTCTGACGTTCGGTAGCCTGCCTGGTTGAGAAATGCCCTTAAAAAAATACCAGAAAGGTCTCTAGTTTCAAAAAGCGGGAATTAAACTACGTCGTCCTAAAGTTAAAAGGATATCAACAGGTTCGGAAGGCAGTGCAAGCCTGCAAGCGGATGTGAACTGTGTAAAGAAAAGTCAGTCTATTGATTTATAGAGATCTCAATTTGCAGCAGTATTCACTGATATGAGGGCTAATGACCACTATTTTCTGTTCCATTCAGATAGAGTTTTATTTAGGTTAGGTACCTACATAGTTGCTCTGTTACAGATGGGTGACCAATGACCATGCTGAAATACCTTATCCTCTGCGTTATCAGTACCTAGGTACTTCTTGGATGGTTTGAGATCATTCTCCTCCAACATCATTAATTTGCATGTCCCACTGGGCTTCAACGAAATAGCATCTGTAGGTACCTACAATTTTTGAACGGCTAACCAATCGGAATAGTTTTATTTTCACCTATAATTTACGTCAAATAGACGTTCAACCATGAGTTTCAAAACTGCTCGCTGTTTCAAATCTGTTTGATATATATACCTAGCTCACTTTGTTTTATTGTTCATTCGTGCTTATGCAGATGCGATAATCCATCCTTTTCGATGAACAAGATGGGGAATATCCACGCAACTTTTCTATTTGATTGGCAACTTAATAAATGAATGTAATATTCAAGAAGGCCGAGAAGGGTAATGAGAAGTAATAGTAGTGTAATTGGCCCACATTCTCCCTAGAACTCAGGAGTTGTTTTTGGTTTTTATCAATTTTGTAGGGTTTTTGAGAAATGGGCTATTAGATTTTTGAGGATAACTAATTTCTCGAAGTGGAACATAGATTCGGATCCTGAAATCTCCTGACTTTATGGAATGGCCAATCTTTTTTGCCCAGAATATCGAGGTTTGGCACTCTGGCGGCGATTTGAGGATGTGAAGTCGATGCCTCGACATGTCTCACTTGTGATACGGTTGGCTTGACGTACAAAACGACCTTCATCCTTCCTCTCTCCAACTCCTTCCTAATTGGTGGTTCAGGACTCTTCAGTTTGAGCCAGGAGCCGGTTATTAGACCTTGCCGTGCTGTCCGTCACACTGGAATCGACCCCAGCGGTCCGTAGATGGCTCGGATGTGTTTACGACGATCATTCTTTACATCGTTCTTGATATTCCCCAGATCTGGAGGATGAGTGCGGAAGAAGTGGATCATAAAAAACTACTTCAGATGTTGGGTTTTTTGGGGGCATTTTCAAGAATCTTAAATGATATTTGGATCTCGTAAGACCGCACCTCCAGGTTAGATGGGACTCCAACCTTACCTGACCCTCATATACCTTTTCCCACGTTGGAATTCAGCCTGAAAATGTAAAAACATTACATCCCGCCGAGTCCTCTTCACTCTTTGTTGGTCCACGCCCTGTGTTCATTGCCGCTCTCGCCGCATCTTCTTCCTCGCTGCTTCGCCCAGTGCCTCCTCCCGTATTCAATTCCTTTCCGTCCATTTTGTCCATAGGAAGATTTCATGATTCTACATCATCACATTCTGGCAGCTGCAACGCGATGGAGCGATTGCCTTTCCTATCCTATGCAGGGAGGCATAGACAATCTATGTCCGGAGAAAAACTGGGGTTGGGAAGCAATTCGCTTTTCCATGCTTTCTTTTGAGCCATACTTGGAAGTCAGGTACTAACCGTGCAGTCCATCTCCCTCTCACTTCACCTGTCCACATCGCTTGCCAACTGATCAACGCTCATTTTCTCTCTTTCCGCAGCAGCAGTAGGAAAGTATTGCTGGGGTTACTCCAAGTGTAGCACTCGTCGATACCAACACAGGGAATCCGGGTGCACCACTCTCAACGTACCAATCCTTTTCCCGAAGCATAGACCACCAAGCGTATTACCTGAAGATACAAATGATTTTCACGACAAATCACGTTTTGCGAGCAAAACATTCAAGTAAATGTCCCAACCATCATTTCAGTAAGAACATACATATAGTCCACGGGAATTCTAGCGAAAGGATATGATTAGCTCCCAATTATAAGCAACCATTCATTGTTTATCAAGAAGGCCGATGACTTATGATTGCAATACAACGCATTAAAAAAGATTCAGTGGTATCAGGTTATGATGGGTACCTACATAATGAGGCTGTGGAAGTACAGTCCCATTGGTTCTCCTTTTTTGCAGCAGCACTCACTCTTCTCAACATTCTAGCGTTTTTGCGTTCCACCATCGAAAGCCTTCAATCCGTTTTGAGCGTTATCTTGGAGTAAGTAGGTATAGGCAAATAGTACGGTTGTTAAACTATAATCCAAACAGAGTTCAGCACTCATGTTGCCGTAAAATCAAAGTCAACGACTGTCAAAGTGAATAATCGGAAACTCGAGTAACAGACTGATCACACAGATGCACTTTTGACCACGATTCGCAATTCTGTGTAGAAAGGAAATAATCTTATACTAACTACCAGCGGAAGGTTTTTAATTGGTGCCATAATAATATTAGGATGGTCGAAAAATCTGCTGGTAAAATTTGGATACCAAACCCCTTCACGGACCCGTAACTAGCGAGACCCGTGGTAGTGCTCCTCCGAACCAGCCCCTCTGTTCCTACCAGGGCAGATATTTAGTCGGGAAGGCACTGGTTATGCCCACTACCCTTTTTCCAGATACCGAAGCCTTCCGCTTGTATCTCCCCGGTCTTCTATCAGCTACGTCCCGCACCTAGTTTTTCAGTTTTCCATCCTATATTCAGTTCTTTTAGTTTCAATTTTTCGTTTCAAAGTTTATTTTGGTTAATTTTCCCTTTTCGCCGCTTCTTATTGCTCTGTTATTATTTTCGCACTCCTGATTTTCCTTTTTTTCATAATTTGTTATTTTGGAAGAGTGTAGGTATGTCGTTTTTCTTTATTTTCAATACAAGTTTTAGGTTCTTTTCTCCTCAATTTTGATTCGTCGTTCAAACGATTGATATTTTCTGAGTTTCTCAGTTTCCCAAAACTGAGTGGTAGCAGAGAGGTTTAGCATCCCATCTGAACTCCCCAGCTTTACCCATAGGTTCATTCTTTTTCAAAAAACGTTTGGAGCAGATTAGCGATATTCATATGCGTTTATGATTCAAGCCCGTACTTGATTATGCCTCGCGAGATGCGACCTCGGGGCTGCGGCCGCCGCAGACGATGCCCCCCCATGCCGAATTCGGAACAATGGTCTCCTGAGTGGGCCGGTAGCACTTCAGTGCCATGGCTCTTCGCGTGGGACGGTTATTGCATTTTAATTTGAAACCCTCAGGCCTGTAAAATAAGAAAGAAAATTAACTTCGTGCTTGATTCTCGGCTTCGTAGATCTACATCTACAGATAGGCAGGTACACACATATCGGAACGCTTGGCGAGGGCAAATAACCACATGGATTACCTTGTACAGGTATAATTATGAACCTCAATTGTCGGATTATTATATAGGATATGCTTTAGAAGGGGTTAAGATATATGGATTATTATGTTCAATAATGAACCTTTGGAATCGAGCATGAAAACAAAATTTTTAACCCCCCCCCCCCCCCCCTCAAAATATGACGGTTTCCGTTTCAAGGTATGTATAATCCGAAAATTGAATTAAAAAATTGCTGTTCGTCCGCTGAAAGCTGTACTTCGCACTTTTCTTAGTTACCATGAACCAAAATTAATTAATTTGGTTTGTAGGTACCGCTTGGGGTCTAGCTGGTCCTCGAAGCTCGGCTTTACTGTCAGCCATCTCAAAGGAATGAAAAATAGGGGTTGAAATATTCAGAACGCCGTAGCTCGAAAACTCTCAATAGAAGGGTATGGTTTTTTTACGTGTTTCAAATGATTTTGAACTAAAGAATTTCTTGAGATCAGCCGTCCGTTTGCACCGAAAAGCTTCGTCAACATGATTGTGAATCAAACGGTACTAATCCGGCTCAGATACCATTGCAACGGATCACCTGGTTATAATCACGGATGGCTGTATCAAGTCGAGTTGGTTGTTTTCCGATATTAGGGTAAAAGGTACTGTAAAGAGCCCCCCTACAGTAATGGGACACTTGTGTTTGATTAGCTATCATAAGGCTGCAGATCGACGGGCGGTTGCCGCTGTCTCCATCAGCTGAATGCCATTTTCAGTGAAGTGAACGCGTCGACCTCTTTTCACCAAGTAAATACACAATTTTTGCTAAGAATTTGCGTTCCATGCTTAAGCTTCATGTAACGTTATTATTCTATATTTTTCAAGTTTCTTTTTTTAACTGATTCTTGAGGACCTGCTCTATTGATTCCATTCCTATTTCTTGAGAAACTATCCGTTTCCAACCCCAATATAAAGCTGTCTCTTTACTGTATTCAATTTTCGTCAAGACATAGTAACCCCCCCCCCCCCCCGGACAATTACTATGTTTTTCTTGGATTGAAAATTAGAGGGGGTTTCAGTGCCTCTGGAGAGGAAATTTCATGCTATAAGAAATTAGTGCCCATTATGAGTCTAGGAAGTAAAGGGCCGGGGTGGCCAATTACTATATTTGAGCGTGTCCCGGACAGCTCATCCGCTTCAAGCCCAAGCCAGAGGAGTATGAGTTTTGAACAGTTTTCAAATGTTGCACATCATTGCCAAACTTCGAAGGAATTGTGACGGAAAGTGAAAAATCAGATTGTCTGAACAGCCCTTTGAAAACCTTGATAGATATAAGAGAATATTTCTAGGCAAGTAGAAACTCCAGAGTTTCTGAAGAAAGTTCCCTAGACAATGTAACTTCTTCAACCTTGAACTACGAACATGACGAACGCCAAAAAACACCAACAGTGATGGAAAAAAGCAACGCTGATCTCCCACCCCCCTCAACTCTTCCAAAGAACATAATAATAGACGAAAGTCCTGGACCATCCCAGCCGTCAATCCTTGACCATAATGAACTCCCACTCCCCTCAACTCTTCTAAAAGACAAAATAATGAAAGAAAATCCTGGATCATCCCAGGCATCAATCATTGATCACGATGAACTCCAAAAAATCTCACAAAAGTTTATCCTACTCGTACAACGTTCGGCCCGAAAACCGATCAATTTTGTTTTCCCGCAAAAGAAGTGATGCCGAAGAGGAAGGGCATAGTGGAGAGAATAAGTTTCGGAGTGACCTCTGATTCATTTTGAGAATCCCTCAAGACGAAAGCTGAGAAGAAAGAAAGAGAGGAAAATAAAAAAAAGACCGAAAAAGGATCAGGCTTCAGAAGAAAGGGAGACATTGAAGAAGTAGAAGGAAAAAAAGAAGTGTAAAAAGTGCGGCGAACTGATCAGGGTGCAGGCTAAAGAACTGTGATGCTCTTCCTGCAAGTTCAATTTTCATGAGAGGTGTACTGCAAGGTCCATATTCACGATCCTGAAGGCCATCATAATGTTTCTTTGTGACGAATGTTTCACTGAACAGGACAGCCGTGA
The DNA here is from genome assembly GCA_954871275.1 of Leptopterna dolabrata. Classification (NCBI taxonomy): domain Eukaryota; kingdom Metazoa; phylum Arthropoda; class Insecta; order Hemiptera; family Miridae; genus Leptopterna; species Leptopterna dolabrata. The sequence continues at coordinate 46,515,773 of OX940978.1, read as the reverse complement.
CAATTGTAGTGAGTTTGAGGGCCACTTAGAATCTGCTTCTCATAGTGATGCCGATAGTGACGGAATGTTTTCAATAGACGACATAATGAAAAATGCTCAGTTGGGTGTTTAGTTTTTGTTTACGCCAATAAGTACCTAATTGATCGATATGTTAATAATTCTTTTGTTAGATTCTAAGTTAAATTTAATTTCGTTTAGGTTTGCGATGTTAGGTGAAGTTTTGGTGCCTATGATTTCGATTGTGTGTGTCAAGTGCGATAAGAGCGAGATGATCCTCTATCGGTATTGCAGTCCGCAACTTCGACCCGTCTTTGTAAACACGGTTCACGTCTTGGTTGTCATCGTACAATTACGTCCGTGCCCCCCCCCCCCCCCCATCATTACCTCTCACTCCTGCTACGATCTCCGTCTCACCAGTCCTGTATGAAACCGCTTTGCGTCAACACCCGACAGATCTCAAGATCCCCAAAACTTGCGCGCTGGAGATTTCCGTAAGGGGCCTTAAGGTACTTCGCCGTTTAAGTACCGTCTTCGCACCCGACTGGCAGTCGTCGCTGTTAGGATCGTCGATATTTCGGGTATCGCAAATTCAGGTATCCCTCTTCATTTGAAGAAAAATACGGATTCGGCAGTTGAGTGTGCAGTGGGGGTACATTCTCACCGTCTGGGCGATCTGCATCAACCAGTCTCGGCATCCCGCTCCCCTCCCGTCCATCAGCAGTCTCCACTTCCATTCCCGCCGCCGGCACAGTAATTTTTTTTGTCCTCGGACTTGAACATTAAGTGAAATATTAATGAATGAGCAATTAGGTTAATTTCAATCCAGATTCTATTTTATTTTCATACAAAAGGGGCTCCTTAGGTTCATTTTTCACAGTTCTGTTTTATTTTCAATATATATATAATATATTTAAACAAGGTAGAAATTGGTTTTTATGATTTAAGATAAGGACCCATTCTCCTTGACATCTTGGTCCTTCGAGTTCAAATGCATTTACCAGTAATAGGTACCTACCTACAGCTTGTAGGGGTTTTATGATATTTTATATATATCCTTTGAACCTTATTTACATTTTGATTATTAATGATAATCTTTTGACCATTATTTATTGTGTTTCTTTCAGTGCTGTTGGATCACATCAATTTATTTAATTTTGTGTATTGAGCATTTTCATTATGGATCAGGACGAATTTTCGTCTAAAATTAGGTCACTTAGGAAGAAATTGGAAAATATTGGGACAAAGATTAAATTTGCTTGTGAATTGGGCAGAATGGCAATGGCAGATAAGGCTCACTTGTTCACTTTCAAAGGTCAATTTCGTAATCTGGATAGTAATTTTGAAAAATTCGAAAATTTGTGGGATGACATGGTTGAGCTTTGTGAGGTCCAAAAGAGTCCAGCCACGTTCCCTACACAAGCTGACAGCGCCTTCAAGGATAAAATTGAAAAATTTTATGTTGATGCGAGTGCGTCCTATATGCTGCTCACCGAAAAGGAATCGCAATCAGCAGCTCGAACAGATGCATCCAGATCCTCTGTTCTCGACTCTTCAACAGCGTCATCATCGTCCAATTCCTTTCTCCCTAAGATAAATATACCTTCATTTGATGGTACTTTGACTAGGTGGCCTAACTATAGGGATCTATTTTTGTCTCTGATTCACAATGACGAATCGATACCTCAAATGAAGAAGTTTCATTATCTTTTAACGTCTTTAAAAGGTCCTGCTCTGGCACTTATAACCAAATTGCAACAAATTGAAAGCAATTATCCCTTGGCTTGGAAGGCTTTAGAAGATGAATATGAGAACCCCAGGCTTCTGGCTACTGTTTATCTCAATAGTGTTTTGAATTTTAAGCCTGCTCTCAAGGTCACTAAGGACTCGCTGACGTCTTTTATCTCTAGCGTTATTGAGAACATTTCTGCCTTCAGGTTGTTGAAGGTGCCAAATGAAGGCGATTTCATGCTTTATTACTTGGCAATAAGAGGCCTAGATCTTGAGACTCGCAGGCACTTTGAACTTGAAAACCAGAATACGAAGTTTCCAACTCTAGATTCTCTATCGAAATTTGTGAGAAGTAGGTTGACTGCTCTTCAAATCACTGAATCGCATAACCTCTCAATAATGACTCCGCAGACTTCATCGTCTGATAGTGGTTCTTTGAAATCAATCAAATCTAAGTCCAAAACCTCTTTACTGGTTAACCAATCGTCTTCCACCGATAGTACAGTTACTACGGAAAAGTCTTCAAATAAAGACGGGCCTTCCAGTTGTATAATTTGCACCCAATCTCACTCATTGTTTGATTGTTTGAAATTCATTGACGCAACATCTCAGCAACGTTATGATTGGCTGAAACAGTGGAAGGGCTGCCGGAATTGTTTAGCATACCGGCACAAGACTAAGGACTGCCGCTCCAAACCGCAATGTAGGTTTTGCAGTTCATCTCATAACTCTCTGCTTCATCTTAGCCCCCGAACAGAGGCACCTCCTTCATCTGCTCCGACGCTAATTCACACTACTAGCAGTGACTCCTCGAATGATTACCAGAACCATCCAGTTCGTTCTTCGATGAATTCTATTTCTATGGCAGACTCGGATGTGCTACTAGGTACAGCCTATGCTGAAATACGGGATAGTTCAGGTCGGTATCAATCAATACGATTAGTGGTGGATAATGGAAGCCAATATTCTTTCATTTCCAAGCGATTTGTTAAGCGGCTAGGCCTTGAGGTTTCCCGAGTTCCCAGACGCATTGGAACAATAGGGCGAAGCATTTTTGAAGGTGCAAGAGGCAAAACAACTTGCTCCCTTCGACCAGTAGGCAAGAATACACCTCTTCTCTCCACGGAGGCAATAGTTCTAGATGAGATTGTCTGCGATTTGCCCAATTTCATTCTCCCTCCTGACATTTGGGATCACTATACATCCTTCCAATTGGCTGATAACAAATTCTGGGAGAAAGATTCCATTGACTTTCTTCTCGGCTGCGATCTCTACCCAGAAATCTGCATTGGGGATGTAATCACAGTTCAGGAAGGTTGGCCCAAACTGTTTAATTCGTCCTTGGGGTACATTGTCTGTGGAAGGATACCTGGTGCTCTCCGGACAGAAAAGGCTTCTGTATTGGCTTGCGTTTCTCCTTCGACATCTCTTCAGGAACAACTTACCAAATTTTGGGAGATAGAGGAGCCTTCAATTCCTTTATTTGCAGACAATCCTGAATATATTCGATCTGAAGCACACTTCCAGTCTACGTGTTATAGAACGACAAAGGGGCAGTACGTTGTCAGGCTTCCTTTTAAATCTGATTCGCCTCAGCTGAGTGATTCCTCAGCAGGTTCTTTAAAGCGGTTTCGTAATTTGGAACGCAAATTAGACCAAAACCCTGATCTAAAGTTACAATATTCTACATTTATGAAAGAATACCTGGACTTGGATCACATGTCGATAACCAATGGTACATCTAATTACATAATTCCTCACCATTCAATTGTCAAGGAAGAGAGCTCAAAAACAAAATTAAAAGTCGTTTTTGATTGCTCTGCGGCTACAAAGACGGGTTCTCTAAATGACCACTTGCTGGTGGGACCTAAACTTCACCGAGACATTAAAGATATCTTGGTTAGCTTCAGAGTACACCCAGTTGTCTTTGTAACGGATGTAGTCAAGATGTACAGGTTCATACAGATCGACCCTCTTGATCGCCCTTATCTCCACATTTTTTGGAGATTTAATGCATTTGAAGCCATTACCAAGTACCAACTCAATACCTTATCATATGGTCTGTCCTGTGCTCCATTCCTTGCTTTGCGAGTCATGAGACAGCTGTGCTTGGATGAAGGCCATGCCTTTCCCAGGGCAGCTGAAGTGATGATGAAAGACATGTATATTGACGATTTGGTTACAGGGGCACCTAATTTAACGGCTGCATTGGAGCTTCAGAGGCAGGTAATTGGCTTGATGAACAAGGGTGGCTTTCGTTTGAGCAAATGGTCAAGCAATCGAGAGGAGGTGCTTCGAGCTGTTCAGGACCATTCAAATTGCGATCCTATTCCCTTATCAGCAGAGGATGATCACAGTGTGAAGATTTTGGGACTGCAATGGGATCCAAGAAATGATTCATTCACTTACAATATCAAGCCTCCTGGACTGACCTACACTAAGAGATCATTCTTGTCCACCATTGCTAGAATTTATGACCCGCTGGGGTTCCTTTCTCCGGTAGTTGTTACCGCAAAATGTTTAATCCAAGACCTCTGGAAGACAAATTTAGATTGGGACGATCCTGTACCTCCATCCGTTGCCAATACTTGGAAGGAGATTGTTCTGCAGCTTCCTCTGCTTTCTCGTGTTAAAATCCCACGCTTCATCTTTCTTGAAGAGCCTTATCAAGCTCAAGTGTTGGGATTTTGTGACGCCTCAGAGAAATCCTACAGTTCGGCCATTTATCTTCGCGTTACTGCAGCATCCAAGGTTTTTGTGCATCTTTTGATGGCAAAAACAAAACTTGCACCCTTGAAGACTCAGTCAGTTCCACGACTTGAACTGATGGGTGCCCTCCTTCTTGCAAATACTTACTCATCACTGTCATCATTCCTTCAGACGCTTCCATCAGATACGCCATCTCCTCTATTATTTACTGACTCTACAGTTGCTTTGGGTTGGATCAACACTCCAACATACCGCCTCAAAACATTCATCGCGAACAGAGTCAACCGAATCACTGAGCTTACTGCCGCGTCCTTCTGGCATCATATTGCATCAGGTGATAATCCAAGTGATGTGAACTCACGAGGGATGCTACCAGCACAGCTTTTAGCATGTGAACTTTGGTGGAAAGGCCCTAGATGGCTGTACCTTTCTGCGGATGAATGGCCAATTGGTCAACCTCCTCTAGTTGAGCTCCCTGAGTTGAAGGTTTCAGCATTCGGTCAGTCTCTTGCAGCCGCTGCTGATGAACCCCCTCTTCTCCGGTGGATTAATGCGTTTTCATCTTTCATGAAGCTTCTACGATTTTTTGCATGGTTGAAAAGATGGATAAGCTGTTGGAAGGCTAAATTGCCTATAAGAAAGGGTCCAATTTCGGCTGGCGAACTTAGATCAACGGAGATAGCTTGTATTCGATTTATACAGGATCAGTGCCTTTGCTCTGATGATAGGGGCAATTTGGGCAATGTTTTGGTCAGGTTTACCAACTTGAACCCCTTTGTTGACCAGGAGGGAATTGTCAGGGTAGGCGGTCGGATACAAAAGGGAGACCTGCCGTTTAACCAAAAACATCCTGTTTTGTTGCCTCGCTGCCATTTTTCTGCCATCCTCATTGACCATCTCCACAATATATATCTGCATCCTGGTCCTGGTTTACTGCAAGCACTCGTACAAATGCGCTATTGGATCCCTGCTGTTCGCCGATTAGTGAGACAACGCACCACGCTTTGTGTGAAATGCTTCCGTGCTAATCCACAATCAAAGGCCCTAACCCCGATGATGGCGGACTTACCAAAGCATCGCCTGACTGGGAGACGAGCTTTCTTGCATGTGGGCTTGGATTTTGGTGGGCCGTATCCCATGCGATATTCCCTTCAACGCAAGTCCGCTGTGTCAAAGGTATATTTGTGCCTCTTTATTTGTATGGGGTGCAAGGCCGTACATTTGGAGGCGGTAACTAGCCTAAGTACAGAAGCATTTCTGGCGTGTCTAAACCGATTCATTGCCAGACGAGGCTTACCAGAGCAACTCTACTCGGATTGTGGGACAAACTTTGTAGGCGCAGCAAACCAAATGCGAGATTTCTTCAAATGGTACCGTGAGGAGGCTACAAAGAACAAAATTCTACAGTATGCAGCTAACCGAGGCATCAAATGGAACTTCAATCCCCCAAGTGCTCCCCACATGGGAGGCATATGGGAAGCAGGTATTAAGTCTGCCAAGAGTATCGTCAGTAAAATTTATGGAAGAGCAACCTTGACCTTCGAGGAACTGGCAACCCTCCTATGCCAGGTTGAGGCTGTACTCAACTCAAGGCCCTTATGCCCGCTTTCTTCAAGCCCCGAAGAAATCGAATACCTGTCGCCTGGCCATTTTTTAATAGGGGACCATCTCCTTCAAAACCCGCAACCCTCCTTATTAGAGGTGGGTGAGAATCGCCTGTCCAGGTGGCAACTTGTACAGTCAATGTTTCAACATTTTTGGAAGCGTTGGCATCTTGAATATTTATCGACACTTCAGAAGCGTACCAAGTGGGCAAGGCCAGAGAAAAACCTGGAAATCCATGACCTTGTCCTCATCAAGGACCCAAATATTCCCCCCCTGCAATGGCCACTTGCAAGGGTTACTGAACTTCACCCAGGTTCTGATGGCGTTGTGAGGTCTGTCATCCTCCGTACTGCCAGTTCCACATTTCAAAGACCTGTGGTGAAGCTAGTTCCTCTTCTGCCATTGTCACTGGAAGCCCACAATAATCCTTAAAATTTAATTAAATTTTGGTAGGCGGAGTGTTTACGCCAATAAGTACCTAATTGATCGATATGTTAATAATTCTTTTGTTAGATTCTAAGTTAAATTTAATTTCGTTTAGGTTTGCGATGTTAGGTGAAGTTTTGGTGCCTATGATTTCGATTGTGTGTGTCAAGTGCGATAAGAGCGAGATGATCCTCTATCGGTATTGCAGTCCGCAACTTCGACCCGTCTTTGTAAACACGGTTCACGTCTTGGTTGTCATCGTACAATTACGTCCGTGCCCCCCCCCCCCCCCCCATCATTACCTCTCACTCCTGCTACGATCTCCGTCTCACCAGTCCTGTATGAAACCGCTTTGCGTCAACACCCGACAGATCTCAAGATCCCCAAAACTTGCGCGCTGGAGATTTCCGTAAGGGGCCTTAAGGTACTTCGCCGTTTAAGTACCGTCTTCGCACCCGACTGGCAGTCGTCGCTGTTAGGATCGTCGATATTTCGGGTATCGCAAATTCAGGTATCCCTCTTCATTTGAAGAAAAATACGGATTCGGCAGTTGAGTGTGCAGTGGGGGTACATTCTCACCGTCTGGGCGATCTGCATCAACCAGTCTCGGCATCCCGCTCCCCTCCCGTCCATCAGCAGTCTCCACTTCCATTCCCGCCGCCGGCACAGTAATTTTTTTTGTCCTCGGACTTGAACATTAAGTGAAATATTAATGAATGAGCAATTAGGTTAATTTCAATCCAGATTCTATTTTATTTTCATACAAAAGGGGCTCCTTAGGTTCATTTTTCACAGTTCTGTTTTATTTTCAATATATATATAATATATTTAAACAAGGTAGAAATTGGTTTTTATGATTTAAGATAAGGACCCATTCTCCTTGACAGTTTTATTTCTACTTTTTGCCCAGGACTAGTTTTATTTCTACTTTTGCATGTTCCTTCTTCAGTTCCTCTTCTGATTCATATCTATTAACTGAAAAAAAAAAATGAAATTTTTTATTTAAATAAAGCAATAATGAAGAATAAAAAATTTATGATGGTTTACAAATTGCAGTAATTTACTGTATGATTTCGAGTGTAAATAGTGAAACAGTGATCCATCGGACCTTCTTTTATAACCTGAAACCGGTGTATACACATTTTATTGACCATGAGATGCTTCTCGACACCTAAAAATCTGCTGAAACGAAAAAAAAAAAAAAAAACCACAGTCATGCAGCATGGCTATAAGAGCGAATTTTCGAAGTTTTCGGCATCTTCCTCCTCCGCCTAAAATTTTCTGAAAATTAATTTTCGGCCAATGTTTTCCCAACTTGATACCATACAAAATTAAAACAGGAGTAGTTTTACGCAAAGTAAAATTTGGGGTGGAAGGAGGGGGAGGGGGAAATCAAAAATGTTTTGAATACCAGAAGAGTAGGTATTGGGTACGTAACAAATTTTTTGTTCCATTTTTTGCCGAGCAACACCTCGGTTTGTAGATTTTCCAACGCTGAACACGATGGTGAAGTCAGAATTGCGATATCCCATTCCGTTATCAGATTAGAGCAGACGAACCAGGAAGAACATCTCAAGAAATAACCACGTTCCTTCATCTTCAAAGTGCTCCAGTTTGAGAATGGAATGAGATATCGCAATTCTGATTTCACCATCGTGTTCAGCGTACAAAAACCTTTAAAATGAGGTGTCACTTGTCAGACTTTTTCATTTTGGGAATTTATGGGTAATTTCCCCCCCCCCTAAAACTCCCCAAAACTCCCCCTTAGGGTGACCCGATTCTGCCCATCTTCGAACTTAGCCTGTGGATTGCCAAGACAGATTTTTCGTGCAAATTTGAACTTTTTATCTCAATTCTTTCGAGAGTTATCGTCTGGAATGACACATACATATATAAATATATATATAAATATATAAATATATAAATATATATATATAAATATATAAATATATAAATATATAAATATATAAATATATAAATATATAAATATATAAATATATAAATATAAATATATATATATATATATATATATATATATATATATATATATATATATATATATATATATATATATATATACTTGACAGGTGATGTGGCGTCCATACGTTGTCCTTTTCCTACCATTATGACCTCCGCTAGATTTGTGACTTCCGAATCGGAGGTCATAATGTTTTTTAACGTTATCTTACCCCCACCTACCTCCATGGCTTCAATTTTACCTCCTACTCCTTCCTTAGTCTTGTTAGTAAGCCATCATTCATTCAGTCAAACAAAAAATATCCTTCCCAACCCCTGGCAGGAGTTTTAGGAGGAGGTCATACTGGTTGCCAAGTGAAAAATGCTGTATAATTTAGTTCACGGGTATATAACCTAGGTAGCGCTTAGATCATGAGTGTATATTACCGTTTGACCACCTCTGTGACCTCCACGAGATGTGGCAACGTCGCGTTGCTTTGTTCTCAACTTGGACGCCAGTCTGCCATTACCCTGTCAATGCTTGATGAGTTCTACTGTGTGTAGCCAACGGAGACGAAATATGGAGGAAATGTACTGTGTTGTGAAATTCCATCGATCCGGTTTATTGAAAGTCTCTGATTTCAGTTTAAATTACAGATGAGCAATACGGATTGTGATGAATTTAAAATTCTCATCACGGTGGCGTGGAAGGTGAGTGAGTGAATTTAGGTAAAGGAGAGAGAAGGAGGAAAAGTCGCAGGCGGCTGTAGTCAACCGAACATCTACGACTTTTGGAGGAGAGAGAGGTGGTGTGGAAGGAAGGTGAGGAAAAGTCGCAGGCGGCTGTAGTCAACCGAACATCTACGACTTTGGAGGAGAGAGAGGTGGATGAAGGAATTTCACCTAGGCGGCTGTAGTCAACCGTTCATCTAGGTGAAGGAGAGGAAAGGAGAGGTCCCTTGTCTAGGCGGCTGTATTCAACCGATCATCTAGACAAGGAGGAGGAGAGAGGAGAGAGGAGGTGAAATTCCCAGGCGGCTGTATTCAACCGATCATCTGGGAGGTAAGGTAAGAGAGAGAAGAGAGAGCTGGTTAGAGGAAGTGTCGAATGAAGCTTGAGCGCCAGGATCCGGGGTTTTATAGTACTTGGGGGCCTCTCCCTCCAGCTCCTTGCAGGGAGCTGGTAGTGGGGCCCCAGGTTGAGTAACCCTGGGTTCTGTCGCCTGTCCCCACTCATATCTTTATTTACGGAGCTTTAGTTTGGCGTTTGAATGTTGGTGAGAACTTAATAGTATAGGAGTGTTCCCGGGAGGGACTCACGACAGAGGTCCCCCCAGTTTGAACCAATATTTGTGGAGCTGAAGGCGCAAGGTGACAGGAGCTGAGGGCTACGGCAAACAAAAGGTGGAGCTGAAGGCGCAAGGTGACAGGAGCTGAGGGCTACGGCAAACAAAGGTGGCGCTGAAGGCGGAAGGTGACAGGGGCTGAAGGCCGATGCAAACAGGTAGTTGGGCTGAAGGCCAGTCTTAAAGCTAGGAGTCTTAAGGATAAGGTAAGTACATGGGAAGGAATGGTAAACATAGAGTAAGTAGATGGTAAGTAGAGTAGATTAAGTAGAGTATAAGATTAAGTAGAGTATAAGATATAAGTAGAGTATAAGATATAAGGCATAAATATTGGGTGATGATGAATCGACATAAATGTGATCAATGTGAGTTTGAGTATTTACAATGATGAGGATGGAGTATGTACAAGGGATGAACGAGTATTTACAATTGATGGATGAGTATTTACAGATGATGGAGGAGTATGTACAAAAGATGAAGGGGTATGTACAGAAGATACAGAGGTATGTACAAAAATTGAGGGGTGCGCAAAATTGTGGTCAACATGTGGGAGGCGGTCGTGAGAATCCGCCGTTTCCTGGGTGTGGTTAGTGTGTGGCGAGTGGTTTTGTGTGTGTGAAGTGTGTGAGTGAGGGAGGCGACCCCCTCTAACAGTCTTCACGTTAGTGAAGTCTGATAGAGGGGTCCCTTCACTGCCAGGGTGGCGGTGAAGGGGAAGAGCCGGTGGGAGCCGGTACCCGGAGCGTCGCGGAGAGAGGCGGCGACGCCGGGGTCCGGCGGGTGAAATGGAGGCGATGTGTGGTGTTGGTGGTGTAGGGCTGGGTGTGGGATTGGTGCTGTGAGAGTGGTCGGGGAGGACTGGGGCTGGTTTGCACCGTGCCAATGGCACGGTGTGGGGCTTCCCGTCAATTAACAGGGAAGCGGTGGAGTGTGTTGTGCGGATGACCTGAAAGGGCCCGGCATACAGGGGTCGGAAAGTTTTATGGATGCCGGGCTCTTTCAGGTACATGTGTGTGGTGGTGAAAAAGCGTTTGGGATACGTGGTGTCGTTTGTGGGTGTTGTGGAGTGTAGAGGCTCCCTGTTAATTGACGGGGTGTGGTTTGGGGTGAAAATGTCGGCCGGTAAACGTAGTGGGTCTTTAAAGGCGTTTTGTGCGGGGCTAGTTTGGTCTGAAGGACGGGCGGATGTTCGAAGGCTGAGTAAAATGTAGGGGAGAGATTTTGTCCAGGAAGGGGAAGTTGATGATGTAGAAATGGCTTGCTTCAGGACCGAGTGCCACCGCTCTATTTTCCCGTTGGATTGGGGATGGTATGGGGTAGTGTGAATTTTGTGGATGCCGAGGGAACGTAGTAAATCGGAAAAGTGGGCGGACTCAAACTGCCTCCCTTGATCGACCGTGACTGTCCGCGGACAACCGTAACGGCTAACCCATTGAGAAAGGAAAGCCGCTGCGACGGTGTCCGCGGTGATGTTTGAGAGTGGGATGCATTCCACCCAGTTGGTGGCACGGTCGATCATCGTGAGGCAGTATTTTTTCCCCTCGGACGGGGGAAGGGGGCCCACTAAATCCAGATGAACGTGTTCCCACGGCAGGGAGTCGGGAATGGTTTGAGGTGGGACATGGGGGTGGGCCGAGACCTTAAACCGCTGGCACTTCTGGCACCCCAGAACCCAGTTACGAATATCTGTGTTCATGTGGGGCCAGAAGTACCGCGTCTTGATAAGGTCCCGGCTAGCCCGAATGCCAGGATGGTGAAGAGAGTGATAGTGGAGGAACAACTGCCGCCTCAGCTCCGGTGGGACGTAAGGGCGCGGTGTATCGGCCGTTACGTCGCACCAGAGGTCGAGGGGCGGCAGCTGTTCCAATTTGGAGGCGGAAATGAGATTGGAGAGGGCAGGGTCGGAATGTGGAGTTTGCTTTGATTTGATGGATTGAGGGGAAGGGAATGGCAGCAACTCCGCCACCGGCGCCGGGATAGGGGTGGGTCGGGAGAGTGCGTCCGCCACGCAGTTGTCGGCCCCCGGCAGATATCGTATATCGGACGTGAACTGTCCCTATACCGCTGCCAAGTTTGCGCCGCGTTCCTTAATCCGAAGCCCATCTTCACATATTCAAATAACCCGAACGGGGTAATTATAGCGGTTTTCGGGACGTCGGGGGGGTGGATGTTGATGTGATGGAACGCTCGCGAAATATCAAGGGTGGAAAAGATAGTGGCGCCGTGGAGATGTGACGAAAAGTCACGCAGGTGGGGGACATTATAGAGGTCCGGTGTGGTTTTCGAGTTGAGCCGCCGGTAGTCCCCGCAGGGGCGGATATCCCCATTGGGCTTCTGGACGATGTGGAGCGGAGAAGCCCAAGGGGATTTTGAGGGGCGTATGATACCGTCGGCGATGAGTTTGTCGAAGTGTTGGCGGGTCTTCGACAACTGAAGGGGATGTAGGCGGCGGGCTTTTGCGGTGATGGGTGGTCCTGTGGTCTCAATATGGTGCTGGACAGTGGAGATGTGTGCAGAGGGGCGGCGCTGGGGACGGTAGTTGAGGAGGAGGCGTTCAAACTGTGTTGGGGGGTGGTTGATGGCGTGAATGAATCCGGGTATGGGTGTTTTGGTGGCGGGGTCGATCAGGCGCGCGTTCCGGACGTCGACCTGGAGACCGAAATAGGCAAGAAAATCGGCCCCCAGGATCGCCTTCTCCACGTCCGCCACGGTAAACTCCCACTCGTACGCGAGCCCGCTCATATGAACTGAGGAGCGGTACGTCCCGTACGAGGGGATGGTGGTACCGTTGGCGGCGTAGAGAAGCTGCCGGTAGCAGCGCGCCTGACGACGGAGGATGTTGTTGGGGAATATCGACAGCGCCGCCCCCGTGTCCACCAGGAAAGGAACATTAGTTTTCCTGCAGCGCAGGAAAAGTCGTTGGTGGGTCGGTAGGGCGTTGTGTTTGATGGCGGAGGTAGGGACGTGTGGTGGCGGTGGCAGGTCCTCCGCGAAGGAGACGCGGGGCGGTTTGTTGCTGTTCCGGAGGGGGGGAACGGTGGGGTCTGTAGGGGGTTTGGCTGGTTTGGTAGGAGGTGGCTTCGCTCTGGTCCGGGGGGGGGGGAACGGTAGCGGCCGGTTGAGTGGTGGCCGGAGGGGGTTGTGCCCTGGAGGCGGGCTTGGAGGGTCCGTTCCGAGGTGGGGGAACGGAAGCGGCGGCGTGAGTGGCGGCCGGAAGGTTGGTTGCCCTTGTGGCGGGCGGGGAGGTTCCGTTCCGAGGTGGGGGAACGGCAGTGGCGGCGTGAGTGGCGGCCGGAAGGTTGGTAGCCCTGGTGGCGGGCGGGGAGGTTCCGTTGCGGTGGTGGTGGGGTGAGGGGTTCGGCGGCGCTGTAGGCGCGGCCGGGAGGTTGGCTGCCGTGGCGGCGGCGTAGGAGGGGTAGCGTGGCTTGGTGGTGGTGGCTGTGTGAATGCGGGGCGGGGGGGGGGGGTATGTGCATGGTCCCCCCCGTGTTGGCGAGGAGGGGGGCCCGCCGGATTTACCGGCGGGCGGCTGCGTTTCCCTGCTTAGGGGCGAAGGAGCAGGGGGGTTGGCACTTGCGGGCCTCCCCACCGAAGTTTACGTGATAGAAACAACGGTGGGGGGGGTCCGCAGGGAGGTAGTCGGTTGTGGTGGGGCGGGCCGAGTTGGATGCGCGCGCAGCTGCTGGGGACCGTCCTCTGCGCTGGTGGGGAGGGGATGCGTTGCGGCGCTCGGGTGAGCGCTGGCGGCGGCGGTCGGCGGACGAGTCGCGTCGGCGATCCGCCGAAAGGGGTCGACGTCCGTCGAGGGAGGGTGCCCGGCCGCGGTCCCGGGATTTTGTGCGGTCCCGGAAAGGCGGGGGGTGGCGCGGCGTACGCACCTCACCGACGGCGGCCGCAGCGGCCAAGTCGTGCACGGTGTCCGCGAGCCGTAGGAGGGGCTCGTCGGGACCGTCGAGATGGCTGGCAAGGGCCATCTGGATGGGGTGGGGAAGGGCACGTAACCAGAACGTGCGTGCGATGTCGGCGGTCATAATCCCCTGCAGCTGGTGTCGCAGCCGTCGGTAGAGGTGGGAGGGCTTCTGGTCGCCGAGGTGTTGAGGTTGGGAGAGGGCGGCGACTCGGGCGATCTTCGACGGCTGGTAGGTGTTGATGAGGCGGCTGCGGAGGTCGTCGTACGCAGCGGCGGCGTCGGGGGAGATATCAGAGGTCTGCAGCAGGATCTCGTAGGGCAGTAGCGAAATGATCCGGGAATATCGGGTTTTCTGGCTGCGGATGTTGGCGGCCGAAAATGCTGCGTCCACTTGGAAAAACCAAAGTGCCGGGTCGTGCGTGTAGAAGGGGGGCAGCGACAGAGGGAACGCAGCGGACGCCGTCATGACGTTGGCGGCGGCTGCGGCCGTAGCGGCGGCGGCGGCGGCGGTGTCCGATGTCGCAGAGGTCGGCGGGGAGAGCGTGGAGAAAGGGTTGTCGGCCAATGCGTCGGATGTCGCAGCGGCGGGCGGCTGCAGTGTGGCTGGTCGCAGGAGCGGCGGCGTCGGTGAGTTCGGGTCCATTTCTGTAACTAAAATTCAAAAATTTGACTTGGTTTTGAATTTTGAAATTCGCAATCGGCGGGAGCGGTGGTGCGTTGAGTTGAGAGTTGAGCGGTGAGGTTTGGGCCAAGAATTGCGAATTTATACTGACTGGTTGAAATTTTGAATTTAAAATTTGGGACACCGAACTATTTGACTGGGGCGACACATGAGGTGGGAAGGTGGGAAGGAAGAAGGTTGAGTGAACGTCGGGTTCACCACTGTGATGAATTTAAAATTCTCATCACGGTGGCGTGGAAGGTGAGTGAGTGAATTTAGGTAAAGGAGAGAGAAGGAGGAAAAGTCGCAGGCGGCTGTAGTCAACCGAACATCTACGACTTTTGGAGGAGAGAGAGGTGGTGTGGAAGGAAGGTGAGGAAAAGTCGCAGGCGGCTGTAGTCAACCGAACATCTACGACTTTGGAGGAGAGAGAGGTGGATGAAGGAATTTCACCTAGGCGGCTGTAGTCAACCGTTCATCTAGGTGAAGGAGAGGAAAGGAGAGGTCCCTTGTCTAGGCGGCTGTATTCAACCGATCATCTAGACAAGGAGGAGGAGAGAGGAGAGAGGAGGTGAAATTCCCAGGCGGCTGTATTCAACCGATCATCTGGGAGGTAAGGTAAGAGAGAGAAGAGAGAGCTGGTTAGAGGAAGTGTCGAATGAAGCTTGAGCGCCAGGATCCGGGGTTTTATAGTACTTGGGGGCCTCTCCCTCCAGCTCCTTGCAGGGAGCTGGTAGTGGGGCCCCAGGTTGAGTAACCCTGGGTTCTGTCGCCTGTCCCCACTCATATCTTTATTTACGGAGCTTTAGTTTGGCGTTTGAATGTTGGTGAGAACTTAATAGTATAGGAGTGTTCCCGGGAGGGACTCACGACACGGATGAAAGCCTTTGTTTTCATAATTTTTTTGCCATTCATGTATTATTTCAAAATACATAATAGACCAAAATGTATTGTTTATCGTTTCACAATAGGTCGACCTGTTAGGCCTCCTGAGATGTGATTAGGTCTTAGATGGAACCTCTGCGAAATTTTAGATTTTGTAGTCTCTCTATAGGGCAAAAGTACCCTAATGTGGGCAATAAATAATCACCAGGACGATCATCAACCTAACCTGTTCGAGTTGTTTAATGCAGTCAATGGTATATTTTGGTTGGAATCGAGCATGAAAAAATCGCGTTCTTCAATATTATTACTTGGTGTCTGGTATGTGTATAAAAAGTTCCAGTCGTGCAGCATGGCTATATGAGCGAATTTTCGCAGGTTTCAACTTCTGGCCATTTATATTGTCTTTGAAGAAAATCCCTACTACAATCTGCCTCTTAAATTTTGGAAATCGTTCACCTTCACAAAATACAGTACTTCTGTCAATTTTTGAATTTATGGTGATTTTTACTCATTTTCACCCTTGAGTCCCCTCTCCCATTTCCGCCAAAGTTAATGACAATTAACCATATTCAAGAATGAGTTTTTCTATCTTGGTTCACTATCCCACATCACAATCAATGATTCATTTGATTTTTTTTAAATCCCCCCCCCCCCCACTGAAACTAACCCATTTCCCCCCCTTAAAGTGTTTGGAAACACTCACCTTTGACAGTACATGCGGGTTGAATCACAGATGGTCGCATATCAAAACCATTGAAATCGTACCGTAACTTTCGTTTGCAAATGCACAAACGTGAAATACTTGAAACGCACTAAATACCTTAAATATCGAGTAAACCTTTGTGTAATAATTTGCAGCGTTTTTTTATTGCATTTTCGGAACTTATGGTTACTTGGAAGGTCGATCAGAAATAATATTTTGACGGTTTCTTATACATTTCATTGAAATCGTATTGTAACTTTTGTCTGCGCATGCCCAAACATGAAATGTTGAACATTTCCTTGCGCTACTAACTACGCGACAAATAGTCGCAGAAAGCTGAAATTTCCAAGGTACACGCGGGTTGGATGGCAAACTGCCGCATATCAAGATCATTGAAGTCGTACCGTAACTTTCGTCTGAGCATGCGGAAGCGTCAGATCCTCATAGCGCCCATAACTACCCCGCAAATCGTCGTAAAACATTTAAATTGGAAGATAGATGGAGTTGAGGTGTTGGATGGCCTCAACTGCATGTAACCCATGAATGGGTTCTCCATCTGTCCACTGAATGATCCTACCCAACTATTCTATACGTTAATGTGATTCAAGTGAGGAACCTATAATACAGCCTACTCGAATTGGCAGACTTTGTTTTCTTCAATGTGCAACATTCTATACCTTGTGAGAAAAAATATGCAATTTAGGGGTTGAGCGCGAAAAAACCGAACTGGTCAAACCAAACCTACAAAATTTGTTTCCAATCGTTTCCCATTGAGTCAATTTAGCCAATTTGGTTAGCCCTACCGCCAAATTCATGTGAGGCAAAAAGTGTTCAATTTTCTACTTTTTATTGATTGCCAATCTTTTCGTATTTTTCATTTCAAATTTCTCCGCACTAAATGCTCGCGACTATGTTGTGCTAAGTTGAAGTAGGTCCTACCCATTGGATATATTTTAAAACAGTAGGTTTTGGTTTATTATTTTCAATCATGAACCTTTGGAATCGAGCACGAAAAATAATAAAATTTTAACCCCCCTCCCCACCCAAATTTGATGGTTTACGTTTCAAGGTATGTAGATTCCGAAAATGCAATTAAAAGAACGCTGCAAATTATTACAAAAGTTTATTACTTACCTGTATAGATCCCCCTTCTGCGTAGATCACTGTTTTGTGTGGTCAATACCCTCGAGCTCCTCCCAGGAAAGCCCTAAATCGAGTACCTACTGTAGCCGGCCCCGAATTAAAGTTTCCTACAAATGCGCGGGATTCATTAATTCAATAATTAATTATTTTGTAATTATTCATGAAGCATAGGGCAAATAATAAACCGTTGTGTAATAATTTAACTGTATAGGTGACCCTTCTACGTAGATAGTATAATTAACCGTTGTACAGTAATTTACCGTTGAGTAATAATTTACCGTTGAGTAATAGTCTGCCCATCAATAATACTCCAACGGTTGTTTAAGTTGCAAAAGTACCTACCAACAAACTCCAGCCCCTTCTTGTTAGATGGTATAATGAACCGTTGTTTAATAATTTACCGTTGTGTAATAATTTACTATTGTGTAATCGTTTACCCATCAATAATACTTCAACGTTTGTTCAAGTTTCACTACCTATCAACAAACACCAAAAGAGCCATAATTTTGGTTTATTATTTTCAATAATGAACCATTGGAATCGAGCATGAAAAAAAAATTCTTACCCCCCCTCAAAATTTGATGGTTTACGTTTCAAGGTATGTAGAATCCAAAACTGCAATAAAAATATTTCTGTCTGTCCGCCGTACGCCGTACGCCGTACGGGCCACTTTTCTTAGTTACCATGAAAAAAAATTGATGAAATTCGGGTTATAGGTTCCGTTCGGCGTCTAGTTGGTCCTCGAAGCTCGACGTTACTGTGAGTCATCTCTAAGGGGTTCAAAATAGGGGTTGAAATTTTCAAAACGCCTATACCATTTTTTTACGTAAATATTTTTACGGTTTTAAATAGTTCGTGAATTTGCGAGTTTTTTAAGACCATCCGGAGCATCGTACGTCCAGCCGTTCGTTCACAGTAAGGCCCCGAAGTTTGCACCGACAGGCATTTTCGACTCCAGTGTGAATGAAATTGTATACAATTCAAACCAAATCTCGTAACCAGAGACGCGCCCACAATAGGAATTTGTGAATACGGCCAATCATTGGTAGGGATCACCTGATTATATTGGCGGAGTATGAAGTCGAGTTGGTTGTTCTGTGATATTATTTAATTTGAAAAATGATGGCTCTTTTGGAGTTTGTTGGTAGGTTGTGAAACTTGGACAAACGTTGAAGTATTATTGATAGGTAAATTATTACTACGGTAAATTATTACTCATCGGTAAATTATTACACAACGTTTCATTATACCATCTACGTAGAAGGGGCTGGAGTTTGTTGGTAGGTACTTTTGCGACTTTTTTCACTCCTCATCAACAATTTCTTTTCAGAACTTCATTATGTGTGTTTCTTTTTGTTAGGTACTGTTTGTCATCGGCAGAATTATTTTAGCAACATTCAACTCGTGATTTAGGTAGGTACCTAGTAACGAGTACGGGGTTAGGTACTAACCTACGGAGGGTCTGCGATCTACATAATATGTATAGAATAGTACATATCATATTATATAGACGGGTTATCTATACATAGAGCTGTGATCTGTAACAGAAGGGTATTCTATACAAAATAATAAACCGTTGTGCAGGGATTTGCAGCGTTTTTCAAATGAAATAATATCACAGAACAACCAACTCGACTTCATACTCCGTGAATATAATCAGGTGCTCCCTAGCAATGATGATTCCGGGGCCAATATCCGATTTTTGCCGCGTCCCTAGCGATGATATCTGGGCTGAATGTATACAATTTCATTCACCCTCCTGTTGACAATAGCCTGTCGGTGCAAATTTCCGAGCCTTACTGTGAACGAACGGCTGGACGGACAACCGGGTGGTTTTAAAAAACTCCCAAATTCGAGAACTATTTAAAACTGTTAAAAAATTCGAGGTGACGGCGTCCTGTACCTTTCAACCCGAATTGTTCACCCCTAAAAGATGACTGACATTAAAGCCAAGCTTCAAGGACCAACTGGACCCCAAATGGGACCTATAAATCGAATTTCGTCAATTTTGATTCATGATAACTAAGAAAGTTTTTTTATTGCATAATATGTATTGCATTTTCGGATTCTACATAACCTGAAACGGAAACCATAAAATTTTGAGGGGGGTTAAATTTTTTTTTTACGCCGTACATAGCACTTTTCTTAATTACCATGAACAAAAATTTACGAAATTTGGTTTATAGGTCCCGTTCGGGGTCTAGTCGATCCTCAAAGCTCGGCGTTACTGTCAGTCATCTCTAAAGGGTTCAAAATAGGGGTTGCAATTTTCAGAACGCCGAAGCTCGAAAACTTCGCGTATGGTATGGTTTTTTTTTGGTGCGTTTTTAAATTGATCTTGAACTAAAGCATTTTTTGAGACCACCTGGAGGAATGTACGACCAGCCGTTTGTTTGCACCGAGAAGCTTCGTCAACACGATCGTGAATCAAACAGTATAAATCCGGCTCAGATATCATCGCTAAAGAGCACCTGATTATAAGCAAGGATGGCTGTATGAAGTCGAATTGGTTGTTCAGTGATATTATTCCATTTGAAAAATGATGGATCTTTTGGATTTTGTTGGTAGATAGGTTTTGTTGACAGGTTTGCAACTTGAACAAAGTTGAAGTATTACTGATGGGTAAATTATTAAACGATGGCAAATCATTACACCACAGTAAATTACACAGCGGTAAAGTATTACACAACGGTAAATTATTATACGACGGTAAATTATTACACAACGGTGTATCATACCATCTACGTAGAAGGAGCTTGATTTTGTTGTCAGGTACTTTTGCAACATGAACAACCGCTGAAGTATTGTTAATGGGCAAATTATCACACAACGTTCATTATACTGTCTACGTAGAAAGGGTACCAGTACAGGTGAATTATTACACAACGGTTTATTGTTTGCCTTACGATTCATGAATAACTATAAATAATTAATGATTGCATTATTGAATCCCACGCATTTGTAGGAAACTATAATTCCGGGGCCCGCTCCAGTACTAAATTTAGGGCTTTGCTGGGGGGGGGGGGGGGGGGGGAGCTCGAGTGAATTCACCACAGAAAACAGTGATCAGCATCTATACAGAATAATAATAAAGCGTTGTGTAATAATGTGCAGCGTTTTTTATATTTTTAATCAGCGCAATGAGTGTATGAGCATGAAACAATCAATTTTTGAAACTTGTCCAATTGATCACATTGGGCCAATTTGGTTGGTCTTCCGGAAAATTCATATGAGGCAAAAACTGTTAATTTTCGTTGTTCCGTTGACCGCCATTTTAAAAATATTTTTTGGTTCAGACTTATTTGCTCGAAATCGTAACTCCCAACCAATTTTAAATGGCCTTGGTGGTTAGTTATGGACGGAAACATTTTATATACGTGACTAATTAGCATATTTATACATGTAGAGCTCAGCTACGCGGAAAAGTGGGTGAAGTTGACAATTTAAAAAAAAGTATTTCCAAGACCGGAAAATATGGTATTCAAAAAGGCCTGGCTTCGAAATCTCTCGCCCCTGCTCAACTTTGATGCAAAAGCTCGATCTATTTTACGTGATGTAACTTTGGGATGGCTAATTCAACATTGTAAGCTATGAACACATTCTAACTTTGTAGTAAACTGGCATGCAATTATCTTTGAAGATTAGTAAGTGAAAATCAATATGAAATTACAAGTTCGTGCGAAATCCCGAGTTTCATACTACCCTTCTTTTTCAGGCTTTGTGAATTTAGATTAGAACGACTCGTAGAAAAAGAAACAAAAACATCTGAAAAATGTTAAAGGTTTTCATGATTTCAAGGAGAGGTAGTAAACCTTAAAATTAGATTCCGTATTGTTCTCGTACCCTACCTATTTCAGGCTTTACGCAATTGGATAGGAACGACTGGCAAAAAATGCGCAGGAAATGAAGTTGATGAATGCTACGATTTATCAGGATTTTGTAAGACGTGAAAGTAAATTTTAAAATGAATTTCTAGCATTTTGAAAAATACCTACAGCGCTTCCCACTATCTACCTGTTTTCGGCTTTGTTGATTTCGAAGTGAACGACTCTTAGAAAAGGATTAAGGAATAAATCTGATGAATAATACGATTCATCAAATTTTTCTATATTCTTAATTTTTCAAGCTTATTCTGTTACAACAGTAACAAACTGTGAAGTCCGAAAAAAAAGGTTTCATTGTGTAACAATCACGTGGATTTCAATTTTCAGGCTTACCAAGTTACGGTTACCAGGTATTTGTCAAGTCAGCATCCGTAAACTTGATAAGAATGGGGTATTAAAGTTCAAAAGTATCTAACAAAACTTCAATAGTAACTAATAGGCTCGGGAGGAGTGTTTGATATATTACGATGGAAAAATGTGTGCAAAAATTCAGAAGAAGTACATGCCAACCACTGTTGCATTTTATTCTTCACCATAGGAGCAATGGATGGGGAAATTAAAGTTAATAATTTACTGAAGCCTCGGGTAATTGTGTAACTGTAATGTTCTGGAAAAATAGTTGTAAATATTCATCAAACCACTAAGTCAATATTAGGTCTTGGTCTTCACGTCACTGGAGTGGTGAAGAGAATTATTTAAGTTTAAAAATTAATAATAGGCTGGAGAAGTCTTAGTGTAACTGTGGAAAAATAGGTAGGTATAAAAATGCATCAAAGGTGCCAACCTCTATAAATAATTATATCTTGTTTTTCACCATAGTTGTGGTGGATGAGATAATAAACTACCTATGGGAATTACCAATAGGCTCGGGAAATGTGTTTAAAATTTCCAAAAATTGTTAGAAATATTCAACAAAAGGAAGTACTAATCACTATCTAATCAGTATCTAAATTGTTGTTTTATATCACATCTCAACGTTTCGCACCAGCATTTACCTCATCACCAGGCCCTGGTTTGGACATAAGTAGGTACCTACCAAACTGTCTATACATAGGGCATCTATCGTCCAGTTATGGGAAGTTTCTCTCCTTCATGTACCTCATCCTCAGTCGCCGATTTAAATATTAGGTAAGAGTTTGTAAGGGATATCTCTTGCCATAGCTATTTGATTTGATACCTCAAAATATGAATGTGAAAATGATGAATAGTTTGAGCCGCTGTTGACAGTACAATTGTATAGGTACTTGTTGAAAAATTGTTAAAAATTTAAAATTTCACCTCGTCATACAAATGTGATGAGCTCAAATGGGAACAGAATTGTGTTTCATCACACTGATTAAATGTGATACCTAGACTGGGCAAAAAATAAGGCACGGAAGTGAAGGGGTGAATTTAAATATTTTCACTAGAAAATTTCCTACTGATAGATAAAACTACTCAGGATGGAAAGGGAAAACCATGTAACGTCGGTTTCTGAAGGTCTAACGAGATGATTCAAAATTTATTACTTACAAGAAACCTTTTAATTTTTATACTGATATTATCAGATTTTTTTAAAGTCTTTGGTTGTAAAAAAAAAAGTTTTGCGCTAAATATAATTACCTTCAACAAGTGAGGTCAACACCAGCACGTCATATATGTACCTTATATTTTGTACGCCCTAAGTTTTTTTTCAATGGGGAAAGTGTTTCGTGATGAAAATGGTGTTCAGAATTACTACACTGGTATCAGTACGTAGGTACTTCTGCACAGTAATACAGTTAAAAGATAATCATGATTTGACAAATTGTACAAATTAGGAGGATATAAATTGTCAGGGTTGTTCAGCAATTTATTTATTATATTTACTATAAATTATTAAGATTAACATTTAGTTTAAATTGCTTTGATACAGAAATCTCTTGGAGTCCCGATAGGCGAGGGCATGACTGTTAGAAGGGTGAGAGGATGACAAACCCTAAGGAAACACTTAAAATGTCATTCTCTCGCCCTAGAAATTTCTTAATTAATTTTGGTTTATTATTTTCAATAATGGACCTCTGGAATCGAGCATCAAAGAAAAATAATTTAACCCCCTCCCACAACTTGTGAAATTATTTCATTTGAAGAATGATGGATCATTTCGATGTTGTTGATAGGTACTTCTGCAACTAGAACATTTATGCTTCATGAATAACAACAGATAATGTATTAATGATTGAATTATTGAATCCCGCGCATTTTCATGAAACTGTAATTCCCGGGCCGGCTTCTCTACTCGATTTAGCGCTTTCCGGGTGTTGGGGGGGGGGGGGTCACAAGGGTAGGTATTGATCACAGAAAACAGTCGCAGAAGGGGCATCTAAACGGGTAAATTATTACACAACGGTTTATTATTTACCTCACGCATCATGAATAAAAACTAATATTCAATGATATAATTATTGAATCCCGCGAATTTTTATGAGCCTGTAATTCCCGGGCCGGCTCCAGTACTTGATTTAGGGGCTTTCCTGGGGGGAACTCGACGGAATGTATTGACCAAAGAAAACAGTGTTCTGCGCAGAAGGGGCATCTATATAGGTACATAATAAACCGTTGTGTAATAATTCACAGCGTTTTTAATTAACGAA
The DNA here is from genome assembly GCA_954871275.1 of Leptopterna dolabrata. Taxonomy (NCBI): domain Eukaryota; kingdom Metazoa; phylum Arthropoda; class Insecta; order Hemiptera; family Miridae; genus Leptopterna; species Leptopterna dolabrata. The sequence continues at coordinate 46,492,205 of OX940978.1, read as the reverse complement.
TCAGCATGTTCCTGTATGTTCCATCGATGAAATGCATTTAGATTGTTTAGGTGAATGTCCTCGATTTTTTCTGAATTTTTCCGACTTTCATTAGAAAGAAACTGGGGAGGAACAGGTTTCTGCAAGCTCGCTATGATGTCGACTAGAGTAAGCCTCTGGTTTGTTCTCGAAGTACCTACCTGCATAGGTAGATACTTAGCGATTCATAGGAATAACCGGTTCTTGAACTGCCTTATCATGAAAAATCTCGATTAATCGTATAATTCATTAAGTTATTTACTGCCCCTTTTTTACAAGTCGTTCCCATCCAAACTCACAAAGCGTGTAGTAGTGGTTAGGTATTGGAAAGAGATGGTTTTCTTGTGAAATGGGAATTTCATTTTAAACATTTCCTTTTTCCACTTGAAAAATCATGAAAAACAGTAACATTGATCAAATTTATTTGATATACCTTTTCTACCAGTCTTTCCCATCCCTATTCTCAAGGTCTGAAGAAGGTACTTAGGAAAGTTGTGAGGAGCGCTTTTTTTGCAAGAAATTGGAATTTTATATTGAAATATCTCATATCTCATATTGATAAATATGATGAATCGTACTACTTATCACATTTATTCCCTGCCCCTTTTCTACGAGTCGTTCACTTTGAAATCAACAAAGCCCAAAATAGGTAGATAGTAAGTAGCGCTGTAGGTTTTTGGCACAATATTGGAAATTCACTTTAAAATGTACAAAATCCTGATAATTCTTACAAAATCCTGATGTATCGCATCATTCATCAAATTTATTTCCTCCGCCTTTTTACCAGTCGTTCCCATCCAAATTCGTAAAGCCTAATATAGTATAGGTAGTATAGGTAAGAAGCACACACAAATCGGAATTTCATTTTAAAATTTACCATCGCCCCTTGAAATCATGAAAACCTGTAACATTTATCAAATGGTATTGTTTCTTTTTCTGCGAGTCGTTCCCACCCAAATTCACAATTCCTGAAGAAGGTAGGTAGTGGGAAACGCGGGTTTTCGCACAAACTTGTGATTTCATTTTGAATTTCACTTTCTAATGTTCAAAGATAATTGCATGTCAGTTTACTACAAAGTTAGAATGAATTCATAGCTTACAATGTTGAATTAGCCATCCAAACTTACATCACGTAAAATCGAACGAGGTTTTACAGAAAAGTTGATCAAAGGCGCGAGATTTCGACGTCAGTCCTTGTTGAATTGGAGTAGGTACCTTATGTCATGGTCTTGGGAATACGTTTTTTAAATCGTATATGCGGGTTCTTTAGGAGAGATTTGGCAACGCTGCCGGAACTCGTAATACTGGTCATGTGGAAAATTGGGAGGATATACAGAAGGCACAAATACGGTCAACTATACGGATGTAGCAAATGTGGTCAAATGAAATGAGGCGGATGGTGAATATAGACCGGAGGCCGCAAGATGCTACAAGCGGTTAGATGCCACAAAGGTGGTCAGGTTTATATATATATATATATATATATATATATATATACATATAATTTTTGGTGTCTTTCGGCAGGGAATTCAGGATGGTCTGAAACGGATTTTGGTATAAAAATCTTTCAGAAATTCGAGTTTTAAAAATTTTGGACCGAGAACAATAGCTTCCTTTTCTTCGAAAATTCGCTAATAGGGGTGTCATTGAATGGAAGTGTCTCATTCATAATAGAATAATTAGTGTTAGGTGTTTTAGTAACATGAGCTTGCGAGGTATCATTTTCCATGTTCTTTAGGGCGAGGATACCAAATATGCTGTCAGTTTTGACAACAAGCGCAGAATTGATGTTCTAACCAAGTTTCTGACATAAATTTATCACAAATTCTGGTCTAAAATGGTCGTTCTTTCGCACACAGGCTCCATTTGGGCTCTAGTTGCGTCCCAAAACTTTACAAGCCGATCGGAATATACCCAAGGGTGACATGGGTGTAAAAACTAAATGCTGAGAGGATACTTGTTTGTAAGGTAGGAAATGATCCTGAATGATGATGATGATGATGAGGAGGTTTAATGATATATTAGTTCTTCAGTATGATTTGACATAAACATAAAACGCTTGCGTACTTACAAGTCTGCAACGCAGTGACACATTTTCATGTTGTATCACAAGTTTTATCTTGACAGTAGCATTAAGTGTATTTACTAACTACTTAGGAATAACCTGTAAATACTGTTGGTTCATGGCTGTATAAATAGTGGTGGAGGAGAAGAGCCTGGACGGGTCATTGACCTTAGGCTCATAAACCAACATAAGATTAGATCTTGTATTATGTATATAGACTCTCTAAAAATCATTATATTTGTTTTTTAAATATTTGCTGAATAAAAAATTGAATTGAATTGAATTGAGTAGGTAGGTAACTAAGAATCATTCTCGCTTGTTCTTTCTTCATCAACAGAAAATAAATCGTAACGCTGATTGTTGTGATTTCTTAATTTTGCGCTCTTTCACACAACTTGGGCTGTTTCTTACGCGCACGATATTCTCGTTTTTTTCTTTTCCTCTTGGACGAGGATCACGTTTATATTGGTTTATTATTTTCAATAATGAACCTTTTGAATCGAGCATGAAAAAAAAAAAAAAAAAAATCTAACCCTCCCTTCAAAATTTGATGGTTTACGTTTCAAGGTATGTAGAATCCGAAAATTCAATAAAAATTTCTGTCTGTCCGCTGTACGCCGTACTTTCAGAACACCTTAGCTCGAAAACTTTCGATAGAAGAGTATGGTTTTTTAAAATGTTATTAAATTTGTCTTGAGCTAAACAATTTTTTGAGACCACCCGGAGCATTGCACATCCAACCGTTCGTATGCACCAAAAAGCTTCGTCAATACGATCGTGCATCAAGCGGTATAAATCCAGCCCGGATATCATCACTAGGGAGCACCTGATTATAATCAAGGATGGCTGTATGAAGTCTAGTTGGTTGTTCTGCGGTATTATTTCATTTGATAAGTGATGGAATATTGGATTTTGTTGGTAGGTACTTGTGAAGCTTGAACAAACGTTGGAGTATTACAGATGGGTAAATCATTACTCAATGGTAAATTATTACACAAAGGCAAATTATTGCACAACGGTAAATTATTACACAACGGTAAATTTTTACGGAACGGTAAATTATTACACAACGGTAAATTATTACAGAATGGTAAATTATTACAACGGTTCATCTACCAAGAAGGGGCCGGATTTTGTTGATAGGTACTTTTGCAACTTGAACAGCCGTTGAAGTATTATTGATGGGCAAGTTAATACACAATGGTTCATTATACTTGACCACGAGGGTAGGTATTGACCACAGAAAAAAGTGATCTACGCAGAAGGGGCATCTATTTCACTCCACATCAACAATTTTCCTTCAGAACTTCATTATTTCCGTTTCTTTTTGCCATTTTAGTTACTATTTGTCATCGACAGAATTATTTTAGCAACATTTAACTCGTGATTTAGGTAGGTAGGTACCTAGTAACGAGTACGGGGTCAGGTACTAACCTACGCAGGGTCTGCGATCTACATGACATGTATAGAATAGTACATGTAATTATATAGACGGGTTATCTATACAGAGAGCTGTGATGTACAACAGAAGGGTATTCAGTACAAAATAATAAACCGTTGTGCAGGGATTTGCAGCGCTTTTTCTTTGTCGGTGGTGTCTGGCGAGAAAGAAGTATCGATAATGAAATGACGAAACTCTTCCGAATCCATCGTACACTACGTAATCGCAATTTACAAAGAAACCTGTTCACACACAAAACGGGTAATCGTAATTAACAAAGGATCCTCTTCTTAATCTTGATTCAGGACTTGAAAGGAAAAACAAGAATTTAGGGATAATTTACGGAATCATTTACGGGTTGAAAGGTTACCACGATCCGGGTTTCACAGTGGTGCAAGGTTACCACATTCCATACTAGTAAACGAAGACACGTGTGGAAGAGGGTGCTATGTCGCAAAAACTAAAATTCTGAGAAAATTGAGTTTAAAGTTTTTACATTGGAACTTTGGTTTGGTTTACATTGTTTTAGTTTTTTCTTCTCCAAGGTGTAGGCTAAGGGTTTACTTTTCTACCCATATACGCAATTAAACCAGATTTTGAAGTATATCCTGGCTATCACCATGAAAAACGTAAGGTATTGTTACATAACACCTTCTTCCACAGAGGGGATAGGAAAAAAAAGACTTGTCAGTGAATGAAGGTACCATGTAACGTTCGGAACACAGTTTATTTAGAATAGAATAGAATAAAATAGGTAATGAAAAAAAAATTACATAAAAGAGTATTTTTCGTGAAATTGAAGATCATGAATCCTATTGGAGGACACTTTCGTAGAAGAAATGGTGAATGTCTGGAATGAACTTCATTTGGTCCCTCAAGTTTTGTTTTTTCTCGGCAGAGAGTTCCCCGTACTTTCCTCCGACTCTTCCGAGAGTTTCAATGTTGGGGGGTTCTTCGTTCTTGGTAGGTACTTCTCAATATGTTCACTCTTTTGAATGGTTCGGTCTCGTTGTACGATTCCTTATACAGGTACGATCCATACTCCTCGACCCGTATCCACCTAATACCATCGCGGAATCTTACTACCTGTTTGTCCTCATTTTTCTTTCGGTTTATCAATTTCAGCTTCTTTGGTAGATCCTCTATCTTCCGAAAGTCGTGGGTCATGTCGATGACGGTATTGCGTCTCCCGGCTTCCTTTATTATTTCCCGATATTGTTCTGGCAGGTAGATCTTGTCATGCTTACGAAGCAGCTTCTCGATCCTTCCGAAGTCTCTGTCAGAGTCCAAATATGTATGCCCGACTTCGGGAAATTGATGGTCAATGCACTTGACATGTCCCTTCAGGATCAAGTACTGATACAGGCAAATCATTGAAAAGTTCTTGTTTTGACCCACACAAGAATCCGACCAAATCAGCAAGTGGTCCTCATTTACATCGTTGTACAGTTCAATACATCGCAATAGAGAGCTGCAAGTCTCTGCACTCCCTCTGAACGCTACATCTTCTGTCCAGGTGCAAAATAATCGCTTTTTACCCGTGGAAGTTATTATGTGGACTCCGAAATTATAGAACCACATTTGTCTCAAGTAAAAGGCTTTAGATGTGGTCAGTTTGGGCAGAGGCGTAGATTGCTGGAGGTCCATTGTGATAAACACCAGACCCTCTGTCAATTTAGCTCTTTCTCTGTCCACTTGGATAGCGTTGTTGGCAGCTTCGTAGTTCGCTTTGTGCTCATCAGTGGCTTCGCCACTATCACATGGCGCCTTCTTCCAATAACGAGCCATCAAAAATATTATTGAAACGGCACATAACACCTTCTTCCACTCAGCCACATCGACGGATGCAAAAAATTTAAACTGGATGATGGTGCCATGGGCACATGGCACCTTCTTCCATGAAGAAATTTCAAACATTTTGTTGCATAGCACCTTCTTCCACAAAATATCTTCGAAATGGTTGATTTTAGAGACTTGGGACCATCACCACGTGAAAGAGCATTGCCGAAAACCTTGGAAACTGTCAAAATCCCAATTTCGACAAAAATGTTACATAGCACCTTCTTCCACTCGTGTATTGTCAATACCACATTCGATACAAGTAAACAATGACTTTCTTCATTACCTATGTTGCTGACTACCTTTTTTACACACCTTTTTTTCATCATGCTCAGCTCAGCTACCGCGCAAGGTACGGGGGCACGGTTAACAAGAAAATATTCAATAAACCACCCGATTCCAACGAGTGGTGAACGACTTTTGTACGATGAAAAATGGCAAACATGAAGTTCTGTAGAAAAGAATCGGTTGTAAGTGAAAATCATCAGAAATGGTTCATAACGCGTTTCCCTGTTGCTTTTTGGTAACGCTTTTCGAGTTTGTGTGCCAAAGTAAGCATAAAAATGTCAAAAACATTTTCTATGTTTTCGCTGAAAAACATTGAATTATGGACATGTTTTTGGACGCAAAAATTGACAGTACCTACCGTACTGCGTATCCGCATTCAACGTTTCTCCGGGAAAACGCAGAAAATTACGCTTACAATTTTTCAGTCTCTTAGGTCAAACAGGAACGAAATTACCCTCAGGGGTCACTCAGCTGATTAGGGAGGGTCATCACCTCGTCGCTCTTACTCACCAGTCCTACAGAGGCTCATTTCGAATTTCATCCTCTTAGGTCAAACGGGAAATTAGCCCCAGGGCTCACTCAGCTTATTAGGGACGGTATCACCTCGTCGTTCTTAATCACCAGTCCTACAGAGGCTCCATTTCGAATTTCATCCTCTTAGGTCAAACAGGAACGAAATTACCCTCAGGGGTCACTCAACTGATTAGGGAGGGTCATCACCTCGTCCTTCTTACTCACCAGTCCTACAGAGGCTCCATTTCGAATTTCATCCTCTTAGGTCAAACAGGAATGAAATTAGCCTGAGGGCTCACTCAGCTGATCAGGGAGGGTCCAGACCTCTTCATTCTTACTCACCAGTCCTACAGAGGCTCCATTTCGAATTTCATCCTCTTAGGTCAAACGGAAATGAAATTAGCCTCAGGGCTCTTTCAGCTGATCAGGGAGGGTCCACACCTCTTCATTCTTACTCACCAGGCCTACAGAGGCTCCATTTAGAATTTCATCCTCTTAGGTCAAACAGGAATGAAATTAGCCTGAGGGCTTACTCAGCTGATCAGGGAGGGTCCAGACCTCTTCATTCTTACTCACCAGGCCTACAGAGGCTCCATTTAGAATTTCATCCTCTTAGGTCAAACAGGAACGAAATTACCCTCAGGGGTCACTCAACTGATTAGGGAGGGTCATCACCTCGTCGTTCTTACTCACCAGTCCTACAGAGGCTCCATTTCGAATTTCATCCTCTTAGGTCAAACGGAACGAAATTACCCTAAGGGGTCACTCAGCTGATTAGGGAGGCTCCTCACCTCACCATTCTTACTAACCAGTACTACAGAGGCTCCGCTGAGAATTTCATCATCGTAGGTCCAACAGGAATGAAATTAACCTCACGGTTAATTTAGTAACTACCATATTTTAGTAATCGCCTTCAGTTCCACTTGAGTTTAGTGAACAACTACCTTGGTTTCTAGGACTTCAGATCGGTCGGAAATTTTAGATTGTCCCCCAGCCCGAAAACATATCTGTGTTAAATAGGTTTTTTTGGTTTATTATTTTCAATAATGAACCATTGAAATCGAGCATGAAAAAAAAATTCTAACCCCCCTCAAAATTCGATGGTTTACGTTTCAAAGTATGCAGAATCCAAAAATGCAATACAAATATTTCTGTCTGTCCGTCGTACGCTGTACGCCGTATGTACCCACTTTTCTTAGTTACCATGAAAAAAAATTGATGAAATTCGGGTTATAGGTTCCGGTCGGAGTTGGTCCTCGAAGCTCGGCGTTACTGTCACTCATTTCTAAGGGGTTCAAAATAGGGGTTGAAATTTTTAGAACGCCGTAGCTCGAAAACTTTCGATAGAAGGGCATGGTTTTTTTAACGTTAATTAATTTGTCTTGAGCTAAACAATTTTTTGAGACCACCCGGAGCATTGTACGTCCAGCCGTTCGTGTGCACCAAAAAGCTTCGTCAACACGATCGTGAATCAAACGGTATAAACGGTATAAACGGCCGGGATATCATCACTAGGGAGCACCTGATTATAATCAAGGACGGCTGTATGTTCTGCGATATTATTTCATCTGATAAATGATGGACTATTGGATTTTGTTGGTAAGTACTTCTGAAACTTGAACAAACGTTGAAGTATTATTGATGGGTAAATTATTACACAACGGCAAATTATTACACAACAGTAAATTATTACACAACGGTAAATTATTACACAACGGTAAATTATTACACAACGGTAAATATTTACAGAACGGTAAATTATTCAGCTACCAAGAAGGGGCTGGATTTGGTGATAGGTACTTTTGCAACTTGACAACCGTTGAAGTATTATTAATGGGCGTTAATGGGCAAGGGCATCTATATATATTATACGTTGTGTAGTAACTTGTAGTGTTTCAACTTGCAAAAACGTTAAGCTTCACGAAGAAATCCATAGCAACGCATATCAGTCATTCCAGCACCCTAAACTTCATTTCTTTTCCCATGTCTGTACGCAAAGCAGTTGACAGTTCGAGTTGAGGATCTAACGGCTTCTCACAACTCTCAACGTTTCTCCAAGGGCTAAAGAAAGGAATCAGCCAAAGTGAACTGAATACAATCGAACACATAAATTTTCCTTAATAACAATTAAGTGTCGGAGGAATGTCCATTTCGAAACTGGTCAGTCGGTATGCGGTTTGCAAGAGTAGAAAACAATTTGAACGTTCAATTAATGAGACGAGTACCGGGTGAGGAAAAAACCAACCTGAATCGTTAGCCGTAGTTGGACGTAGGCCTAAGGACTGTTGAACGATAGGGAGTAAGAAAGTGTTAACAAGGAGATTGTGTAATACGAGGCTCTATGTGGCGAAACTGGAACACTAAGAATCGTAAATCTTAAGGGTCGTAAAATCTAATTTGTTTACTTCAAGTTTCGTGTTATAGTGATGTCTGGAACAAATGAGTCGCAAGACTTACAGAATCAACATTATGAAAAGAATAGTGGCCTCGGTATCACTACATTATTTTGAAACGTGAGTGGGGTGATATCACATTTGAAAAAACGCTGTAAATTATTACACAACGGTTTATTATTTACCTGTATACATGACCCTTGTGAGTAGATCACTGTTTTCTGTGGTCAGTACCCTCGAGCTCCCCCCAGGATAGCCCTAAATCGAGTAACGGAATTGAAAGTCCGTACAAATGGGTGGGATTCAATAACGCAATCATTATTATTTGTAGTTATTCATGAACCATAGGGTAAATAATGAATCGTTGTGTAACAATTTACCTGCATAGATGCCCCTTCAACGAAGATAGTATAATAAACCGCTGTGTAATAATTTCGCTGTGTAATAATTTACCGTTGTGTAACAATTTACCGTTTTGTAATAATTTACCCAATAATACTTCAATGTTTGTTGAAGTTAAAAAGTACCTATTAACAAAACCCAAAAGAAGTGCGAAGTACGGCGTACGGCGGACAGACAGACATTTGTGGTTCGTTATTCTCAATAATGAACCAATTCCATTATTATTGAAATTCAGATTTTTCATGAATCGAGCATGAAAAAAAGTGTAAACCCCCTTAAATTTTTATGGTTTCCGTATCAAGGTATGTAGAATCCTAAAATGCAATAAACACATTTCTATCCGCCTGCCGTACGCCGTACAACACATTTTTTTCCTTAAAATTTTGACCAACTGGTTTAATGAAATAGTAGTATCCTTTCATATAGTTTTTATATTCTTTCTATCTTTCTTAATCTTATACTTACTATAATAATGCAGTTACAGAAGTTTCACGAAGGTGATAACAGACACTATTGAGATTCATTCATTAAAATGTGCACTATCAAAACAGCGATGTAAGCAGATGATCTATACAGCAGAGATACAGAAAATAACAAGTAGGTAGTTGAAAGGAAGAAATTGTTGCATTTCATCTTCGATAAAGTGTTTCGGACATAGACGGCTCAGTCAGCTTCAGTTCAATTACATTTTTTATAAACATGCTGTTGAAGATTCGAATAAACAGTGAGTTGAGTCACAACTTGGCAGAACATTTCCAGTTACTTTTTACACCTTCACTTGATTCATTACGACAGTGACCCATCAAGTTCTTCATTTTATGTTGTTTACTTCCTCAGATCAGCGCGAGTAACCCATGTACTCTTACAAGGGGGAGGTGTTTCCAATTACCCACGACCATCTATAATACTGTGAAATGTTTTTAATCTTCTCCGTGTACCTGGCTCTAAACAATTAACATCGGTAAGTGCACTACCTTTATTAAAATAAAACTCTATCGGGTCGGGGGCGTTCATGCATATTCAAGAAGCTCTGACCATCAGGGGCACACGATGAAGAGGCATTTTCCTATTTTTTTTTTTCTTTCTTGTTCGTAACGGTATTGCAATGAGGCCCAGTTGATGTAACGCACCCCTTAACTTCATAATTGATACTGATTGGCAACAGGGCGTTGCAGGGGTCATTTTTAAGCGGGTATGGCTCGAGTGAGTTCTTTAGGATAGTATGTGGAATGATGCTGATGGAAGGAAATGGTGTGCACTAACCGTGGGGTTAGCAATTAATGGAAAAACAACTAACAGTTTCCATTAATTGCCTGTTAGAACCGTGCGTGTCGGTGTTGTCAGAAGGAGCTTCGTGTCCATTCGCAACGAACTTTCCCTGCACCTGACTGCTAAATATATTATCCACCGATTTGAAGGACCTTATTTACTAAATTCCTACGAGTAATTTCCTAAGTAAGAAGGATGATGAAACGAGAGCCAAAAAATCAAATCGAATTTGACAAAAAAAATATAATATTTCGGACTCCTCTGCCATTCACTCAATAATTCACTCTACAAAATAAGTTCCACGACATTTCTTCAATAGATGTGAGCACCTCCAAAATCCTGCTTCAACGGCTAAACCTATTTTCGAATTGAAATCGGCGTTGTAATTGGTATCGACGTAGAATTGAGGCGACAATAAAAAATTTCATCAAAATTGAAATGTTACCTAATTAAATTAAAAATTAAAAATTAAAAACGTCCGCTGGTCAACTTCTAGAAGGCTGTTAGCTGAGTTCATTCCATTTTTCAGATTATAAATGGGATGAATAGCTCCAGTGTAATTGTGGAAATGGTATTTGGATGGTGGTGGAGGATTAAGAGGTGAAGAGGGTAACAACTTTTATTATCCTCTTTCTCTCTTCCATGGTACCTAACAAGTCAACATTGATTGTCATCAATTTTTTTGTTCTCATTTTCCAAATCCTTAGGTAACAAGTGAGCGTCACGAATCACTTTTACGAGAACAACAGCATAGCATTATCTACGTGCATAGTTTAACGTTATAGGTAGGTACCTATTCACAATAACAAAGTTATTCTGTTAATTGCATATTAGCACTTTTTTATTAAAGAATTTATTTGGTATTTGTAAAAAAATGTATTATATGACTAGATAATAAGTTGGAAATAAATCCTAATTATGCGGGGCAGGTACTTACAAGGATTCCTTCTGTTGTTATCAAAGTATTGTAGGTCACTTCCCGAATAATATGGTTGGGTAGGTAGGATTGTTTGCATAATAAACAAGTGTTATATTACACTGCAACGCCCAATTCACAAAGTGGTTTAGGTAGATTCATGCTTATTTTTTTAGTATATGTATATTAGGTACCTACCTGCCTATCAAACAAGAAGGAAGTCAAGATCACAATACAAACTAAATTGAATCACAATCGGGCAGGTAAGGTAATGATGATTTTCATTGTCACAATTTATTTAGTTGGTAGGGATGTAGTAAGGGTGTAAGTTACTCCACACGGAAACTTTGTAAATTCGGATTGCCGACCCCCCTCTAATCATTCAAAATCCTTAATGCCAACAAATATCGTCACAGAAACAAAATCCCAGGAAATGAAAAAAATTTCTAGAGCAATCAGTATTGGTTTATTATTTTCAATAATGAACCATTGGAATCGAGCATGAAAAAAAAAAATCTTACCCCCCCTCAAAATTTTATGGTTTACGTTTCAAGGTATGTAGAATCCAAAACTGCAATAAAAACGCTGCAAATCCCTGCACAACGGTTTATTATTTTGTATAGAATACCCTTCTGTTACAGATCACAGCTCTATGTATAGATAACCCGTCTATATAATATAATATGTACTATTCTATGCATAATTATGTAGATCGCAGACCCTCCGTAGGTTAGTACCTAACCCCGTACTCGTTACTAGGTACCTACCTAAATCACGAGTTAAATGTTGCTAAAATAATTCTGCCGATGACAAACAGTACCTAACAAAAAGAAACACACATAATGAAGTTCTGAAAAGAAATTGTTGATGAGGAGTGAAAAAAGTTGCAAAAGTACCTACCAACAAACTCCAGCCCCTTCTACGTAGATGGTATAATGAACCGTTGTGTAATAATTTACCGTTGAGTAATGATTTACCGTAGTAATAATTTACCCATCAATAATACTTCAACGTTTGTTCAAGTTTCACTACCTACCAACAAACTCCAAAAGAGCCATCATTTTTCAAATTAAATAATATCACAGAACAACCAACTCGACTTCATACTCCGCCAATATAATCAGGTGATCCCTACCAATGATTGGCCGTATTCACAAATTCCTATTGTGGGCGCGTCTCTGGTTACGAGAATTGGTTTGAATTGTATACAATTTCATTCACACTGGAGTCGAAAATGCCTGTCGGTGCAAACTTCGGGGCCTTACTGTGAACGAACGGCTGGACGTACGATGCTCCGGATGGTCTTAAAAAACTCGCAAGTTCAAGAATTATTTAAAACCGTAAAAATATTTACGTAAAAAAATGGTATAGGCGTTTTGAAAATTTCAACCCCTATTTTGAACCCCTTAGAGATGACTCACAGTAACGTCGAGCTTCGAGGACCAACTAGACGCCGAACGGAACCTATAACCCGAATTTCATCAATTTTTTTTCATGGTAACTAAGAAAAGTGGCCCGTACGGCGTACGGCGTACGGCGTACGGCGTACGGTGTACGGCGTACGGCGTACGGCGGACAGACAGAAATATTTTTATTGCAGTTTTGGATTCTACATACCTTGAAACGTAAACCATCAAATTTTGAGGGGGGGTAAGAATTTTTTTTTTCATGCTCGATTCCAATGGTTCATTATTGAAAATAATAAACCAAAATATTTCTGTCTGTCCGCCGTACGCCGTACGCCGTACGGGCCACTTTTCTTAGTTACCATGAAAAAAAATTGATGAAATTCGGGTTATAGGTTGCGTTCGGCGTCTAGTTGGTCCTCGAAGCTCGACGTTACTGTGAGTCATCTCTAAGGGGTTCAAAATAGGGGTTGAAATTTTCAAAACGCCTATACCATTTTTTTACGTAAATATTTTTACGGTTTTAAATAGTTCTTGAACTTGCGAGTTTTTTAAGACCATCCGGAGCATCGTACGTCCAGCCGTTCGTTCACAGTAAGGCCCCGAAGTTTGCACCGACAGGCATTTTCGACTCCAGTGTGAATGAAATGTATACAATTCAAACCAAATCTCGTAACCAGAGACGCGCCCACAATAGGAAATTTGGCGGAGATAAAATCATTGGTAAGGATCACCTGATTATATTGGCGGAGTATGAAGTCGAGTTGGTTGTTCTGTGATATTATTTAATTTGAAAAATGATGGCTCTTTTGGAGTTTGTTGGTAGGTACCTAGTGAAACTTGAACAAACGTTGAAGTATTATTGATGGGTAAATTATTACACAACGGTTCATTATACCATCTACGTAGAAGGGGCTGGAGTTTTTTGGTAGGTACTTTTGCAACTTTTTTCACTCCTCATCAACAATTTCTTCTCAGAACTTCATTATGTGTGTTTCTTTTTGTTAGGTACTGTTTGTCATCGGCAGAATTATTTTAGCAACATTTAACTCGAGATTTAGGTAGGTACCTAGTAACGAGTACGGGGTTAGGTACCAACCTACGGAGGGTCTGCGATCAACATAATATGTATAGAATAGTACATATCATATTATATAGACGGGTTATCTATACATAGAGCTGTGATCTGTAACAGAAGGGTATTCTATACAAAATAATAAACCGTTCTGCAGGGATTTGCAGCGTTTTTAATTTCATAACGACCAGAAAAATGCGGTATAACTACGAGTACCTACGTATGCACCAAATGAGAGACAGTTAAAACTAAAAAATTATTCATCGTTTTTGTAAAATTCAAATTTTAAAACAATTAGGTAAACTTAAAATTTTCAAAGAATTAAATTCAATTTTTCAAATACAAATCAAACTTCAAACTGTTACATAAATTAAATTTTTAAGTTATCGATTAAACTTGAACACAACACATTTTTATTTATTTATTTTGGAGTATTCTTGAATAAATATTTGTGATTGCTTCTGGCGGCTGTCAAGACGTTCGGTTTCTTTGTTAATAGTTGAAGAACTCCTGACAACTCAAACTATAGATACCTACCTACTATTTCGGAAGACAAAGATTTTTCAGCTCCTAAAAGTGATCACAATGCTTCCGCTCGGAAGGAAGAGACTTGCAAGTTAATCATTCTATAACTATGACAAGCGAGAGAGAGAGAGAGAGAGAGAGAGAGAGAGAGAGAGTGAGAGAGTGAGCGAGAGAGGATGTAAACATTGTTACATTTCCTCAACTTCATAGGAAGTGCCACTCCTTCTAATCGCTCCCCCCTCATTAACAACTTCCAAAATTACGCCGGATCTATTCATCCGATTCATAATCTGAAAAGTGGAATGAACTCAGCAAGCAGTCTTCTAAAACTTGACCTGCGGAAATTTCGAATTTCATGAAATTCCACATTTGAAATGCAATAAACATTTCGATTTGATGAAATTTTCGAGTGTCGCGTCAATTATAATTATGTCTTTACTGATACAACGCCGTTTTCAGATTGAAAATCGGTTGAGCCGTTATCTAGAAACCATTTTGACTCATTTTGAAGCACAGTGTGGTGGTCTATTTTGGGACTAAAATTGAGCACATTAGCCTTAAAATTTATATAGAATCGTTGATAGTAATTCCAACGAAAATGTGGGTTTCATAGCGTAGGTAGATAATGGTCCAATTGGTATCATTTTACATCATATTTATGTCTGTCAACAACAACAATAGCACCTGTTCATTTAAAATCTTAAGCTTTGTCTTGTAAAAAGCAAAAGGTATGACGAAGTATAGTGAGTGTCTGGAACGAGAGATTTACCGACAAATAAACGGAAATATATTCACCCCTTGTCACTGCTTCGCACCACATTACCGTCACACGTAGCAGTCTCACGTGAAGCTCAAATACGTAAGAGACACTGGTATCATAAAAGGAGTAGGCTGATCAGTACGAATCCTATGTGTTCTGTGTGGAACAAAATCCAGCCCTTTACTGAATTTTTGTCTATACTGAATGAGGTGCTTATAAGGTGAGGTGCTTCCTGCTGAATTTCACGAACAAACATAGACATTTGTAAAACGTAAACAGTAAAAATATAAATAATAATAATAATAAAATTATCGACGTCAGTGCGTTGCACAGCATAGATCGTAGGCCTCTCAATTTATCGTGCCTAAGCGTATTATACATGGGCTGGGTGACATGGATCGTGCTGTGCCTACGCTAGACACCAATAAATATCGCCGATGCTTGGAAGTGGTCCAAGAAGGTCCGGAAAAGCACTGTACTAATGGGTGGGTCGCCTAGAGATGGATGACAGCCAGGACAGTAGTTCCGTCTAATTCACTTGTAAAAGACGAAGGGGGCAGGACAGTTTACAATGTAGGGGCTCAGCCTCCCGATCGCATCTCCAGGGAACAAGGAGATAAACTCGTTTTGCTTGATTTCATTTGTAAAACAGATGGAGCCTGGAAGTGGTTGGACCGGTAGTGCACTGCTGAATCACCTCGTTTCTGGTTGTTGAAGAAAATAAGAGATGATAAATTATTTCGGAATTTACCATTTCAAGCGTAGTTCCCTTTGCTTCTAGAAACCCCATGTGGCGCTACCAGCGAATGTTTAAAGTTGCAATGAAATTACGAGGCACTTTGTACTTTGAACAATGAACACATTATTTTTTACTATCGGCTACTGACTCATATTTCACTTTTTTTATCACTTTTTTTGTTCACGCCAACATTTTTAATAGGTATATAAAAAATTAGCTGACTGCGCGTGAGTTCCCCAGGAACGAGTTAAGAAGCATTGCGAGAATTGCCCATTACAATGATTCACACTCATGTTGATGAAGCTTTTCGGTTAGGGCGTTATCGTGAACGAACGGCTGGATGTACAATACGCTCGGCGGTCTAAAAAAATCCTTAACTTTGTAATCAATTTAAAAACGTCATAAAACCATTCTCTTCTATTGAATGTTTTCGAGCTAAGGCGTTTTGAAATTTTCAGTCAACGCCAATTTTGGTTTATTATTCTGCGAATAATACACCTATGTAATCGCTCAGCAAACATTTTTTATAACACCCCCTCAAAAGTTTTTCTTTTACATTTCAAGGTGCGTAGTTTCCAAAAATGCAATGTCCGTCCGCCATCCGCCGCACGCCGTCCGCCGTACATGAGCTTTTGAGGTATCGTTTTCGATGTTCTTTGGGACTAGAAGACCGAATATTTATGAAGTCGATTTTGACCGAAGAGTGGAAAATTGAGGTTCTACCAAAGGTTCAGCTCCCAAAATTGATTTTTATGAGTCAAAAACCTGGAAAATCGTATGAAATCACCATCAATTTGTTTAATAACACTAGACAAAGTGTCAACACGTGAATCAAGACGATTAAATGGCACCACCAATGATCAAAGATAATTTGAAAAAAAAAAGCGTAGGTGGCTAATTTGTGTTTTGGGGGCAAAAATTGGTGGAAACCATCCTACTTAAATTATTACACATGAAAGAAACTATAAATGAACAACCAACATTTCTATAGGTATAAGTATGTCCAATACAATAATGAACCCATGTGACAAGGACTTTGCAGCGTTTTTTACCTCTCAGAGATGACCGACAGCAACGCCGAGCTTCGAGGACCAACTAGGTATCCAAAACGGTAAGTATGTTCATACTGAATCCAACCAACTAGACCCCGAATGGGACCTGCAAACCAAATTTCAGTAATTTTGGGTCATGATAACTAAGGAAACTGCCAATAAATTACGTTGTATGCCGAACGGACAAAAATTGTTTTATTCTATTTTCGGATTCTACACAGCTTGAAACGCAAACCATCAAGTTTTGAGGGGAGGTCGGGGACAACTTTTTTCATGCTCGACTCCTAAAGGTTCATTATTGAAAATAATAGACCAAAAAAATGTTGTAAGTACAGAATTCTGGTCTATATACAAATTTAGTTTGCATTTAAATTACCTACATACGTTCAAGAAGTTTTTATTCATTACGAAGCCCAAACATCAGGGACATGCGCAGTCTGTATTACCTAAGCAACCTCTGTGCAAGTTTCAAGCTTCTATATGTCTATTATTATGGTAGTCAGTCAGTCGGTCTTGCTTATTTCCGGTATTTGTGAATTTCTCAAACCCATGAATGAATAGCGATAATTTTCTGATTCATTACGCACACCACCAGCCGACTCATTCGAACCGGATTAGATGGAATTCTAGTGGCCTGGTGGCACCTGTCCGTAGTGTCGTGGAGTCCGAAGTCACTACACCTGGGTCCGCTCGCGGGTCACGGACGCCCTCGCGCTACGGACCTCTACGTAATTAAAATGAAAAATAACACCTTAGTAGTTCCCCCGCGTTTATAATAGTCGGAAGGAGACACCGGACATCCGTTGGTGCTGTCCTGCCTTCGTGATACCGCAATAAATCTTGACTACCCTTCCGCTCCTTTTACGTATCCCGTATATTTTTAAGGAAAAAGATTATGGTTGATGGCTCGTCCGCATCCGAATCCCTCATGAAAGTATCTTCGCAGATTTACAAACCCTCAGTTACTCGTACTTCGTAAAGTTAGTTGGTTTGAAAATTTGCTTCGTCTTGACAAAAAAAAAGTCGTTTCAGGGATATTTTCTTTCAACAACGCCTACCTACTTTCTATGACAACTTCACCCACAGCGTTACCTTCGATTAAATCATACGTAAAAAACGCTGCAAATTATTACACAACGGTTTATTATTTACCTGCATAGATGCCCCTTCTAAGCAGATCACTGTTTTCTGTGGTCAGTACCTACCCTCGTGCTCCTGCCAGGAAAGACCTAAATCGAGTTCCGGAGCCGGCTCGGGCAATTACAGTTTCATAAATTTGCGGTGGGTTCAAGAGTATAATGTTGTTATTCATGAAGCATAAGGTTTGTTAAAGTTACAAAGTACTGATCCACAATATCCAAAATAACCATCATTCATCAGATGAAATATTAATAATATCACGGAATAACCAACTCCATTTCATACAGCCATGCGTGATTATAATCACGTGTTCCCAAGCAATGGTCTTGCTGAAAAAATAATCAACAGATCATCCTCACTCCAAAACCCAAAAATATTCTAAAGTTACTAAATTTATCATACCTGAACTGGATGAAAATGGCCTAATTAAGGTAGTCTGCCAAATGAAGGGTAGATCAGCTCCTGGTGTAGATGGGATTCAGTTGAAGATGATTAAACAGTATATTGATTTACTAAAAAAGCCGTTGATTTATTTATTCAATCTAAGTACTTATAAGATCGTGCGTATTCCCTGAATGTTTCAAACTGGCTAAGGTTTGCCCGTTATACAAGGATGGCAATAGATCAGATCCCAGTAATTTTCGCCCTATCTCAATGCTGAGTGGTATTGGAAAAATTCTAGAGAAATGGATAAAGTTAAATCTCTCTTTATACCTAGAATCAAATAATTTAATTAGCAAACAGCAATTTGGTTTCAGATCAGGATGAGGAGTTGATCAGGCTATTTTTGAGATGACGAGTGACCAATTTAGGCCCAGAGATAGACAGAAAAAACGCTGAAAATCCCAGCACAACGGTTTATTATTTTGTACAGAATACCCTTCTGCTACAGACCACAGGTCTCCGTATACATAATCCTTCTATATAACATAATGTACTATTCTACACATATTATGTAGATCGCGGACCCTCCGTAGGTTAGTACCTAACCCCGTACTCGTTACTAGGTACCTACCTACCGATGTGTAATAATTTACCTGTATAGGTCCCCCTTCTACGGAGATAGAATAATGAACCATTGTGTAATAATTTGCCCATCAATAATACTTCAACGGATGTTCAAGTTGCAAAAGTACCTATCAAAAAAATCCAGCCCCTTCTTGGTAGATGAGCCGTTGTCTGATAATTTACCGTTGTGTAATAATTTATCTTGGTGTAATAATTTACCGTTGTGTAATAATTCACCGTTGTGTAATAATTTACCCATCAATAATACTCTTCAACGGTTGTTCAAGTTGCAAATGTACCTATCAACAAAATCCAGCCCCTTCTGAGTAGATTAGCCGTTGTGTAATAATTTACCTTGTGTAATAATTTACCGTGGTGTAATAATTTACCGTTGTGTAATAATTTATCGTTGTGTAATAATTTGCTGGTGTGTATTATTTTGCCATTGTTAAATAATTTACCCATCAATTTTCAACAATCAATTTTTTCAACGTTTGTTCAAGTTTCAGAAGTACCTACCAACAAAATCCAATAGTCCATCACTTGTCAAATGAAATAATATCGCAGTACAAGCAACTCGACTTCATACAGCCATCCTTGATTATAATCAGATGCTCCGTAGTTATGATATCCGGGCCGGATTTATACCGTTTGATTCACGATCGTGTTGACGAAGCTTTTTGGTGCTCACGAACGGCTGGACGTACGATGCTCCGGGTGGTCTCAAAAAATTGTTTAGCTCAAGAAAAATTTAATAACGTAAAAAACCATACCCTTCAATCGAAAGTTTTCGAGCTACGGCGTTCTGAAAATTTCAACACATATTTTGAACCCCTTAGAGATGACTGACAGTAACGTCGAGCTTCGAGGACCAACTAGACACCGAACGGAACCTATAACCCGAATTTCATCAATTTTTTTTCATGGTAACTAAGAAAAGTGGCCCGTACGGCGTACGGCGGACAGACAGAAATATTTTGGTTTATTATTTTCAATAATGAACCATTGGAATCGAGCATGAAAAAAAAAAGTCTTACCCCCCCTCAAAATTTGATGGTTTACGTTTCAAAATATGTAGAATCCAAAACTGCAATAAAAATATTTCTGTCTGTCCGCCGTACGCCGTACGCCGTACGCCATACGGGCCACTTTTCTTAGTTACCATGAAAAAAAATTGATGAAATTCGGGTTATAGGTTCCGTTCGGCGTCTAGTTGGTCCTCGAAGCTCGACGTTACTGTGAGTCATCTCTAAGGGGTTCAAAATAGGGGATTTTCAAAACGCCTATACCATTTTTTTACGTAAATATTTTTACGGTTTTAAATAGTTCTTGAACTTGCGAGTTTTTTAAGACCATCCGGAGCATCGTACGTCCAGCCGTTCGTTCACAGTAAGGCCCCGAAGTTTGCACCGACAGGCATTTTCGACTCCAGTGTGAATGAAATTGTATACAATCCAAACCAAATCTCGTAACCAGAGACGCGCCCACAATAGGAATTTGTGAATACGGCCAATCATTGGTAGGGATCACCTGATTATATTGGCGGAGTATGAAGTCGAGTTGGTTGTTCTGTGATATTATTTAATTTGAAAAATGATGGCTCTATTGGAGTTTGTTGGTAGGTAGTGAAACTTGAACAAACGTTGAAGTATTATTGATGGGTAAATTATTACTACGGTAAATCATTACTCAACGGTAAATTATTACAGAACGGTAAATTATACCATCTACGTAGAAGGGGCTGGAGTTTGTTGGTAGGTACTTTTGCAACTTTTTTCACTCCTCATCAACAATTTCTTTTCAGAACTTCATTATGTGTGTTTCTTTTTGTTAGGTACTGTTTGTCATCGGCAGAATTATTTTAGCAACATTTAACTCGTGATTTAGGTAGGTACCTAGTAACGAGTACGGGGTTAGGTACTAACCTACGGAGTGTCTGCGATCTACATAATATGCATATAATAGAATAGTACATATCATATTATATAGACGGGTTATCTATACATAGAGCTGTGATCTGTAACAGAAGGGTATTCTATACAAAATAATAAACCGCTGTGCAGGGATTTGCAGCGTTTTATTGCAGTTTTGGATTCTACATACCTTGAAACGTAAACCATCAAATTTTGAGGGGTGGTAAGAATTTTTTTTTTCTTGCTCGATTCCAATGGTTCATTATTAAAAATAATGAACCAAAACGTTTTAAAAAACGCTGCAAATCCCTGCACAACGGTTTATTATTTTGTATAGAATACCCTTCTGTTACAGATCACAGCTCTATGTATAGATAACCCGTCTATATAATGATATGTACTATTCTATACATATTATGTAGATCGCAGACCCTCCGTAGGTTAGTACCTAACCCCGTACTCGTTACTAGGTACCTACCTAAATCACGAGTTAAATGTTGCTAAAATAGTTCTGCCGATGACAAACAGTACCTAACAAAAAGAAACACACATAATGAAGTTCTGAAAAGAAATTGTTGATGAAGAGTGAAAAAAGTTGCAAAAGTACCTACGAACAAACTCCAGCCCCTTCTACGTAGATGGTATAATGAACCGCTGTGTAATAATTTACCGTTGAGTAATGATTTACCGTAGTAATAATTTACCCATCAATAATACTTCAACGTTTGTTCAAGTTTCACTAGGTACCTACCAACAAACTCCAAAAGAGCCATCATTTTTCAAATTAAATAATATCACAGAACAACCAACTCGACTTCATACTCCGCCAATATAATCAGGTGATCCTTACCAATGATTTTATCTCCGCCAAATTTCCTATTGTGGGCGCGTCTCTGGTTACGAGATTTGGTTTGAATTGTATACAATTTCATTCACACTGGAGTCGAAAATGCCTGTCGTTGCAAACTTCGGGGCCTTACTGTGAACGAACGGCTGGATGTACGATGCTCCGGATGGTCTTAAAAAACTCGCAAGTTCAAGAACTATTTAAAACCGTAAAAATATTTACGTAAAAAAATGGTATAGGCGTTTTGAAAATTTCAACCCCTATTTTGAACCCCTTAGAGATGACTCACAGTAACGTCGAGCTTCGAGGACCAACTAGACGCCGAACGGAACCTATAACCCGAATTTCATCAATTTTTTTTCATGGTATCTAAGAAAAGTGGCCCGTACGGCGTACGGCGTACGGAAATATTTTTATTGCAATTTTGGATTCTACATACCTTGAAACGTAAACCATCAAATTTTGAGGGGGGTAAGAATTTTTTTTTTCATGCTCGATTCCAATGGTTCATTATTGAAAATAATAAACCAAAATCGAGATAACTGCCTCCTGGAAAATTCAACCCTATTTTTCACCCCTTAGAGATGATAGACAGTAACGCCGAGCTTCGCGGACCAACTGGACCCACAAACCAAATTCCACTAATTTTCATTCATAGTTACTAAGGAAAGTGCGAATTACGACGTACGGTGGACGGACAGAAATTGTTTTATTCGATTTTCAGATTTTACGTGCCTTGAAACGGAAAACATCGAACTGTGAGAAATTTGCTCATGCTCGATTCCAATGATTCATCATTGAAAATAATCCAAAATAAATAGAATCTCAGCAAGTTGACTGCATAATGAAAGTACCTACCTACCACTCAAGCAGTGGGCTCTCTTCTCTGGTAGGGTGGTTCTCCTCTGGTTATAGCAATTTACTGTGACATGAAGAACAGCTGACAAAGGCTTTTAAGGACGGACTTGAAAAAGTGAGTAGGCAGGAACCGATAGAGCCTTCAGACTGGATATGGATTGTTTTAGAATGCTGAAATCGAAAACCAAAGATTCATTACGAATCATCATTGTGATGTAAATTTGTTCATTCTATCACATTTTATTCACCTCAGCTAAAACCTTTCATACCTATCCCACTTTAGTCTGATACAGTATGAGGGCTGAGTGGGGTCTTTATAAGTACGTATCTAGTGATAACTTGACACCTCACTGGACTTGTCAATTCTACTCGAACCTAGATTTCCAAATTTAGTAACTAGGAATGTCATCGTAAAAATACCGGGTTCTCCAAACCAAACCATAGTTAGGTCATAATATGATTTTCTCGTCAATCGTGGGCTACTTTATCTAAGGACTAGAAGAGGTCCCCAGTGATCGCGGTATTCTTTAGCGACATGAATAACAATCGATCGTACGTGTACTCTCATAAATCCCCTCCTAAATTGGGTTTTAGAGCTAGGACATATAGGAACATATAGGATTCTCTATAATTATACCCTCTTTGTTCTTAAGTCTTGTGATCGGTTACTGGGCTACTGTAAATATCAAGCCAGACCAAGTTATCTGTGACAGAATAATATAATACCTACCTTTACCTACCGTACTATAAAGGAGGAATATTATTGCCAAAGGTCAGGCTTATAATGGACAAGCACTGAAATCCAGCATCCCAATCAGAATGGATCCTGTAATCCACTTTTTCTCCCTTCCGCCGGACTTGAAAAAATACTTTTTCCTCTCTCATGTTCGTCTTGGGCCTCGATAAGGGATCTCTGCCTGCTCGATCTTGTTGGATTGGAGGAGAGCCAATTAAAGGAAGAAGCAGGTCCCTGGGGACTCCCGTGGGCGTCCTGACCTCTCAGGGAGAGACGCCGAGGATTACTTTATTTAGTGGCCAGAGGAGTGCTTGATACAAATAATCTGTTACAGCCTCCAGAATGCAACTGGTGTTATTTTTCATGTCACTGGCAGAGAGGCTGGAGAATCAATAATATTGTTATTGTTGTTTTGTTTTTATACTCAAGAAAAGAAAATGAGTTACAGTTGAGCTAAATAATAATGTTTCTTGATGTATGCAAAAATCTGCCATACACATGGTGATTCGGATCGTCGTCTTAAATTTAATATTATGCAGGTACAAATATAAATAGAGGTCATAAACATAAACTGATATTCAGCAAACCGATAAGCAGTTTCGTCTTCAGTATTGTAATCGTGGCCCGTGCAAGACATTTATCTTTGCCCCGATACTGGATGTTGAGTGCTCTAGAGTAGGTATGATATAAGTGTGTAAAAGGAGGGTCCAGTTGAACGAATAACAAATTCAGCAGCAACAGGCATTACGTACGCCAATTCCATGTTACCAGCTGAGAGCTGGAGTGGAGTGAATGTTCCATTAAAAAAAAGGGTGATTACTAAACGGCATGGCGACATTACTCAACACCTCCCATGATTTAAGTCGATCCATCAAGGCGTATGAATGGAGTGGGGGAGAGAAAAGGGGAACAGGTCACTTGAGGGTCCTTCGTAATAACCCGCCCGGTAATTGCTACCTCCTTAGAGAATATTATGGCAACTGTTTCGTTTTGAGGGCACATCTGACCTCTCGCAGAACCAGAAAAGAACAAGCTGAAATGTCAACCGAGTTATGCCACGGCAACAAACTCTTCTCGCCTTGCTCTGCTACTGCCGATGGCGTGTAAATGCCGGGTGATTGTGGTACTGCGCACCTACCGTCTAATAACTCACTGGTAATTGGTGACACAATGAGATCGAATTACAAGTTCTAGGTTTGGAGTTACAATCCACATCATGTTGTTCGGCGCGTTTTGCGTAACATGAACAATGTAACTACGGAAAATAACTACGATCTCCGAGACTTTTTTTTCACTTCTCACATGGATATGTTTAGGTGTATTGCCATCATCATAGTAAGACCACCCCTTCTATATGGTGCGAAGTCTGGGAGTTGCGCTATCTGGACGCCCTGGAAACGGGGGGATCCAAATTCTTTCGGACGGTTCTCTCTTGTTTCTCAAAAACGACCCGCACGATCCGCTGTGAGGTGAATTATGGTTACCTGACAGTTAGGGTTCTAAAATCAGCCTTAGGCTGGTGGAAGCGCTGTGTGGGAATGCCTGGTTCGCAGAAGCGCAGCGGATCCGATCCTGGCTATAACTGGATTTCGCAAGTTATAAACATTATCAATCAGCTGGGTTATACGATTCAGCCGTCTACCTAGGTAGATGCTACATGCACAAAATACCAAAGCGCGCTCTGAGTGCGAGATCAACAGGACACTTCATTCTCTGAGGCATATCTACTGATATACCGAGAAGCTTCCTACCTCGATCTCAGGGTGGATTAAGACGCCGAGGAAAACCTAGAACAACTTTTAGATGGAGTGACAAAGCTATTTACTTTCAAGAACATGGCCACTGCCCCATATTTATGTAATTTACCTAGGTACTAGATTTTAGTAGTTTGTATGAGTATTGCAAATTGTGTGAAGTACCTTATAATTTCTGCAACGTCTCATTCCCTGTAACAAACATAGGGATTCACTGTAAGGGGGAAAACTGTCAAATGGTAACTTATCTAGAAAGGAGTCGAACAACCGTAGTGGATTCGAGGTTAACAATCGCAGGTGAGCGCTATTGATACGGGTCCAAGGCTGAAGTGATGGGGGTGATCGGTAGGTAGGCTGTTGGGGAGTAATACCGAAACAATAAACACATTCTATATACTTCCGCAGGTGCTTGCAGAGTATATATCTTTACTTGCAAGATTCCAAAGTTTAGTTGTAAGTAATGAACCATTAGGAAAACATATCAATTATGCCTTCAGTAACAATGAGGCAGGTTAGTTCTTCGAACATTTCCTTTTTCAAATCCAGAACCTTTCTTAGCAAGGTAACAACGTGCCTGACACATGGCATAGACAAAGCCCCCCCCCACCCCCACCAACCACCAAGCTCACATGGAAATTTCTTAACCCAGGATTATGGAGGTATCGATAAAACTGCGTGCAGAATGATTATGACAGCCACTCTACTGATTAATATAAAGAATTTGAAGATGACTCATGACGTGGTGTTGAATGTATGTTGTCCTGTTATGACTGATGACTGTTCCAACTGATTTATTCTTGGTTTTCAAGTGAACGGAAGCGTATTTTCTGATTTAATTTATAGTTACATTGTGTTTGAGTACTTCGATTCTTAGCTACATTACATATATATCTATTTATACATATTATATTTTTATTATACGTCTATTATCTGTACACAGGAGCAGCATAAAAATTTTCTATAAAAACAATATAGTTGAAACAAATTCTCTATAAGCTCTTTCAGAGGTTGAAAGGGAGTGCAGTGTATGGTAGCACTGAAGTCACAGGGTAAAGGGAGTAGCAGAAGAGCTCGAGGCTGGTCACGTGCGATGCCATAGCATTCCGCCACGGACGCCACCGGAGACGCCCTGACCTCAGGATGTGCTCGCATACCATGTGGTCTTTCTCCGACCGCCGTCCTGCCCTCTCATCCCATTGTGTTGAATATGACAAAGGAAATCGTAATTAATGACGAAAGCTACAATAAATTTTAGGATAAACACCTATCATCCAATACAAATTCAACTACCCGCATGGTAGTTACGTGATCACTATAACAGATTATCGATTGGTAAAAGACCTCAGCACATCAAGCTGAATCAATACTTCCCTTCTCTATTTTAAGTTATGCCTATGCTATACAAGTCAAAGACGACTGGCACTGTCATCAGAATTTAACTTGTTCTTTGCATGAGTGCCAGCCTAACTAACTGCCCGTATAATATAAATGTACGTTTTTCCGCATAACACGTCCAGACGAATCGTCTGCAGTACATTGAACTTGTAGAATCTGCTGAGGACCGCTGAACATGAACTGAGCTACCATCGAAATTATAATAATGAGGTACGTGCATGAGTTATAAAAGCGGTTTACACCAGATTCCATTCTGAGACTTCGACACCAACCGCACTGTCCTACGAAGTTCTTTTTCTACGATTTTTCCAAGTTTCAACCAATTCCGACGTCAGAGTGGGCAGGGGGGTCCCACCCAGGCGAGAGGGATGCAATGACGTCCAGAGTTGGTTGAAATTTTGAACAATCACAGAAAAATAACCATTTAGTTATCGTAAGACAGTGCGGTTGGTGTAATAATTCTCAGGATGGACTTAAGTATATTTGAAAAAATATGTAATAAACGCGTGCACATACCCCATTGGATTGGATTTCAGATGAGAAGCGGGGAAATCGGCCAAATTTTGTTGAAAACCTACCCGGTGGTTTTATTGATAAAGTTGTGGAATAAAGTTGTGAAAGTTGTGGAACGTGTCGCTTCCCCGAGATTATTGGAAGTAACTAAGCAAGCAAGTACAGGAGATGTATAGGTGTATGCCTAAAGCATGGGGCAACCAGACTCAGCAATAACGTGTCAAAGTCCTTGCGCCATGGACCTCTGCGAAACACCAGGAAGTACAGTATCACTACTGGTTGTACGTAACATGGACATAGGGAGTATTTGGGGTTATTTGAAAAGAGAAAAGTATCTACCAGTAATAATACCAACCAGTAATATAGGTAAATTTGAAAACTATACAATATTACTAATTGAAAGTTCCTATTTCTTCAGACCTTCCGTTTGTTTGAAATAGTGATATGCATATACTTACGCACCGCTATTCTGTACTATTTTACGAAGTAAGACATCTAACACAAGTTATTCACAAATGTAACTTGAAACATGGTGGTGCCACAAAATCGACCTTGTAATAGATTCATAACCTCAACAACCTAACCATAAAAGAGGCCCTTGAAAGTGAGGATTTCTAAGAGTTCTAGAGAAATATATTCAATTCAATTCAATTCTATTCTTTATTCAAAAAACATATTTAATACATAATGTATAATATAAGTACAGAAATATGAGAAAACCACGTTCATGAATGGCCCCTAAAGGTCTTGACGACCCGTCCAGGGGCTGGTTGTCACTGAACTAGCTTATTAGTTTGGATTGAGCGTGTACTTTTAGCTGGAAACAATATATTTACAGACAATGTTCAACTTGAGTGAAAAAAAAGTATATATTATGTATGGGTATGCAGCACCTATGCCATCCATATTCCAAGATAGTAGTTACCTAAATACATAACACAGTTACAATTACAGATCAAACCTATTCAAGAAGTCAGTGTGCAGGTCAGATTTGTGCATTTGCAGCAGGTATGCGCCTATTCTTTTTTTGAAGGAATTAGTCGACTGATCTGATTGTAAGGTAGTCGGAAGTGAGGCGTATATTGTGGGAGGCAGCCATGGAAATTGTCTTGTGAAAAAATCAGTGGTAGGGCGCGGAACTCGAATTTGGCTACCCTCGCATGTTGCTCGGGTGACTCGCAAGACAATGCGGTGGGGTAGACATTTTTTAATCTTGTGTACACGAAGCAGGGAGCGATAAACAAATATCAATCTTGGTGGAAGTATATCAAGTTTGAAAGTATGAAATGGAAGGTTTATTTTCAAGTTGCTATGTGTAGCTCATCTCTCACGAAAATCAGAACAAGATATGATAGCGCTCTCAGGTTCAGTAAGAGAAAGGGCGGAAGGATTTCAAATAGAAAAGTGGTCTCGTCCAGAACGAACCCAATTGAGGTAAATCTCCCCTCTCTTAGCGCAGCGGAAAATAGCACCGGCAGCCGCTGCTTGAGCGACAGAATAGCATTTGAATGAGGGGAGGGTCTTTAATCTCCCACAAGGCTTGATCCAACCGCGACTGCTTCGGCGGAAAGAAGGATTGGAAGAGATGTTTTGTGAAGCTGAGGCTCACCGGAGTTCTTTAATGCGTGATTGGTTCATGAATGAGAAAGGCAGGTTGGAGATGAAACCAGTTTTTCAGTTGCGAACTGAAACAACAATTCAATTAAAAGAAAACAGCACTCTGCTTGACAGTTATGATAACTAATTTACAGGACACAGATAGACGATCATAAATGTAAACCATGGCATATTTACCTGAATATAAATAATCCGTTACACTGTTATTGTCATTGATCATGTGAACGGGATCAATCATTCAGCAAAAAATTTGTATAACCCTCCTCAATTTTTTTTTCTTTTAGGTACGTTTCAAGGTGCGTAGATTCCGAAAAGGCAATGTCCGTACGCCGGCCGCAGTACGCTGTCCGCCGTATCATCTATACTTACTTTATTTTCGGTCTAAAAAAATCGTTCTCTCGCACACAGGCTCCATTTGGGTCCTACTTCTGTCACAAAACTTTGCAGCCCGATCGGAATATACCTACCCAAGGGGGTTATGGGTGAAAAATGGGAGTAAAAATAGGGTATATTGGTTTTTTGGTATATTATTTTCAATAGTGAACCATTGGAATCGAGCAAGAAAAAAAAATTCTTACCCCCCCTCAAAATTTGATGGTTTACGTTTCAAGGTATGTAGAATCCAAAACTGCAATAAAAATATTTCTGTCTGTCCGCCGAACGCCGTACGGGCCACTTTTCTTAGTTACCATGAAAGAAAATTGATGAAATTCGGGTTATAGGTTCCGTTCGGGGTCTCGTTGGTCCTCGAAGCTCAACGTTACTGTCAGTCATCTCTAAGGGGTTCAAAATAGGGGTTGAAATTTTCAGAACGCCGTATCTCGAAAACTTTCGATTGAAGGGTATTGTTTTTTTACGTTATTAAATTTGTCTTGAGCTAAACAATTTTTTGAGACCACCCGGAGCACTGTACGTCCAGCCGTTCGTGTTCACCAAAAAGCTTCGTCAACACGATCGTGAATCAAACGGTAGAACTTCGGCCTGGATAATCATAACTACGGAGCATCTGATTATAATCAAGGATGGCTTTGTCAAGTTGTTTGTTCTGCGATATTATTTCATTTGATAAGTGATGGACTACTGGATTTTGTTGGTAGGTACTTGTGAAACTTGAACAAACGTTGAAGTATTATTGATGGGTAAATTATTAAACAATGGAAAATTATTACACAACGGTAAATTATGACACCACGGTAAATTATTACGCAACGGTAAATTATTACACAACGGCTCATCTACCCAGAAGGGGCTGGATTTTGTTGATAGATACTTTTGGAACATGAACAACCGTTGAAGTATTATGATGGGAAAATTATTACACAACGGTTCATTATTCTATCTCCGTAGAAGGGGAACCTATACAGGTAAATTATTACACAACGGTTTAGGTAGGTACCTAGTAACGAACACGAGGTTAGGTACTAACCTACGGAGGGTCCGCGATCTACATAATATCTTTAGAATAGTACATATGTTATATAGAAGGGTTATCTATAAGGAGACCTGTGATCTGTAACAGGAGGTTATTCTGTCCAAAATAATAAACCGTTGTGCAGGGATTTGCAGCGTTTTTATTCTATTATTTAAAAAAAATTCGAACTCCGTTGCTAAATTAATCCAGATCCTAAATTAGAAGTGAGCGTTCATGCCACTTCGCCCAAGAAAATACTGTCATTTCGTTCGTGTAATGTTTGCAAAACATGAAAAACCTCTGGAAAAACGAAGTACATTTACGATTCACTTTTTTTAAGCATGCTAATTTGCTATTTCAATTCTAGGAGTTTTGCTCAGTTATTGATCAAAGTTTTAAAAATAAGGTTTTAAAATCGGATTTAGTGCAGAGGGTTCAAGAAAATTTCATAATACCGCCATTCAACAGGGAGAAGTAGGAAATATTGATGCAGACGGATAAAATAGTAAGTAAGTAACATGATGTTTCCCTAAGAGGTTTTCCAATACCCCATGAAGAAGTTGATATCGCATACAAATTATATTCGTTTGATAAACGATAGGTAATAGAAATCGACGTTATAAGGCGTTGCAGTGCCAAGTAAAAAGACCGTGACTGTGAATGGCAATATAGAGATTTGTTCCTACACGTCATGTGAAGATACCAAGAATCTATACAGTAATAAAAACGCTGCAAATTATCAAGCCAACGGTTTATTATGTAACTGTCTAGATTCCCCTGCTGTGGATGCGTGCTCCTCCCAAGAAAGCCCTGAATCGAGTACAGGAGCATGCCGGGCAATTACAGTTTCATTAATTTGCGGGGGACTGAGAATTCTATCATTAATTACTTGTTGTTCATGAAGCATAAATTTAGTACTTATCAACAAAATCCATGATAACATCATTCTTCTAATAAAATTATATCTCGGAGCAACCAACTCAATTACAATACAGCCATGCGTGATTAAATGTAATGAGCTGTTCCCTAGGAATTATATATTATGGGCTGGTTTAAGGTCGATCCACACATATCCGTGAGGTGACGGCACCGTAGCCTTCCGTGTTCAGTGGCATCCGTGATGAGTTTTTCACTGTCATCCTCACAGGACCGCACCTTTCCGTGTCAGTGTTCTCCCGTGATCAGAGGTGTCTGCGAGATGGGCCTTCTTTTTCAGTCTGGATGTGGCTTTCAGTTTGGATGTTCTCGCGCATCATGAATTTCAGTACATGAGATCTTGCTGTAATAGTACGGCTTTTAGACGAGGAAGAAGAGAAGAAAAGAAGACACTGGGTTCATCCATCAATGTTCATCTTGTGGCCGATTTCCTCCCACATTCTTTCCTTCCAATCCGCATTTAGGTACTTCGGGTCCTTCAAGTCGTAAAGGACCGACCTCTTCCGAACCAGGTCAATCAACAATTCGTCATCCGTGACGCAGATATAAGTCACAATACAGATCCTCAAGTTACAAATAACACAAGTCACACAGGTACCTAGGTAGGCATGTCACAACCAACAACGCCGTTTTCACATCAGTGTAAAACTAAAAACGCTGCAAATCCCTGCACAACGGTTTATTATTTTGTATAGAATACCCTTCTGTTATAGATCACAGCTCTCTGTATAGATAACCCGTCTATATAATATGATATGTACTATTCTATACATATTATGTAGATCGCAGACCCTCCTTAGGTTAGTACCTAACCCCGTACTAACAAAAACCCCGTAACAAAAAGAAACACACATAATGAAGTTCTGAAAAGAAATTGTTGATGAGGAGTGAAAAAAGTTGCAAAAGTACCTACCAACAAACTCCAGCCCCTTCTACGTAGATGGTATAATGAACCGTTGTGTAATAATTTACCGTTGAGTAATGATTTACCGTAGTAATAATTAACCCATCAATAATACTTCAACGTTTGTTCAAGTTTCACTACCTACCAACAAACTCCAAAAGAGCCATCATTTTTCAAATTAAATAATATCACAGAACAACCAACTCGACTTCATACTCCGCCAATATAATCAGGTGATCCCTACCAATGATTGGCCGTATTCACAAATTCCTATTGTGGGCGCGTCTCTGGTTACGAGATTTGGTTTGAATTGTATACAATTTCATTCACACTGGAGTCGAAAATGCCTGTCGGTCCAAACTTCGGGGCCTTACTGTGAACGAACGGCTGGACGTACGATGCTCCGGATGGTCTTAAAAAACTCGCAAGTTCAAGAACTATTTAAAACCGTAAAAATATTCACGTAAAAAAATGGTATAGGCGTTTTGAAAATTTCAACCCCTATTTTGAACCCCTTAGAGATGACTGACAGTAACGTCGAGCTTCGAGGACCAACTAGACGCCGAACGGAACCTATAACCCGAATTTCATCAATTTTTTTTCATGGTAACTAAGAAAAGTGGCCCGTACGGCGTACGGCGTACGGCGTACGGCGGACAGACAGAAATATTTTTATTGCAGTTTTGGATTCTACATACCTTGAAACGTAAACCATCAAATTTTGAGGGGGGGTAAGCATTTTTTTTTTCATGCTCGATTCCAATGGTTCATTATTGAAAATAATAAACCAAAAATATCGGCGGCGATGGATTTTTCTATTCCATCACGGAAGCCTTCAGGCACTGTGAACGCCAGAGCCTCACTGCGTCGGACGCGTCTGAACACCCACCGTCATTCAACCCATCATTCATGATCGTATTGAATCGGCTTCACCTTCTGGGTGCAAACTTCAGGGCCGTACTGCGAACTAACGGCTGGACGTACAATGCTCCAGGCTGTCTCCACAATTCCCAAGTTCGAAAACTATTTGAAAACGTTTGAGATAACACCGAGCTTCTCGGACCAAATAGACCCCAAGTGGGACCCACAAACCAAATTTCATCAATTTTCGTTCATGGTAACAGAGGAAAGTGGAAGTACGACTCGGCGGACGGACAGTAATGCTTTCATTCCATTTTCGGAGTCTACGTACCTTGAAACGGAAGCCACCAAATGCTGAGTGAGGGGGTTTCATGCTTGATTCCCGAAGGTTCATTATTGAAAATAATAATTATAATGAACTAATAATGATTAATAATATTGAAAATAATAATAAATCAAAAACGTAAAAATTGCCAATAATCTGTAATAATACACGGAGTAAAGGTAAATAATATTCTTTAGGTACAGTCATGATGTGACAAACGATAGGTACCTCCTTCACTACACTCCAGCACTTTTCCACTCGTAAGCCATAATATTACTATTTTACGGTCTTGGGAGTTTTATTTCTGAGTATATAGATAAGTTCAACAAGATTCGACCACGATTATACTGCTGGAAATACATACAGATTGCTTGCTTAATTACATCATTCGCACTCCATTAATATCATCGTAATTCCGGACTCAGCTAACTTGAACCCCAGTTCATTCAGTATTTAGATTTCATTGGTTAATTGGATGGTTTCCTTTATTTATTAATACTTCAACTAGATTTTTTTCTCGTCACTGTGACTAATAATTATTTCTCTACACTCATTACATCGTGAATAATGACCAATGTACGCCCATCCCATAAGACAGGTGCATGATCCTGGTTAATCTTGAGAATCGATCTCCTTGCACCCAGCGAACGCGCATTGTGCCAAGATCTACTTGTGCAGGTAACGTAGGTAATTATTGCCAGGGGCGTGTGCTCTCTACACAAGCATCTTTAGCGATATGCACATAATAAACCTGCTTGCATGAATCAAGTTACCAAATAATGCACATTCATTAGAAAAGTATTATAATAAGCAAGAAAAAAAGACTGCAAACTAAATAACAAAATACGATAAAATGCATACATACGTAAGTGGATCTCAACTTCGTTGGCACGTACAAGACTACTTTGAATGGATCGGAATTCCAAGTATTGATGGAATTAAAAACGCACCAGATCAAATATTGCATTAATTAGGCCCATTTATTTCTTAATTTTTCCCTCGTACGGGCAAATACCTAGTAATCGAGGTACAAGAAAAACTGTTTTCTAGCTGCATGATATCACAATTCTAGCTGTACGTATTTTATTAAAACCAATGAAGTTTTTCTATCTATCAGTCGAAATATTCAGAAGTTCTTCTCATAAATTTCGAGAAAAGGTGAGTAGAAAGCGAGTTTTGAGGTATGGGTTTTGGGGGACAGGTTTTTGATTGTCACTGGTGGCGATTTGGCGATTTACAGGACACCCTCTGAATTCCAAGTGAACGACCGTTGAGTGAAGTGAACTACTTTGAGGAGTAGTTCACTTGGCGGAGCTAGTTCTTCAGGAGTACTTCGGTCAGGAACTACCCACATCTACATCGAATTAGTACCTATAATTTCTGATGGATCTGTCCCAAGTTAATTACATTTCTCAACTTCTGTCTGTTCATCTGGCTTTCCTGATTCGCGGCAAAAGATTGTCGAAGATGCTTGTCTAGCGGCGGTGCCGAGTTCAGCGTGGCGGGGGGGATCACAACGAAGGCGGCACCCCAATCACTGGCTAGGTGTGGGAAGGAGCCGAGGAAGCCAGCGCTACTGCACCCTTCGCTTCCCAACCTCACGTAGGACTTACGTGCTCCCGGGCTCTAGTCTTGAACTTTTAATTGCTCCCTCGACTTCCTTTCCGAGTTTCCATCCTCTTCAACAAACAAAGCCTTTCACGAAAGAAGCTCAACTAAGGTAACACGGGTATACCCTTCAACTGCCTTCTTTCACCTTACAAGTCTATTAACCGCATAAATTCAACTCCAGCGGAGGAAGTCCGAGAAATCTACCCTTCGAGTTTTTCCTTTGCTTCAAACTCGTCTGCTGGTGAGGGCTTACCTTGAAGGTAACCATCTTTCCATATAGGTCACTTTAAAGAACCTGATGCAAAAAGAGCGGCGTTGAAACTGTTCGGACGAAATTTACCTTCAATAAGCCAATGTTATGGACACCGGCTACGTCCATAACTGACCGAAATACCACGTGATCCAGGAGGATTTTTTGCTCATTATGAAATTCACCGGTCAAGAATGGCATTATTTGATTATTATTATTTTATTATTCGTCTTCGTAATATGGGAGATGATACGGGTATTGGATGTTGTCATCATATATGACGAACTATATATATATATTAATTGCTATGCAATTTTAACGCCGGGGGTCATGTGAAAAAAATTTCCTGTCACAATATCCTGTCACAAAAACGCGTCACGCAAAGAGGAATGTGATGAAGATGAGCACAAAGAGGAATGTGATAAAGATGAGCACAAAGAGGAATGTGATAAAGATGAGCACAAAGAGGAACGTGATAAAGATGAGCACAAAGAGGAATGTGATAAAGATGAGCACAAAGAGGAATGTGATAAAGAATTACCAACGTTATCTTTGTTACCTATGAATAACTAGTTACCTACATTTCATGGTAACGGGCGCCGCTTGGCATTTTTTAATGTGTTTCTATGGAAATTGGCCCCGTATTGGCAACGGCTCGTTTGAATTTGCATAGCAAATTCTCCTTTGTTATACGAAGTATAAGAACACATCCTTCGGGGGTGAGGAACGGCGAAGCCGTTCCGAGGGGGCGGAGCCCCCTTTGGGGGTCCAGGGGGCTTGCCCCCTGGCGAGGCCCGAAGGGCCGAGTTATATATATATATACTATTCTTTCCAGTCTGTTCATCAGCTTCGGTCCCAAATGGGGCTATTAGTCTAATTTAGTAAAGGTTGAGTGAATTTGGAGTACACTGATAATAAGTTTATTGTTAAATCAAGTTGTTGTAAATGGCATAATTATGGATAGTATCGCCAGTTCGACTGTAACTAAGTCTAACTTGGTTGATTTGGTACTGACCGGGATTAGCGGTAGGGTAATTCAGGTCAGTTGGTCAAACTTTGATAGCATGGAAGTCGTTAAGAGGAGGTTTGTTATGATAGTGAACGAAATTACCACAAACTAGAGAGGACATATTGCTACGCAATATTAGATACTGATACGAAACATGATTATGATGCGAAACATTGACTATGATTGAAAAACAAGTGATAGAGATTACAGTTTTGGGCAATTATTAATTCTTGTCAGTAGTACAATATTGTTATATGGAAGACGATCGCCATAACATCTGGTCAAATTACCTAGAACAGCAAGGACCTACGCGATGGCTGACATTCAGCTTCCATACCTTACTTCTGATTATTACCTTTCTCTTTTCAAGTTGTGATGTTAGGTCCACCCGTTATCTACAGACCTGAGTGATATTTTTCGCTTGGAAGAAGTCGAATTTTTAACGTTTGGTATCAGCCCATTTACGTCCAGGCCACCAAAAGAACTATCACAAAGCTGGGCCTCTTCCAACAGGTGGGAATCCAATGAACGCCCGACCAACCTCTTGAAAGCCAAGTCCATATGCATGATGCATGAGGACTGGGAGTGGACTTCACTTCATCACTGACAGATAGCGTTCGTGGCGTCCGTCGTTCCGAACGCTGGAGAAAAGCCAATAATCTGCGACCGTGAAAAGTGGTCCTTCCTTTTTTTCTGCGACCCCCTCCAACCGCTCCCTCCCTACCCACCATCACCATCACTAGTCTCTCCTGCCTTCGGGGTAATAAGACAAATACATCCTTTAAATTGCACGGGCGTAATAAGCGCTCTGAGAGAATATTGACGTCGTGTCAGGGTCAAGTTCAAGGTAAAACGCGAGTCGCGATTTATCCAAGGTAACTAAGCAAGTGATTCATAACCTGTTCGGGAGCGCATCTGCTTAGCATAAGATGCAAGAGTAAAGCTTAGAGTTATTATGGTCTCAGCTCATAATTTTGTTGTAATTACTGCCTTTCTTGGCTTTTGCAATTACTTCCCCTTTGGGTAGGTGAGAAAATTGTACATCGTTCGAACAAAGTCGTCGCGCCTTGTGTATCAAAATTAAAAAATCAGTCATGCAGCATGACTTAATGAGCGAATTTTCAAAGAAATATTCGAATTAATGGCTATGGTTTTGAATAAAGGAAAACTTCGGTCTAAAATTTGGTTTTCTATGTATATTCTCTTCGTATTTATTTTAATTTGTACGTTTTGTCCATCCTGATTCTACCGTTTGTTTATTACGTAATTGTACTAAGTGCTTATTTATTTGATCGCTGTGGGTAAATTCAAGGAGTTGTACTAATCGTTTGCCTCCCCCTTTTTTGCTTCGAACTCTCGTCTTCAATTAATACTTCTCACATTTTTCAATCTGACCACTCTAAGGGGGTGGGGGTAAGAGTTTAAAGATTATCCTAGTTTTGGGTAATTTTTGCGCACTTTAAATGCTCTAATTTAAGAACGGATTTAGATATCTAAAATCCGATTTCACTATCGTGTTCAGCGTGCAAAAACCTTTAAAATGAGGGGTCACTTGTTAGAAAATAACATTTTGGGGATTTTTGGGTAATTTTTGCGCACTTTAAATGCTCTAATTTGAGAACGGATCAAGATATCTAAAATCCGATTCCACCATCGTGTTCAGCGTGCAAAAACCTTTAAAATGAGGGGTCACTTGTTGGAAAATAACATTTTGGGGATTTTTGGGTAATTTTTGCGCACTTTAAATGCTCTAATTTGAGAACGGATCAAGATATCTAAAATCCGATTCCACCATCGTGTTCAGCGTGCAAAAACCTTTAAAATGAGGGGTCACTTGTTAGAAAATAACATTTTGGGGATTTTTAGGTAATTTTTGCGCACTTTAAATGCTCTAATTTGAGAACGGATCAAGATATCTAAAATCCAATTCCACCATCGTGTTCAGCGTGCAAAAACCTTTAAAATGAGGGGTCACTTGTTGGAAAATAACATTTTGGGGATTTTTGGGTAATTTTTGCGCACTTTAAATGCGCCAAAACCCTCCTTAGAGTAGGCCAATTTCGCCCATCTTCGAACTTAGCCTTTCGATTGCCAAGATAGATTTTTTGTGCAAATTTGAGCTGTTTATCTCAATTCTATCGAGAGTTATCGTCTGGAGTGACACATATATAAATAAATATATATATATATACATATAAAAAAGTGTTAAATTTCAGGAATCGTTTTAGAATGGTCTGAAACGGATTTCTATGAAGAAAATTTCCAAAAATTTATATTATTTAAATTTCGAAGCCATTGCAATAGCTTCATTTTCTTTGAAAATTCGCTAAAATGAATATTGGAGATTTTGAAAGTCGGTCAACTTTTACTTCCTGATAAATTGCTAGTTCTAATATTGTGCATTGGCATGGTTTTATTTTGGCCAGGGTACATGTGTATCTATATCTACGTAATATCCATGAAACACCTAATATATCTATACCAAAGAATTCCTTCTAGTAATGAACTGCATAATATTAAAGCTTTGCGCAGGTTGGGCCTCCAAGTTGTCACACCTACATAGGTAGGTACTATATTTTATTTCTGCAGGTAAGTACTATAACTATTATTATACATGAGGTAAATATTTTATTTCTTTATTTTTTAAATCTTATTATATAGGTATTCATTTGCTTACACAATATTATTTTTAAAATACTGAGCTGTAGCTCATCTAGCTACATCCAGCATCTCAATTCAAATTATTGTAGGAGTTGCCGTTCAGTGGAAGTCCCTTAATTACACACTATCTAAATATGAGTATGTGCAGACATAATTTTCTTCAATAACTGGAACTATCTCAGGGCGGGTATCGTAAACTAATTAGCTGAATTTCGGTTTTAATTGCCAAATAATTTCTGAAGAAGACCACAGGCACCAAAAGTGATCACAAGGCTGGCGACACTGAAAAAGATTGGGATAGATAATTTTCCTGCTCCATATGTAAATCTGGACTATTGGGATGAACTCCGAGTCCACGATCTCGCTTTTAAACGGTGGCAAATACCTGAAAACCGAAAGCGTGGGAATCCATCAACATCCGGGCACTGCTTTTCTCCCCCCACCAAAAGACAATGGCACCATAGAAACCGGCGGACTGGCATTCAAAGGACCCAGATGCATAGCACTTGATTCAAGAGGTCCTCAGACGAACACAAACCCTCCAACCAAGTGGTTCCTTCAGTGACACACGATGTGAAAGCGTAATTCAATAAAGGAAGCAGCTCCACCACAAAGGATTCCAGCCTTGATTGTTTAACAATCGTCTTCTTGCCGTATCCTAATTATGTACATGTCGTTCAATGGGATCGAATAGGACGTACAGCTTTAAACGAAGAGAGTTGCTGGTGAAATTTGGATTTCAACTCTATGGACAATAAGGTAGAGGATTTACGGAGCTGTGGCGTTTCGGAAGTTGGACTTTCAACTTTTTTACCCCAAGTTTCTAAGAAATACTGATTACCCAACACTTTTTTCATACAATTTTAGGATTTTACGAACCACTTCACGTAAAAACAACCCCCTTAAAATTTGTTAAGGGGATAGTTAGGCTAATTTTTTTCTTGTTATTTATTAAATTCAAAACGCTATTTCTTATTGAATAAACCAAATTACGAGTTCATATCTGTAAAATGTCCGTGTATTTGACGGAGAATGCATGACAGGAGTTCATTCAAGCACAATCCGTCTTCATTAGAAAGAAGTAAATGGCCTTATAGTTTATTGTCTCACGCCGGATGGACCTGTCTCCACTTTGCTTATCGTGCTTGGAGCATTAAAACGTGATTTTGATTAGTTGGTGAGTGAATCAGGAACGAATCGTGCGATTGGTTGCGTTGAAGGAAATCAGTCCAGTTATTACCAGCAATTTCGCTCGTTGAGCGGCTCTGATCGCTGGGTAAGAGGCCTTCGAGTGTTTTCTTGCGATTGTGAGGATGCCATTAGGTGGAAGGGGCTCCTGGTTTGAAAGAGATAGTAATTGAACGGATCTTGTTTGACGCAGAGGTATCAAAGGAGAGAATCGTGATGAAGGTCCTCCAAGTTCGACGCCTCTGTCCCATTGTCGATGGAAGGTTGTGTTTGTTTGAGGGGTGAAGAGGGCAGGATGACTTGAAATAAAATTCTTATAGTCGTGACATTCCACATCACGGAAGCCGTCAGGCTGTGTTGCCTGTAATGAAAGCTTCGCATTCCTATTGATGAATCTACATCAAAAATTATCCATCTCAAGAAGTAACAGTATTCAAAACTACTAGGTCCGGGGGGCATGGTAGGTACCTATTTGATATTGCACATCATACAGTATGGTCTAATGGTGAAATTAAGCTTACGAATTGTTATTTTATTTATTTATTTATTTATTTACTTACTTGTTGTTCAGTAAACATAACTTCAACTATTTTCATTTTGTATTAAACAACTATTTTGCAGGGCAGTAGGCTATACGTCTGTAGCGCGCTGCAAGAGTAGGTAGTGCCAAACTAAAATTTCATTTTAAACTTCGAGAACAAAAGTTAAAATAAATAATAATAACAATATTAACCGCTTAAAAACACATTCTTCATGAAATAATATTATTTTTACAACTTATGCTATATTTATGCACTAATAATTAT
This sequence comes from Leptopterna dolabrata, assembly GCA_954871275.1. Classification (NCBI taxonomy): domain Eukaryota; kingdom Metazoa; phylum Arthropoda; class Insecta; order Hemiptera; family Miridae; genus Leptopterna; species Leptopterna dolabrata. The sequence continues at coordinate 46,451,761 of OX940978.1, read as the reverse complement.
ATTTTCCGTTCATCCATTCCCACCTTATTAAGCCACTCCACAATTTTGTTTAAATATGTTACGCGGTTATAATAACTGGGGAGATTTGAGAGATAAATGTAAAATACGATGGATCATATAAATTATGTAATGGGGGCTTCGTGTAGTATGAGTTAGTGCAGGCTTAGGCGCAACTACATTTCCTAAAATTCTGAGTCGGGTTTGATATTCATGATGCTGGATTTGAACTATGGACGGAGTTTTATGATACATCAACAAGAGGGATTTCAAAAATAATTGTCTGGGGGTAAAAACTTTAAATTCACCTAGGAGCTTCTCGCGGGAGTATAGGCGCCCCCTCCTCATAATGATTTTAATGATTCTCCTCTGTATAACATTAATTGTCCCCAAGTGAGTCGGAAAAGTACCCCCCCCCCCCCATGCCACTATGCCGTACTGTATGATGGACTGTACTAAAGCCATGTATAATAATCGCAGCTTTTCTCGACTGAAAACCCTTGCAGCACGACAAAAAACATAAAGGAATTGAAGTAGCTTCCTACAAACAACATCAATATGGTTCGTCCACGTTAAACCATCTTCCAACGTAATGCCAAGGTAGCGGTAACTCTCCATCCTCTCCAGGGGGTCGCAACAACATTTTACCACACTGCCACAAGTATGAGCGAAAATTTGGAAGAATCCGAATTCACACATTCGTCTTTATTTCCTATTATCACATAATTATGCTAGTATACTTAGTATATATATTTGTTTTTTTAAACATTTAATGTTAGAAGGCTATGTGAAAACCAACATCCAAGGGCATCCATTGCTTGTTGCGCTTCAGAAAAAACCTCATCCCAAGTGTCACCGGAAATCAGGAGTGAAGTATCATCAGCAAATAATATATTTTATGAGTAGGCAAATTCAAGAGTAGGGCACTGATTTAGACCAGGAACAAAGCCGCACTCAGCGTCGCGCCTTGAACTACCCTGTCATGGTATCCTCCCAGAACCACAACTCTTGTATGTAGAAATAAGATCTCGCCAAATAAACCTAGAAGTGGGGACAGAAGACGCAAGAGAGCCGAGGGCCAGCCTGGATATCCCCACCATCCTCTACTAGCTAGAAGATGGAGGGAGACAGCTCCCAAGCATATAAAAACTCGCCTCCTGCATATTTTTCCTCATTCTACGCTCTCCTCTAGTCGCTGACTACTCTCTCTCTCCTCCTTACCTCGTCTCTCTCTCCTCACCCAAAAAGAATCCGTGAATGGTGGTGGTACGCCCATAACCAACGGACGCACTTCCTAAAAGATCTCGGGAATGGTGGTGGTCCGCCCATAACCAAACCGAGCACACATCCAAAAAGATTATGTAGTTCTTGTAGGTTGATATCCAGGTACCTAATTTATTTTCCACCACGCCACTCATTTGAGGGATCCCCGGCTGGTTATCAGCCAACAAAAACTACTAAAAGTACCTAAGTATAAATATCAACAACGTACGCTTATTAATTAATGGGCGTAATGAAGTCGTAAATTAAATCGATTAGCCTCAAATTCCACGTCCCTTTTCACGGTTGGTTCTATTTTGATAGCGTATTATTGGATGTGGAGCGATCAAGCCTAAAGAAGGAAAAAAAAGAAGAAGAAAAAAAAGAACGGACCACGACCGAAGTTGGAGGAAAGAGGCAATGAAGCCTAAATCATTGAGCGGGGCGGAATCGTGGCCAATCATCTAGAAGCATTTTTGGTGGCGTTGTGCGGCGATCACCGCCCTGTTCTGATGATGATAATCAATGGCCCCCGATGATGGAAGGATGAATAAAGAAGGACAGGGCACAGCACAGAGCACGTTCCGGCTGGTTCCTCCCTCTCCTGTTGGAACGGACCAAGAGCATTCACTCGTACTTGAATGGACTCCCTGAAAACCGCGTTCATGAGCAAACACTGCGGTTTCGCTATCAGGATTGTTTTGACTCCGGGAGGAAAAGTTGCACAGTCTTCGGAGTTTCGTTTCCGCATCGAGCTCATTCACCTCAAACTGTAACAGTTTTGCGGTGGATCTGGCCACAGAAGCTATCCCCGCTGCGTAGAGTTTCGAGGATTGTACGGTCTCGTTTGTGTAGAGTCTAGGGAATATCATCTATTCTATTTGAATTCTGAACATCACTGATAACTCTTAAGTTATATGCTGCAAATTATTACACAACGGATTATTATTTTTCTGTTTGGAAAAATTATAATAAATAAGTATTTTCCCTTCTGCGCAGATCATTAATTTCTGTGGTCAAAATCTATCCTCGTGCTTCCCCAGGAAAACCCTAAATCGAGTACCGGAGCTGGCTGGGCAGTAACAGTTAGGTACATAAATATAATGCATTTTTCTACCACCCACATCTCATGGGACGCGTCACTACGGTCCCACGAACCACTCGGTCATATTTGAAACTCCAACGGTCGATGAACCTAAGTAGGACCCTCGACAAATTCCCAAACTTTCACCCTATTCGGATTATTCACTTGGCCGTGCACAACAAACTTGTATCAACAAATAGGTTTAAAAAAAGTACCTATATCAAAAATGCCAAAATAATCATCCTTCAAATGAAATATCGGAACAACAAACTCGATTTCATAAATCCATGCGTGATTGTAATCAGCTACTCCCTATCAACGATAATATTGATAATTATCTGGGCTGGAGTTGTGTATACCGTATGATTCACGTTCATGTAGGCGAAGCTTTTCGGCTACAGCTTTTCAGAGAACTGTGAACAAACAGCTGGACGTACAATGCTCCGGGTGGTCTCGGGAAATACTACAGTTCGTAATAAATTCAAATTATTATTCAAATTATGGAAAGTTTTCCAGCTACGGCGTTTTGAACATTTTAACACCCTGTTTTTCACGCCCTGGATAAATATGACCGCAGTGAGCTTAGCAGACCAACTAGAACCTAATAGTACTTAACAACCAAATTTTAATAATTTTGGTTCGTGGTAACTAAGGAAAGTGCCAAGTACGGCGTACGACGGATGGAAAGAAATTATTTTATTAAATTTTCGGTTTCTACGTAGGTACCTTGGAACTCAAACCATCAAATTTTGAGGAGGGTAATTCATGCATTCCAAAGGTTCATTATTCAATACCTGAACCAAAAGCATGCCATGTTTTACTGAAATATGAATTCAAAAATTATTCGTAGGTGTATTTAAATGCAGGACATTCATTCATAATGGCTACCCTATTTTGCATGGGAAGCAAAATGAGTATATTGGAAAAATGCTTAATTTATTAAAATCATGGCTGAAGGGCGTGGGTTCATTCTTGGAGGGGCGCATTAATTACATGGAGAGAAAGAGTACCAAGCGGTACGAAATGAATGGTACTCACATGACAAGGATAGCGAGATTTGTTTGTGTTCGTTTTGTGAGATCTGTTTGTTTGTTTACGAGATATGTTGTGTGGGCTGTGCGCAGTGTATCATTATTCATAAAACTACTTCGTTGTACGGACTTCAAAGATACTCTGCAGATAACGGAATGCGCCATTGCCATTCCTCATCTTTATCCCAGAAAGAATCTGGATAGATCTGCCAAATGCCTGGGAGATCAGGAATCCAAACGTCAGGAATCCAAGGACTACAAAACAGGGCAGCATTTTAGAGAGTACAGAAAACAATGCATCAATTATTATTTCCCAGCGATTACAAAGTTATTTTCTAATCATGGTCAACAAGGTCGAACTAAGCAGGACGAATGAGCCCTGTTTCTGTTTGAAATGAAACTTTCAGGACGCACAATATCAGATTTTGTATGAATATTGACTGCTGCGAACCGCAGCACCAGTCAAAGCCAAAACTGGTCAGAAGTACCACTTTGGATTTTTTGCGAGGATTGGGGTTGCAATCACAATGTTTTTCCATTTCCTATCTTTTTCTGTCCCAACTATACTGTTCTACGCTTACCGAATTCATTTAGTCCGGTTCTACTATGCATGTTAAATTCACAGAATGGATTTATGGACGGAGGTTTTTTTTAAATTAGAGTTGTGAGCATTTGGATCAGTATTTGCCGCAAATAGTGAAAGAAAGAAAGAGAGAAAGGTTTATTTGCAAATACATGTAGGCCTCTTTGGGCCCTCGTGGTATGTATGAAGAAATGGTATGTAAGAAGAATAAAACAATAAAAAACAAAAATAAAACTTAAAAAAAAGGATTCGGTGGTGGAAAATTAGGGGCCAGCGCTGAAATGGGACTCCATCAGGGAATGAAAGGAAGAGAGATCCGAAGATGATCGTATTGCAAGGGGGAGGGAATTCCAAATCCGAGCTCCAGCGATTCTAAAGGATTTTCCAGGTGCACATGTCTGGTGGGGAACGATGTTTAAAGGCGTGTAGCCGCCCTGACCTACCGATGACGAACATACCTTCGAGGTATTCAGGTCATAGACATCCACCGTGCAGTAATCGAAAGATAAAATAGCATATTTTTTTCTTGGAAAAACTCACCCACTGAGCATCCAACCAGAGACTTGGAGTATTCTGTAATGTGGTCGTAGCGACCAATGCCAAAACCATACCTGGCAAAGGAATTCCAACATACTTGGAGCCTATGGAGTGCTTGCTGTCAAGAGAACTGGAAAATACTTCACTGCAGTAGGAAAAGTGTGGAATCAGTAGATTTTTCGACAGGGAAACCTCCCTGAAGTGAATGGAATATTCCACGTTAGAAGACTAGGTACCTATAACTGGGATATAAATATAATCCTCAAAGTCCAACTCCCGGCTGTGGAGTGTGGAACTGCATAGCGCCTCCAGCGCCCCCTCAAAGCTCATGGCAAAGATAACACTTAAAATACTAACTTCATCCAAGCACAGCATGAATTATTTGGGTAAGTAGTAGGTCTGTAATAATGTTTATATAACTACTTGTAAGCAGTTTCAGAGATAAGTGCAGTCAACCCAAAAAAGCTGTATACTTCTCTCTTCCATCCTATATTTATCTTTCCCTCGATTTCTGGTGTTACATAACGTTACTCCTTGTCTTGGAAATGAACACTTGAAGGTCGAAGCCAGGTTGAAAAATTACCCAATACCGACCTCAAGTCCCCTCCTCACCATGCGTCTCGGTGTCAGCCACTTGATACGCTAACCTTTCAACTCCACCACCTTCCCGTCGGAGAGCCGACAGACGTGGAGCGAGAACCACCTTGAGAATTGGATATCAGACCTTCGTAACTTCTGAGGATTAAATACATTATCTTGAGCAATGTTTCGGGCTTCCTGCGGATTTCTATCGGAGAATCCATGAACCCACGCGGTTTCGTTCGGCTGAGACCGATGCCACCGTTCAGACAGCTATTTTGTGGGAATAAGTAACAATATATAAACTAATCCTAGTCATTGATTCATAGGCTGGCAAAACCAACAACTCCGGCTACTAGGCACATCGGAATACATGTCATACACCACCGCCCACACTCCTCCGTTCATACCATCAAAAAGTTGTCCTCAGAAACAAACATGAAATAATAAACAAGAACAATTACCTACCGTTGTGTTGTTATGCGGAACTCCTGATAGATAGGAACATCTGCTTATGCGATAAATGAATAATATATCTCTAATTGTTACTAACTCATTTGTTTGAAAGGAAAATCAGTTTTTATGGATTCTAAAGACACCAGGAGAGTAACTATATGTAGACTACCATCGACATACTTACTTCCTACTTTTGTGGCCATTCTTGGTGGAAGACTTTTGGGTTAAAGAGGTAGGTAATAGTTTTGGCGTTACCCCCATCACGCCCTATTTTCTAAATTATTGTGTCCAAGTTTAGGTATAGGTTCATTAACTATATATGTATTCTACGTATTTCAGTAAAATGGAACCACTGGACTGAAATCGCTTCAACTCGTTCCAGTACAGTCGCCTGTTGAATAGTTTTTTTTAAACTCTCAATTGGCTCTGGAATCAGAAAGATACCTACACATTTATCCAACGACCTATGAAACAAAAAGCACCGAAGGCTGCTTCATCAAGATTTATTCAAATCAAATGGTTCACATACATTTTTAATTATTCAACATCCACATGCGTACATACACCACCTAATCATATTTTATAAATTTCGATGAATGCAGATTTCAAGATTGTGATTCTTCATTTGAGTAAAAGGGTGTCACATTTCCGCAATTCCTTCATGAGCGTTTTAGTCCTTTACATCAAGTAAATTTACGATGAATTTTTCATTTTATTAATAGCTATTAGTATAAAGTTGCTTCCAAGGGAGATGAGGAGAGGGTCTAACATCTCCCTGTTTTCTTAAACTCCTTCAATCAGTCAGACACAATAGAACCATTTTATGGAACCATTTCATGTTGGTTTATTTTCACCAGATTTTTATCAGACGCAATGATATTTATGTTGATTTATGAAACCATTTTATGTTGGTTTATTTTTACCGCCGAGAAAATTCAAGGGGGGACTGAATATAATTACATATATTTTCATTCCAGTATCACGTTAATAATTAACGACTTGGAGAACGATCTATCAGTGACTAGTCACTACTGCGCATAGTGGATTTTCGCATAATTTACTTTTCTCCACTCCTTCCGTCGCTCGCATTCTCAGCAGGTGTAGAAGCGGAGTTGATCCCAATGTTACTGGATTCCATTGTCCTTAGCTTTAGGCTCTTTGCGGGAAGGTAAACGCCTCTCGAAAGCTACCTTTGTCATAAATCATATGGTATTTGAAAGGGAGGTTCCCTCATCCCTGGCAACACCTACTGAACCATAAATAACAGCTAGGCGGTGGCGGCTAGGCCCGTCTTTGAAACTTGCTTCTGGTTGGGGAAGGAGGTATGTATACCTTATGGCTGGTGTTCCCCAACCCGTAACGGTAATTTTCCTCGTTCCTTTCAATTTCAGATCAAACCAATCGAAGAACCTAAGGTATCTCACCATAGAAGATTCAATGAGAACGAAAACACGTATGTTATAATGGATTAAACGAAATTTATCAAGTACCTACACAGTTTTTAGGAATTCTGTTTTCTGTTTTTGAAAAGGATCGGCACCATTAAGTACCTATACAAAACAATTTCTATTTATCTTAATAATTATTATTACCTTTTAATCTTGATTTCATCAGCACGTTATACCTACCTAACTGCTCAACGTTAGAACTAGGTGATCGTAATGGATGTGCAACTTAAGGGCACTGTATTAGGATGTAATGGGAAACTGTGTGTATACGCATAGGTCTAATTGTGTGTAATATACCATTTGCCGAAGTTGAAAAAAGTATAACGGATCACTTTCAGGCCTCGGACGTTAGTAAAAGCATTGATTGAATTATTGTTGCTCGATCCTGTAACAGTGCGGCTGTTCTCGAGTAGGTTTTTGGTCCGGTGGAGACGGGATCGGTGGGTGGAAGCCTAATCGATATCCCTTCTTAACCGGTGATAACCTCGCTTGTCTAGGAGGGGGACTCTCGGAGGTCCACCGCCACTGTCACACTCTGTCACAATCCACAGCCATTTCTCATTTGCCAAAACAGGTAGCATGACATGATCTGTCAGACGAAGTTTGCCGAAAGGAGTTAACCTCGGTAGTACACAAACGGCCACCACTACAGAGAGAATTCTGTTCAAATAGATCAGAGGTTCAATTACTATCATTTACCTTACGATTCTCACTTCTGAAAACTGGCAAGGTCACTCGAAATAACCAGAATCCGTGTAGAATCGCTTGTCCTTCACATACCCGCCAACTTGAGTTTTTACATCGATCCAAAATGTGAACTCACCTGAGACATTCGGCTGGCCTTGACAAGGCATCTGAGCCCCATAAACTTGTTCCTCACTTGTAATAAAGTTGTTTTTCAGTAAGGTAAGGTTAGTCGGACACTTCTTGATTGACATAAGAGGGTCGAAACGCGTAGGTCGCGGGTGTTTCATTAATTCTCGCCACAAGCAGCTTTGAACTACATCAATTCCGTTGTCACGTTCCCGAATGAATCACTTGGAGACGGCTTGGGGACGGCTCCATAATACATATGTTGATCCCGACTGATAGGTTTCAAGCGTTACTAAAATCCTTCCTTGGCACATCTGTCAAAAGGAAAATACCAGAATCTCCTGAGCCCTCTCAAGCTGAAGAAACAAATTAACGAACGACACCATCGTATCATTTCAGAGAGCGAATATTCAGTTTTCAGTCTTCAAACGGTAGGTACCTCTTGAAATTAAGCGTAATTGCCCACCAATCCCCGAACGTATTCTAATTAAATTGTGTACCTATAAAAATAAAATTGTAGTCTGGATAAATGTACCTAAGGAATCTTCAACTTTCTTGCGGCAAACGGAAATGAAATGGCGTCTGATGGAAATAACTTGAAACCAGAAATCTAGTAACATCATTGCGATTCTTGCTGGCCGTAGAAAACTGATTTTATGGATCGAAATATATCGCCAAACATGTATTTTGAATTTCATAATGTCAATTCCGTGTTACTTTGACCTGAGATCTTCTTGATCGGTTTTTCTCAACACTAATTTGTTCAGGTAGATATCCAACCAACTGTTGAATCTTGATTGGTAAATTACTAATATTCAGGATTTAAGCTTTTGTCGTGATGTAGGTAGTAGGTAGCTAACTCCCCACCCAAGAGGTGGCTAGGGTTGGTAATTATAGCTACTAACCTTGACAAGATCGAGCTTCGATTTCAGAAATACTGACACAGGGGTGCTTTCACAAAACCTGAAACAACGAAACATAAAATTAACTTATATCAACGGAGTGACAAATTGAAGTGAATCTGCCATACTATATTTTATGGGGTTAGGTACTACGGATGCGGAGAGCGGAGAGTTCGATAGAGATGAAGGTACATTGTGGGTTAGAATTTCCGAAGGAACTGCAAGCTGTGAAACATTATGTACGTGAATGTAAATTGGCCAAAATTGTGTGGTGGAAATAAACTGTATATGGAAGAAGAAGAAACCATTGTCAGGAGGGAGTGATAGGATTAGCAATATAATATGATCGTAATATACGAAATAGTTCAATAAGGATTCAAAAAATATGTGCGCAAAATGATATGGAGAGTAGGTGAGGGTAATACAGGGCTGAGCTCATGCCAGTTGCTACCTTCATTATGGGGAAAGATATTTACAGAAAGAGTAAGTGGAAGTAAGAGAATCTACTACTTTAATGCTGTGTGCCCCCCCCCCCCCCCCCCCGCCATCCTGTTTTAAACATTTACCCGCTAAAAAAATATAAAAAAAAACCACAGTCATGCAGCATGGCTATAAGAGCGAATTTTCGAAGAAATAACTGATTTTATGTAAAATGTGATGTTTGGGATATCCCATTCAAATATGGGCAATTATAGGTATTCAAGTATGTACGTATATTGAAGTATTGGTACTACAATATACGTACAGTTACTTATCCAACATACTTACAGTATACGTATGTTACGTACCAAATACAGAGTAGGTATTGGATACGTAACAAATTTTTTGTTCCATTTTTTGCCGAGTAACACCTCGGTTTGTAGATTTTCCAACGCTGAACACGATGGTGAAGTCAGAATTGCGATATCCCATTCCGTTATCAGATTAGAGCAGACGAACCAGGAAGAACATCTCAAGAAATAACCACGTTCCTTCATCTTCAAAGTGCTCCAGTTTGAGAACGGAATGAGATATCGCAATTCTGATTTCACCATCGTGTTCAGCGTACAAAAACCTTTAAAATGAGGTGTCACTTGTCAGACTTTTTCATTTTGGGAATTTATGGGTAATTTTCCCCCCCTAAAACTCCCCAAAATTCCCCCTTAGAGTGACCCGATTCTGCCCATCTACGAACTTAGCCTGTCGATTGCCAAGACAGATTTTTCGTGCAAATTTGAACTTTTTATCTCAATTCCTTCGAGAGTTATCGTCTGGAATGACACATACATATATAAATATATAAATATATAAATATATATATAAATATATAAATATATAAATATATATATATATATACATATAATTTTTGGTGTCTTTCGGCAGTGAATTCAGGATGGTCTGAAACGGATTTTGGTATACAAATCTTTCGGAAATTCGAGTTTTAAACATTTTGGACCGAGAACAATAGCTTCCTTTTCTTCGAAAATTCGCTAAAACTCAGCCGCAAAAAGGACTGATATCCATTTGCCTGCCGACACAGATGCTTGACATACAGAAACATGTTCCTTCCCCCATCAAACCACCTTGAAATTTCTTTCAACGCTGTTTGGGTGGGGTTTTTGTTTGTTGGAGGGAGGGGGGGGGGGGCAAACGCCCGCATACTCGATACACTAAACAATCTGTTGGTTAGTCCAGATGGGTAGTTAGTTGATTGGTCCTAAAAGTCAAGATAATATCTCGTTTCATGTTGTGACGGTATATGGGAATCCCTTCCATATTGGATCCTGGCTCTTTCCGATCTTTTTGACACGCGGCTGATGGGGCGGTCGATTCGCGAAAACGAATCGTCAATTCCCGGAGGTATTGCGTAATAATCAAACCAGTGTCTCAGGGGGCAGCTGTCACACTGCCTCCCTACCTTTCTTGAGTGGCGAGGGGGAAACTGCGCTGAATGGGGCGGCTAGTTACACCCCCTTATCAATTACATCGTAGCAGAGCGCGGTTGGCGGGTACGTGCTGGATTTTATCCTCGGTATCCCCTCCACTTTATATTTTGAGAGCTGCTCCAGGAGGAAGATCTCTGAGGTTTTCCAGAAGGAATCCTCTTTTTAATAACCCTTTTTTGTTATGCATATATGCGCTTCGGTCATTCAATTTTCTTTTATAGCTCTATATTTTTCCCTTTTCTGTTCTTCATCAAATTGAGCTACTATTATTAAGGCGCTCAATGCCACCCAATTGTATTTCTTGTCTCTTTTTCCTTTGCATCCCCCCCCCCCCCCTTTTCCAAACCCGGTTGTTCCATCTTATCATGGAGGTTAGTCATCTAGAGGTTGTTCAGACGAATTTTCCTGAACCAGACAACTCTGCATTTTTCTGAACTCTGACAACTACGTTCCTCCTTCTTTTTATTACCAAGTCCGCCAAGTTGTATTTATAAGGAGCCAAGTTCTCCACTAGTAAATAATTAGTAGCAGTACCATTACGATGGAAGCTCTCTCAGTTTTGAAGTTTTTCAGATGAACCATTCCTGAATCAGAACGCCATACTACTTTCAGTCCCGTGTCAATATTAACTTCACATACTTATTCTTCAAATAAGTATGTTTTTAAGGGCAGCAGTGTGACGGTAGGTATATGGGAATCCCGTCCATATTGGACCCGAACTCTTCCCGATCTTTTTTACACGCGGCTGATGAGGCGGTCGATTCGCGAAAACGAATCGTTAACTCTGGAGGCATTGAGTAATAATTAAACCAATGTCTCCGGGGGCAACTGTCAGACTGCCTCTTTACCTTTCTTGTGTATTTCTGCATGGGCGGCTAGTTACACCCCCTTAAACATTACAATGCTGACCCCGGGGTTTTATCTTCGCATCAAGTCGGACGAGGAGACGCGCATCCCTCCGTAAGCAGAAACTACCGATTGAAACAATACCGGCCCCGGTCTTTAATTTGTCGGTCTTGAGATAAAAAAAAAGAACTTGCTGAGATAACATCACGTCCAGACTTTTGACCTTTCCTATCGAAAGGCCTCCTGTTTCTTTTAATACCCACCGCACCGCGCCACCTCCTCCAGGAGCGCATCCTGCCCAGAGCACATACTTTCAGTGACCGCAACCCACACTTCTTCCGCTAGGAATCACTGACACAGAACGGCGGCTCACTATAATCAACTATGTAGGTAGTGATTTCGTCACTGTCCCATTCAATCGCGCACGGTGCTTCATTCATTTATTTGATTCTCCTTTCTCCCTTCCCCACCAAGGGAAGAACGTGATCGTTTTCTTCTCGTTCATTTTTCAATCCTGTCCCATATTTTTATGACCAGAACTCATCCATTTCTCTTCCTAGTCTCCCTCCTTCCGGACATGAATGTGTTAGGAACATTAGTTTGGCATTTTTAGGCACATAGTTTAGCTGCATGGTGCCGTATCAGCAAATTTTTGAAAGAAATAAGCTACTGCAGTGAGTCCAAAATTTTTACTAGGCTGAATTTTGAAGAACGAAAATTTAATTCCCGTTGATCGTTATGTCCGAGTGGGCGTTTGAGCTGAAATGTTCGAAGTGTTTCTAGTTTTCTTCTCGGGCGCGTTGCAACCTTTGATGATGATATGTACCTGTGCTCAACTTAAGTAGCAGTCACTAGATACAGATTGAGAATCAAAAAATATCATTTCGGTCTCCCCATCTATAAATGTCGACTAACTTTATTTTCAAAACACCCATAGTGTTAATTTAATCATCACGTTGACTCACAAATAGCGATTTCACACCAGTGCGGACATTATGATGTCTGACCAGTCAAGAGTCAACGAAACTACTCATCTGGGACTTAACTGTTTCCTAATATGCCTGTTTTGGACTCTGCATCTGATCTCATAAACTGGTGTTGCACCAAAGCAATCACTACTCTGCACTTACTTGAAAAATGACACCTGCTACTTATCAAGTCGATGCCGACTCGGAAATGAACAACTATGGTAGACAACTATTATGGCAGGACGCTCCCTACAGCAGGTGTGGCAGCGCCCTGACCTCAACCTTGCCGAGCCCACGCGCCTCTTTCACGGCCGCGGCTATCGGGAGATGGAACTAGTCGGTGCTGAGGTGCTAAACAATAATTGGCGCTGAGAATAATTGGTGGAAGAAATACGGTCGTCTAATTGGTTCGCTAGGAAGTCACGCTAGAAAATGTGGCTCTCCTGAGCAGTTAAAGTAGGCTAGAAAACGCCTTTTAATAATATATTATAGCTGTACTACTTAATATAATATCATGTTTTGCAACCGCTTGTACACGAATATTTCGAATAAATTGTTTATATCCATTAATAACTCCATGTTCTCCTAACTACGATTCACTCAGTCATACAGTTTAAAATACGCATCATACAGCTGTTGTGCTACAGTTTTCAACCTTGAAATCATAGAAGGATGGGAAGGTATCAATGCTGAGAATGCTAGTTAGATAAATCATACTATGTTGACAGTACAGAGCAAAAGTGACTGTGCAGTAAGCTAGAAATGTGTCAAGAAGTTCTTGGGAACCTCTGAAACCGAAAATTCGCTCACCAGATGCGAACAAAAACATTTATCAAACCTATAATTTTCTTCAGAAACAAAATACGTCCAAATGAAAACAGGCCAAGTTGAATTCAAACCCTGATTTTGGTTTATTATTTTCAATAATGAACCTTTGGAATCGAGCATGAAAAAAAAAATAAAAATTTGTAACCCCCCCCCACCACACCATACCCCCCACCATACCACCCAAATTTGATGGTTTATGTTTCATGGTATGCAGAATCCGAAAATGCAATAAAAAAATTTTTGTCCGTCCGCCATAGGCCGTTTGCCGTACTTAGCACTTTTAATATAATACCACGGACCAATATTAATGAAATTAGGTTTGCATGTCCCGTTTGGGGTCTACTGGTCCGCGAAGCTCGGCGTTCTGTCATCTCTAAGAGGTGAAAAATAGGGGTTGACATTTTCAGAACGCCGTAGCTCGAAAACTTTCAATAGAAGGGTAGGCATGGGTTTTTTTTACGTTTTCAAACTGATCTTGAACTACAGAATTTTTTGAGACCACCCGGCGCGTTGTACGACCAGCCGTTCGTTTGCACTGAAGAGCTTCATCAACATGATCGTGAATCATACGGTATAAATTCTGCCCAGATATCATTGCTAGGGAGCACCTGATTATAATCACATTCGAGTTGGTTGTTCTGTGATATTATTCCATTTGAAAAATGATGGTGTGGTGATGGGTACGGTTTGGTTTGGGTAAGTGAAAGATAGAGAAATGAAGGACAGAAAAGAGGCGCTCCTCAGGAGTCTTTTGCTAACGCCCCGCAGTTATCACCACAGCAGGCCTTAGTTGGAAGAGGAGGCTAGCACCCCACGGTTATCACCACAGCAGGTGCCAGAAGAGAAGGAGGCGTCCCGCGGTTATCATCACAGCAGACGCCTGGAAGAAGAAGGTGAAGGAGGCGTGGTTATCACTACAGCGAGTATTCGAGAAGGGATCACTCTGGTTATCACCACAGCAGGTGCAAGGAGGGGTAGGAGAGAGAAAGAGTAGGGCGGTCGAGAGAGAAGTCGCAAGACGGAGAGTGGTTGGTCAAATGAAGAGCTGGGGCACCGGGCGTCATTATAAGGACCTCCCTCCTCGCTCTCAGTCTTCCAACGGCTGTTACGACCGTTGAGGATAGTTGGGGGGCTCAATGGAGGGGACCCTTCTAGTCCCTTTCTCGAAGTGTTACCCCAGCTCGTCCTTCTCCATGTTTATTTGGTTAAATTTTATATTACATTGGAGTGTCGTATTTGAGGGGTACGACGACAGATGGCTATTTTCGATTTTGATGATGGGAACTTTTGCAACTTGAACCAACGCTATGCTTTAGAATTGCGGTAAGTACATATATTATTTGTTAATAACTGGCAGCAGATCTTTTCTGCGCTTAAGAGCAACCTAGTTTTTATGAAATGTAATTCCAGGACTGGTCCCAGTTCTCGATTTAGGGCTTTCCAGGGAGAAGCTCGAGGGTAGGTATTGAAGGTATTGAAGAAAACTGGTCTACGCAGAATGGGCATCTATAAGGGTTAATTATTACACAACGGTTTATTAGACAACGGTTTCTCACACACCGGTTTATTATTTAACTTAATATGCTTCATGAATAACAACAAATGAAAATAATGATTGAATTATTGAATCTTGCGCATTTTTATCAAACTGTAATTCCCCGGCCAATACTCGATTTAGGGCTTTCCTTGTGCGAGCTGGACGGTAGGTATTGGCCACAGCAAACTGATCCACCCAGAAGGGGCATCTCTACAGCTAAATTATTACACGACCTTTTCTTAAACAACGGTTTATAACTTTACCTTATAGGTACTTCATGAAAAAAAAAAAAAAATTTACTATTGAATTATTGAATTCTCCGCATTTTTATGAAACTGTACTTAATTTCCGGGCCTGGGACTTTCCCGAGGGGAGCATCAGGGTAGGTAATGACCACAGAAAACTGTTATCTACTCCGAAGGGGCATCTATACAGGAAAATAATTAACCGCTGTGGAATAACTTGCAGCGTTTTTCTCCAAATCTCGAAGAAAACTCAAAAACTGATCCCAGCCTGATTGGCCAAGATGGAAAACTACGTTTTTAGCAAACTTGGAATTTCTAGATTCGCGAAACTCGTCGTTAAAATCCTTTGCGCAGTGTGAGAAAACCGAAAGGAAGGTTATTGTGCAATTTCAAAAACATAACAGATGTGTGATGGGGGGGTCTCAATTATATAATTTTCCATTACCTGAAAATTATGTACCAATATTAGGTATCTCCTCTTTTTCAGAAAACACTGAAGAATACTACTGATACGTACTAAGGAATTACTACTATACCAACGTCGAAATGTTCAAAACAACCATGTCGTTGGCTTCTTGTATCAATCAATAAACCAACCCCCAATAGTAATGTTAATGGTATTGGTTATATGAAATCGTCTATGCCCAATAATGTTGATGATGTTGACGATCGACTTCTCGTTGGACGCGTCCGTGGAAGTCCATGTTAGACAAACAGGTTGAAGTGTATTTTGTAATGACTCCAAAAGTTGATGAGGAAACTCTTGTACCCTTACTTCCACTTCCCATAAGCCACTCAATGTCTACTTTTCGTAGTAGAACCCGAAGCACTGTACGTCCAGCCGTTCGTTCACAATAAGGCACTGAAGTTACTCTTCAACAACGGTGTGAAAGAAACGGTATACATCCAGCCCAGATTCCCATTGCTAGGGAACATTGCTGTAACCACCCAAGGGTTCGTGTGGGTAGTTGGGGTAGAGCTCCTAGACTGTCCCCTATGAATTCCAGCGTTGGATCATGAGTAGGGCCACTGCGTATACGAAACCTCGAATCCAAGGAAGTCAATTTCTCAAGATCCAGTGGCCCGATTATGCCCAAATTCGGTTAATAAAGGTCCTCTAAATTCTTCCCTATGCATTTAAAAACATTTGGATCAGTGGCAGGACCACTGCGCATGCGCAAACGCGAAATCTGTGGTAATCAATTTCTTAATAACCAGTACCACGATTTTGCTGAAATTTGGTGGGTAGTTGAGTGTAGAGTGTATGTGGATCGTCCCCTACGAATAACATGAAGATTAGATCATGAGTACGGCCACTGCGGAAGCGCAAACCCGAATCCGAGGTACTTGATGTGTCACGCATAAATGACCCGATTATGCTGAAATAGAAAACACAGTGATTTACAGGAATCTAAAAATACAGGAAATAACCGGTGTGTAATAATTTGCAGCTTTTTCAACAATGAACCTCAAGAATCGAGTATGAAAAAATGTTTCAACATCCTCTCAAAATTTGATGTCAAGGTATACCTATGTACGTAGAATTCCAAAATGGATACTAAACCATTTCTGTCCACCCGCCGTACGCCGAACGTATTACCTTACTACGCTGAACCTGCACTTCCGTAGTAACTATGAACCAGAATTAATTAAATCTGGTTTGCAGATACCATCTGGGATCTTGCAGGTCAGCGAAGGTCTGCGTTACTGTCAGTCATCTGTAAGGGGTTGCAATTTTTCAGTACACCATAGCTCGAAAACTTTCAGTAGCCTATGATTTTTATGACGTTCTGATTCCGAACTTGAGGATTTTTTGAGACCACCCAGAGCATTGTTGGAGGAGCATCGGTACAAGTTTATAGTTCACGGCCAACCCGCAGATATTGGTATTCGCACGATCCTCGGATATTGGTTTCGATAAAGTCTCCTATATTCTCCACTTGGATTTCTCTCAGAAAACAGTTTGCTTTAGTGTAAGTAAATGAGCAACCTGTCTCATACCTCATCGAACTGACGGAGTATGATTATGTCTCTTTTGGATAATGTAGGTACCAGCTGCTCAGCCACAGACGAGTTCACGGCGTCATGAGCAGATGGCAATGTGACAACTCATCTCAGAGCTCAACTGGAAAGCAGCATGATTATGATGGTACGCATGATGGGGTACGGAGAAACAATTCGAGAGATTGGTCTCTACAAATTATTTCGCAACGGTTTATTATTTTCCTGTACCCCTTCTTCGCGGGTCACTGAATTCCTATTAGCGTGAGGCCTTCGTTTAGTAGGGTCGTTTTTCGCGGAGGACAAACCTACCCAAGCACGCAGAGACACGACAAAAATTCCACATGATTCAAAGTAAAAGCTCTCTAATTTTCAGCAACTACAGTTATATAAATAAGCATTTTGCCACCCATCACCAGATACATAAAGATGCATTTGTTCACCCTTCTACTCCGCGCCACTTTGGGCCCACGAACCCAGTAATTTTTGAAATAATGATGGTAGCAGAACCTAATGAGGAGTACCCATGACTTCTGTTTATATTGCTGTCCCATTTTTAAATGAAAGAGTAAGTTCCGTTCTAACAATTTTGAGACCAACCGGACTCCCCTACGATGAGTAGTTTTTTTTTTTCTACAAGCTTTCGAAGTTTCGGCGACAAGGGATGTCTGCACCCCTCCCGCCTGGGCGGGACCTCGTTGACCAGTGTGACGTCACTTGTTGCCGAAACTTTGAGAGCTCAAAGAAAAAGAACTATTCATCGTCGGAGAGTGCGGCTGGTCTCAAAATTCGTAAAATGGAACCTACTCCCTTTCAAAAATATAAACAAAAGTCATGCGTAATCGTCATTAGGACCCTCGACATATTCCCAAATTGTCACCTCATTTGGATGATGCGAAACATTTCCAAAAGGACCCACGACTCTCTGGAGCAATATCCGCTTTTAGCGACCAAACCTGAAAGATTAATATTATTAAGGCACTCTCTTGTTATGGAGTGACGGTTAAAAGTGTGGCGAAGTGAAGTTAGGTATTTCATTTCAAATTCACCTCATTTGAAAACTCCGGCTATAGGACCGTGCAGTTGCTCTGCTGGCGGTCCACGACAAAAACTGCTCTACCAGTACAAAGATAACTTCGATGAAATTTTTAGTTACCTACATACACAATTTGTTCGTCCCTGACGTGTATGATGAATTTCAGAACACGTGCATGTGTAAACAACCGAAACCATCTAACGGTTATATCTCAGATTCTATTCTACTGATTTCGACGAAATTCCGTGAGAATTTGTAAGTAGGGTACCAAATGATCCGCTGCCCAAATCCATCGAAATTGTAGCAGCATCTGCACATGCGCAAAACACCGCAATTACCGAAATGATTGGCAGTCTCAAGGATCAGCCAGTTAAGATCTCGGATAATTCCGGATAAATTACACAGTTATCAGAGCAAAAGGCTCTGCGCGTGCGCAAACTTGAAATCCTATGTTTTAATATTATTTAATATTTATTTTAAAATCACTATATATAACGTATATATAATATATACCTGCTAATATAACGAAATGCACCAGCTAAATAAATTGCCTTCAGTATTAATACACAAAATATAAAAACGACCATCACTTGTAGATCATGATTTGTAATTATGTGGTACTTCTCGTATTAAATTGGATGATCATCCTAAGTAGTCAAATCCGTTGCCATCACAGCGGTCCGTGCCGAAACGATATTTCACATCCGAAGGGATTCATGAGGCCACATTACCAGACCACTCACCTTCAACCCTCATCCACGTGTTGTTACCTGCTAATGAATAAAACGCTTAACCCACTCAATCATCTACATACGCGGCCGTTCTCTTCAGCATCTCAGATGCCATCGAGATAGCTACGGGTCGTTAGCACCAACACTTCGCCTTCCAGCCATCTGCCCCGAAATAGCCTCTCCCACTTAACGATAATAATTAGAAGCTAAAAGCTCCTCTTTCTCCTTGCTATCCTCCGTGTTTTGCTTTTGTTGGAGAAGGCGCTCAGGTCGTTAGATCAGGGCGTATTGGTGGATGTTTTACAGTTAAAGTAACATGTATTGTAACAGAAAACAAAATTATATTGTAAAATAAAACGGATTTTGTAACAAAAAATTTATATTGTAACAGAAAACGCATAATTATTGTAACAGAAAACGCATTTTGTAACAGAAAACGTATTATATTGTAATAAAAATGCATATTGTAACAGAAAACAGATAAAATATCGTGATAGAAAACTAATATTGTAACAGAAAATGAATATTGAAAAACAAATATTGTAACACATAACGTAGGTATATTGTAACAGAAAACCCTCTCCCTCTATTAACTATTTTATGTTGTTCATTACGATTCATGTCCATCATTTTCGACCACGTGATGATGGAACGGCAATAAACGCGAATTTTGCAGAATTCATCAGGCATGGGTGGCGGAACTACAAATTGATATTCACAGACGGGTCAAAGAAAAAAATAGTGCAGTAGGTTCAGCAGTTTTATATGAGGATTCAGGGGCAATTATGAAACATAACTTACCAGAAGAAACTAGTTATTCGTCTTTCGGAGTTATTAGGAAATAGTGATTAGAACCTTCCTAGTTCTCAAACACCTCCTATTTTTGGCTTAGCCTTCCTGGCAAATGCCATAACTTGCTCAGAGACTCACTTAGCTGTTTGTGAACACAATAAGTGCCTATATTTATAAGCTATCTCGTTGTTAATGTGGTGAAGTTGGTGAATACCTGCAAAATTGGTGGGATAAACGTTCACTTCTTATGGGTAAAGTCTTACGCAGGATTGTCATTATGAGCGAGTTGATATTACAACGGAAAATGCTGCTCAGGAAGGGGAAATATTAACGACAGAACTGCCGAAGGAAGTGTACGTTGGTGACTACAAATTTAAATACGAAATGACGTGACCTGCCTTTATTCACGACGCAAACAACAAACGTCTGCCAATTCGGGTAGGCAGTATAGCTTCCTCACTTGAATCACATGAATGTACAGAATAGTTGGGTAGGTTCATTTTGAAACGGGACCAGTACGATCCAAACCGCGTGTACCCTGAACAATTTAGTTCTCTATGACTATTTTTCGCGTAGTTAGATGCGTTACAAAGAAATGGTGCATTTCATGACTATCAAAGTATTATTCCCGATCCCCTCCAAGCCCTCCAAGTTTGAACTCATTTCAACATATTTAAGGTAGCTATGGGCGTTTCAATTATTTAACGTCGTTAATTTCGTTTGGTTTTTTTCTTTGGTCGTTGGCCTCTTCGTGAAAAAGCTGCTTTCTTGAATTTGATGGTGTGGGATCCATGTCATGAATGACAGTTTCATGCTCCGATTGTTCAATAGGTATTTTCCAGAATTCGTCAGTCATCAGAAACTTTCTCAGTGAATTTATCATCCCAGGATTCAAGGATCATATCAGGATTCAAGGATGACATCAGGGCCTTTCCTGATGTCAGGTCTAGAATGTCAGTATTTCCATCCTAATTCTGATCTTCAAAGTCTGTGATATTGACTGCCAACGTTTCGGCATTAAATAGAAACTGATCATCGTTTTGTGATACTTCAGAAGCGGGGTTTTCACCTCTATAAGTGGAATCGGGGGAGTGAAAACTATCCAGGATAACCTTGGCAGCATGTACATTAAAAGACTCACCCTTGTGGGTAGAATCAATGTGAGATGCTGTTGGCGTATCAGTTTCGGATAATTTTTTTGTAGAAAAATGTTCAGGTATTTCAGGGGTAATATTCAAACATACGGCAGAAAGAGGCGCACTTACTCTGGCTGCTACGTCGAGATGAGGCTGTAAACACCATCTAACCGTGACTGGCTTCCTCCAACATCATTCTCCTTGTTGCTTACCACACTCCCGCATAAATTCACCAACATCCTACCTCGCGGTATCATGTCCTCACACAAAGAACCAGGAACAAGTGTAAAACGCTGCAAATCCCTGTACAACGGTTTATTATTTTTTACAGAATACCCTCCTGTTACAGATCACAGCTCTCTGTATAGATAAACCGTCTATATAATATAATATGTACTATTCTACACCCTCCGTAGGTTAGTACCTAACCCCGTACTCGTTACTAGGTACCTACCTAACCCGTTGTGTAATAATTAACCTGTATAGGTTATCCTTCTACAGAGATAGAATAATGAACCGTTGTGTAATAATTTGCCCATCAATAATACTTCAACGGTTGTTCAAGTAGGAAAAGGTACCTATCAACAAAATCCAGCCCCTTCTTGGTAGATGAACCGTTGTGTAATAATTTACCGTGGTGTAATAATTTACCGCTGTGTAATGATTTACCGTTGTGTAATAATTTGCCGTTGTGTAATAATTTGCCATTGTGTAATAATTTACCCATCTATAATACTTCAACGGCTGTTCAAGTTGCAAAAGTACCTATCCACAAAATCCAGCCCCTTCTGGGTAGATGAGCCGTTGTGTAATAATTTACCGTTGTGTAATAATTTGCCATTGTGTAATAATTTACCCATCAATAATACTTCAACGGTTGTTCAAGTTGCAAAAGTATCTATCAACAAAATCCAGCCCCTTCTGGGTATATGAGCCGTTGTGTAATAATTTACCGTTGTGTAATAATTTACCGTTGTGTAATAATTTACCGTGGTGTCATGATTTACCGGGGTGTCATAATTTACCGTTGTGTAATAATTAACCGTTGTGTAATACTTTGCCATTGTTTAATAATTTACCCATCAATAATACTTCAACGTTTGTTCAAGTTTCACAAGTACCTCCTTGATTATAATCAGATGCTCCGTAGTTATGATATCCAGGCCGAAGTTATACCGTTTGATTCACGATCGTGTTGACGAAGCTTTTTGGTGCACACGAACGGCTGGACGTACGTGCTCCGGGTGGTCTCAAAAAATTGTTTAGCTCAAGACAAATTTAATAACGTAAAAAAAAAACCTTCAATCGAAAGTTTTCGAGATACGGCGTTCTGAAAATTTCAACCCCTATTTTTAACCCCTTAGAGATGACTGACAGTAACGTCGAGCTTCGAGGACCAACTAGACACCGAACGGAACCTATAACCCGAATTTCATCAATTTTCTTTCATGGTAACTAAGAAAAGTGGCCCGTACGGCGTACGGCGTACGGCGGGCAGACAGAAATATTTTTATTGCAGTTTTGGATTCTACATACCTTGAAACGTAAACCATCAAATTTTGAGGGGGGGTAAGAATTTTTTTTTCTTGCTCGATTCCAATGGTTCATTATTGGAAATAATAAACCAAAAATTCCATTTCATCGAAAAACTGCCAAAATTCTGAGAAAAACGGGACCGGTAGGGAGTCTGACAGTTGGTTTGGGTTGACAGTGACGGCACGCAGTGCAACGGAAAAAAGCCGTAGAAGCCACCCTACCGTCGACCGCTCGAAGCTTTTGGCGCTCGTTATAAAATTTAAAAACGGTACCGCCTGATGAGAAAAATCTGTGGTCAATACCTACCCTCTAGCTATCCCCAGGAAAGCCCGAAATCGCGTACTGCAACCGGCCTGGGAATTAGAGTTTCATAAAAATGCGGGGAATTCAATGATCCAATAATTAATTATATGTCGTTCTTCATTAAGCATAACCATAAGGTGAAATTATAAACCGTTGTGTAATAATTTACCTGTGTATATGCCCATTCTGTGGTCAATACCTACCCTTCAGCTCCTCCAAGGAAAGCTTTAAATCCTTTAAATTATAGTTTGATAAAATTGCGCGTGATTCAATAATACAATCATTAATTATTTGTTGTTATTCATGAAGCATAAGGACACCGTTATGTAATAAACCGTTGTGTAGATACCGTTATGTAATAAATCGTTGTGTAATAATTTACCTGTATAGATGGAGATGCCCCTTCAACGTAGATCACTGTTTTCTGTGGTCAATACCTACACTCTAGCTCCCCCAGGAAAGCCCTAAATCGAGAGCTGGAGCCAGCCCGGGAATCGTACATCATAAAACTGCGCGAGATTCAATAATTAAATTATTAATTTTATGTTTCTATTCATGAAGCATAACAAAAATACCTATCAACAAAATCCAAAGGAGCCATCATTTTTCAAATGGACTAGTATCATAAAAAAACCAACTCGACTTCGAGCAGCCACCCGTGATTATAATCAGGTGCTCCCTAGTGATGATATCCGGGCCGGATTTATACCGTTTCATTCACGATCATGTTGACGAAGCTTTTCGGTGCAAACGAGCGGCTGAACGTACAATGCTGTGGGTGGCCTAAAAAAATTCTATAGTTCAATATCAATTTACAACGTAAAAAACGCTGCAAATCCCTGCACAACGGTTTATTATTTTGTATAGAATACCCTTCTGTTACAGATTACAGCTCTATGTATAGATAACCCGTCTATATAATATAATATGTACTATTCTATGCATAATTATGTAGATCGCAGACCCTCCGTAGGTTAGTACCTAACCCCGTACTCGTTACTAGATACCTACCTAAATCACGAGTTAAATGTTGCTAAAATAATTCTGCCGATGACAAACAGTACCTAACAAAAAGAAACACACATAATGAAGTTCTGAAAAGAAATCGTTGATGAGGAGTGAAAAAAGTTGCAAAAGTACCTACCAACAAACTCCAGCCCCTTCTACGTAGATGGTATAATGAACCGTTGTGTAATAATTTACCGTTGAGTAATGATTTACCGTAGTAATAATTTACCCATCAATAATACTTCAACGTTTGTTCAAGTTTCACTACCTACCGACAAACTCCAAAAGAGCCATCATTTTTCAAATTAAATAATATCACAGAACAACCAACTCGACTTCATACTCCGCCAATATAATCAGGTGATCCCTACCAATGATTGGCCGTATTCACAAATTCCTATTGTGGGCGCGTCTCTGGTTACGAGAATTGGTTTGAATTGTATACAATTTCATTCACACTGGAGTCGAAAATGCCTGTCGGTGCAAACTTCGGGGCCTTACTGTGAACGAACGGCTGGACGTACGATGCTCCGGATGGTCTTAAAAAACTCGCAAGTTCAAGAATTATTTAAAACCGTAAAAATATTTACGTAAAAAAATGGTATAGGCGTTTTGAAAATTTCAACCCCTATTTTGAACCCCTTAGAGATGACTCACAGTAACGTCGAGCTTCGAGGACCAACTAGACGCCGAACGGAACCTATAACCCGAATTTCATCAATTTTTTTTCATGGTAACTAAGAAAAGTGGCCCGTACGGCGTACGGCGTACGGCGTACGGCGTACGGCGTACGGTGTACGGCGTACGGCGTACGGCGTACGGCGGACAGACAGAAATATTTTTATTGCAGTTTTGGATTCTACATACCTTGAAACGTAAACCATCAAATTTTGAGGGGGGGTAAGAATTTTTTTTTTCATGCTCGATTCCAATGGTTCATTATTGAAAATAATAAACCAACAGCACTTTCCTGATGAGCATTGAATTAAATTCACTGTTCCAATGAATTAACACCTTGGGTCTGGCATCTACGGTTTTTATTTGTTGGAAGAGTTACTACTGCGTTTCATCGTTGGAAAACGATCAAAAACTCGAAAAACCGTAGACGTTTTCTTGGTATAACTTTTCTAGGGATATTGTCCCAACTTTTAAAACTAGATATCCAGATAGGCCTTCAAAATACGAATCTAGCCATACCAAAATCTCTAAATTGGGAAAAATCGAGTCTACGGCTTTTTTTACTTTGGACGGCAGATTACTGAAAACGCCCTAGTTTGGAACCATACATTTGAGAAATTATATTATACGATCAATCATTTTTAGTCGACTAGGCAGTCGACTGAGTCATTACGACGATGGTGGCGATTGATTGGAGGAAAGCTATTATTGTCAGTAGCCGTATTTATCGTGTGGATGTATGACCAGTACCTTCGTGTTGATAATTATATAGGTAATAATTTGGATATTAGGTGGGCTGAAGTTTACAGAACTGTTGACGAATCCAGTACAGATCAGATTGGTTTTCAGGTGAGCACTACTCATAGTAGGTTGAAATGAATAAAACTTTATCCGCGGTGTGCTCAGCGGTTTTATGGGAAATAGTTAGTTGGAATGGGTTTAATATTTGAAGTTGAATACAAATAGTGTGTGAACAATAATGGTTTTTCAAGTCGCTAGTATGATTCACTTAGTTAGCTGGTCTAGAAATTATTTATTGTTGAAGTATTCCCCTACTAGAACATTTGGGCAAAACCGGACAGTATAACAGAAAAGTTCATTGCTAGAAAAAGAGGATTTTAAGTTGGCGCATAATCCGGAATAATCCGCATAAGTTTGCCCATCCGGCTCGATCGACTCGCCTTGATCGATTCGATCGAGTAGAAACGGGGATTCAACAAACAAGGTGCTAATTATTTGCGCATGTGCAGATGCTGCCATCTTTTGCTTGGTTTAGAAATCCCAGAGGGCCGTTTGGGGCCCTACTTACAAATTCTTACGGGATTTCATAGAAATCAGTCGAATTTAATGTGAGATATAACCGTTAGAGTGTTCCGGTAGTTTCCACAGACAGACGTGCTCAGTGCATGCTCTGAAATTCACAGGAAACCGTCAGGGACGAACAAATTGTGCAATTATGTCAGTAGACATTTCATCGACGTCTATCTTTCTAACGGCAGAGCGATTTTTGTCGGTGACCACCAACAGAACTAACTGCTCGATTGCTCCAGACCATTTTTAGTGCTACAGACCGGCACGGTCCCTATAGCTGCAGTTTTCAGTTTAGGTGAATAAAATGAAGTAGCTAACTTAAATTCGCCACACATTCAACCGTCACTCCATAACAAGATTACGCCTGATTTATGGTGCAACTTGTTTCCTTGATGTCGATGAAGACCCCACTATGGGTGAAAAAAAGAGGTGAATATTGTCGGTGACTTGACCTCACGATCCACCCGAGTTCGGAAAGAGAAATTACAAGGTAGGCCTGATGTCGGCGGTATAGTTTATTTTCGCTGCGAAGCGGGTCTGAAGCGGGAACTTTAAGCATGAAGGGTTATAATATTAATCTTTCAGGTTCAGACACTAAAAGCGGATGTTACTCTAGAGGGTCGTGGGTCCTTTCGGGAATCCTCTGCGATGAGAGGGTCCACATTTAATTTCTTTTCTATGGGGGCGGATTATTAGACGGAGAGCACGATCGGTAGCAAAGCCCGGTTCTCAAAGAGCGGAATCGGTAGGAGAGGGCATCTTGCTCTACCTATTACAAGTAGTCACGTATTGAATTATACAACAAAGATTTCTTGAGGGGCCTCCCTGAACTCCACCCACTCTTCAGATGTGGATGACCGGTGGGAGCAGCCCCTCGCTCATGATGGAGATGAAGGTGCTGGTTCTGCGCTCGTGAACGGTGGGAGTTGAATCGTTAGTATCTCATTAACAAATAGATCTAACATTGTACAAGTCTCTGCTAACATTCTCCGTTCGATAATTCAGTAGGTAGGTTCCTAGCGTGCAATATGCTAATGTGACTGCTGAAAGAGAAATTCTTACGGCTCCAGCAGTATTTGTCTATCCGTCTGCCTAATGATGATGATGGTTTGACAGTCTACAAGGTAGACATTCAGAATGTTATTATATTGTATAATTTTTGGTGTCACGGCACCAAAATGACCCCGCAAAATCAAAAACTGCAAATTCTAGGTCCTACGACATGAAGCTCCAAGGTTCTACCCCATCGGCCATTAGAATTATTGGATGTTCAGGTTGGTACCACGATGGACAGTGACGATAAGCATCGTTGCTTGATACGCCATGGCGACGCAAAATGGACATTTCAGCAAATGTTTGGATTTGAAATTGTATCATTCAAGTACCTGTATGAGCTGAACCACACAAATCTCATGTGAGGCCCATGCGGTCAGGAATCTCCCTTGTTGTAAACCAGAAATGTACGGTATAAACTACCCGTCATGGTAGGTAGCACAATCACTGTAACGTGCAGGTAATCCAACAAGCAGGAGGGGGCTATTGAAAAAGAGAAGAGAATATTGGTCAAGTTGGTAAAACATATCTGCATGTGTCTCCCTCCTAGAGACCGTTCCATCCTTTTGTAAGGACGGTATGTATTGTGAATGTCAGACGTGAGTGTATATCTGTACATCCATCTTCATCCGAAAAAATAAAATGTTGACCCTATGCAGATATAGTTACGTTTTTGTTGTTGGTAGATGTTTAGGGAGTGATCTCCGTTTTCAGTCAAATTATACACTTCGTTCAGTCAAATAACCAGGTTGATGCCAGTATGATTGGTCCCCACGAAACAAGAAGACTAGAGGTCGAGTTGACACTGAAGATTTCTTTAAGATACACAGCCGATCGTGGTAAATTTAAATCAGAATCCTCACAAAAAACCACGCTGACCGGTCTCCAGTGGTTTTGTAACAATATTTACATTCATTAGTTTTGTGTTGGGTAGAAGTCGAACGGATGGAAAGAGTTAAAGGACAGAGGCACCAGCGAGGAAGGATATTGAGGGGAGGGCTTCATAATTTAGAATGTTAGGGCTAACCACGAACCTGCTCCCGTGTCGCAACATTCCACTCGACTATTCAATTCGTGAGTTCTGATATGTGTTATGTTGTAAGGTCAGGTAATTCGTTGGACATCAAAACTTTCATCGCCTGATATTCACCAGAAGCTTACATTCATTAAATAATATATACTGTTAGTGGATCTCCGGTCTTGTTATGTGGTGAAAATCTGAGTAGGTAGCGGCTTTCTCATAGAAGCACCTCTAATAAATTGTAATGATTGTCTATAACATTAAATAATAAAAACCCATATAATTAATCATCGTATGTGTGGAATTATTCTGTTATTATACTCGTCAAACAACACCCGTCTGCTGTACCAATAACAACAGCACAGAGACATTTTAGACTAGTGTGATACGCGACGTTAAAGAATAGAGAAGAAAAAGTCTGCCAAGTTATGTTATCCGTTGCCCATACTATTCATAATTTTATCGTCATGATATCCATGAGGGGCATCACAGGATAAAATTTGTAGCATCTAACATATATGTATACCTATCTACTTGTCAAGCTTCACTAAACACTGCATTCATATTTTATAGTTAATGGCTGGAGATGTTTATAGTTAATGGCTGATAGAAAGTTTCCGATCCTACTGGAACAAAGATTTTGGCACACTGTGGCAAGGATTTTAGATCTGAATTAGGTAAGGACTATGAAGATTGATATATTCATGAATTTATTACCCTACTCAATACCAGATGATTTCTTTTTGAATCAATAATGGACACCAACTACCTGCAACTCAACGTACATCATAAATTTATTTTCATCAAGACTGGGTACCTACCTATGAAAAAATATATCCTAATAATCTCATTTCACTGGGTTCGAGTATACCTCAAAATTTCCGTCCCTTCCGTCTGCTACAAAGTCTGGATACGTTCCTATCCATGTCGCCACTATTGTATCCTTATGAATATTAGTAGGTAAATTAACAAGGCATTCTGAGAAATCACTAATGAATAGTGACACTGGAATGATTAATAATTAGGTAGGTAATTATTATTAATTCCAGTGTCTCTACTATTGAATTTATTGAATACAACTCGCAACCATGAATAATCGTCTTAATTACCGGTAAATGGTACCAATGAGAATGGAGATCTTTTGAGTAGATTCCTAGCAATTTCTATTCAAAGTTTTCGAGCGATTCCAAAGGTTCATTATTGAAAACACAGAAATGACACAAAAATTTCAACTCGTCTCATTCCTTAGCTGGCTTAACAACCAGTAGGTCATTGTGATTACAAGGCCCAACGTTCAACTTACTTTCCTATAATACACACAATAGTGGTTTTCTTGGAACCCCCACCATGAACCAGAATGGCTGTTCGAGCCTGGTGTTTGACGCGAGCAGACCATCGCCTCCGCATGCACAGCAGACGCGATCCTATCCAATGATTAGACGTAAGCAAAAGTAAGGAAGGAAATAAGACGCTATTTAGGAAAATAAGACGAAAGTAGAAAAAGAAGAAGATTCAAGACCAGCCATTTTGCTGGGGAGGCCGAGATCGGCCTCTGAAAATGGAGAAAACGCGGCTAGTGACTGCGAGTTTTTCCGAGAGTTTCCTGGCACTAATCAGTAATAGGGAGCTGTTGGAGCGCTATTCGTTTCATTTTTAAGAAAAGGAAAGAAGTCGAGGGCACGTCAGAAAAGGTGACAGGCCGCGGTGACGGACTCCCGTTTTCCCACAATGATTCAACGCACTCGGGTGAGCGAGACCAAAGAGAAAATGGGGGTGAGTTTAGAGTTCCACGGAAACGAATCGCGTACGACCATTGACTGATCTTACGTTGACGGTGAAGATGAACGAACTTGACGTAAATTCGTAAAGAAGAGCTAAAGGGAGCTCTGTGCGCATGTGAATGCGCCGGGAGAACGAAAAAAGGCGGAACGAGTGATGAGGGCAACTCCAAGTTTTTGTTGGCTTTCCACCATATTACGTAAAGAGGATTGCGAGTAGATGGATTACATGGGTGTTTTAGGATGATAAAATAAACTTGTTTAACATTAAAAATAATTTGTGAATATGTTGTACTTTGAGTTTACCCCGACTCACTAAACAATAACCATCCGAACCATCAACTTCCAGTTCCAGCTTTACTGGCCGTCTGACCAACACTTGGTTTGATCAATCTCCAGCACAGATACTCTGCGTAGTATATTACAAGTACCTATAAAAAAAACGCAGCAAATTAATACAAAACGGTTAATTATTTACATGTGCCTATATATTATGTCCCTGCGTTGATCAATGTTTACTGTGTTCACTAATAACCCTCGTGCCCCCCCCCCCCCCCACCATACCCAACAAAGAAAGCTCTAAATCGAGTACTGCAGCCGGCTGGGCAATTATAGTTTCATAATTATGGGGTGGAATCAAGAATTCTATCATAATTTGTTGTTATTCATGAAGCAGATTTTTTGCTCAAGTTACAAAAGTCCTTATCAATAAAATCCAGAATAACCATTTCCAACCAACTCAATAACCACCCTTCCTACTCAATTTGATACAGCCATGCGTGACTATAATCATGTGCTCCCTATCAATGATATCTGGGCTGGATGTGTACCGTTTCATTCACGATCTTTGACGAAGCTTTTCGGTGCAAACTTCCGTGCCTTACTGTAAACGAACAACTGGACGCACAATTCTCCGAGTGGTCTCAAAAAAATCCCAAGTTCAATATCAACTGGAAAACGTAAAAAAAAATCGAGAACAGGGCGCCCTGAAGATTTCAACCTTTGTTTTTCACGTCTTAGAGATGAATGGCACTAACACCGAGCTTCGCGGACCAACTAGACCCCCAAATGGGACGCTTAAACCATATTTCATCAATTTTCGTTCATGGTAACTAAGCAAATACCGAAGTGCGGAGGACGGACAGAAATTGTGTTTTATCATTTTCAATAATGAACCTTTGGAATCGAGCACGAAAAAATATACATATACATATATACCCCCCCCCCCCCCCCACCTCTCAAAATTGGATGTTTTCCGTACGCAGAATTCGAAAGTGAATGCAAAAATTTCTGTCCGTCCGCCGTACTTCACACGTTCGTCCGCTGTACGCCGGCCGCCGCAGTTTGCTCTTCCTTAGTTACCAGGTACCGAGGGCGTACAAGGCTTTGATTGCTGAGAAAGAAAGGGAGTTCCTGCTTGCCTGGCTGAAAGATTCACGAGGGTGAAGGATAGTAAGCAGATGTGGGATTTGCTGAAGCTTTTTAAGAGAACCATTCCTGTCTGTGTGGCTTATAGCTCAGCAGCTGAATGGGTGTTCCATTTCTCCAAACTATTACACCAGGTGGTGCATAGTGATGGGTTTTCGCTGGTGGACTCAGGGCTTGCAGCGCCGCTTCTCGATGACCCTTTCTCTATGGCTGAACTTGAGCTAGTTTTGAACACGGTTAAGGCCAACAAGGCTCCAGGTGGTGATGGCGTGCCTCTTGAATTTTACAAGCATTCTGGTCCGGGATTCAGGGCTGGTGGTTTGCTTAACAACATTCTGTCATCTGGGATCGTACGGAAGGCGTTCATGAGAGCTACAATTTTTCCTCTTCACAAGAATTACAGAGGACTCTCGTTCATTGATTGTCTTGCTAAGTTCTTTTCGTGTCTTCTGGCTAATCGCCTTTTGTTATTTGTAGAGCAGCGCAACATTCTGACTGAATTGCAGTCAGGCTTCAGGAAAGGTTACTCAACAAACTGTAGATTCTATCTTCTCTCTTGCAGGATTGGTAAAGCTGAGGTTGAGTGCCCCAATGGGCAAGGCATACGCCTTCTTCGTGGACCTGAAAGCTGCCGTTGACCGTGAGGACAGATTTTTCTTGCTGCGATCTGCCTCGGCGTTTCCCCTAGGTTCGTAAACCTGATTGTAAGTCTCTAACAGGATGTGTCTGCTGTGGTCTGGACTAAGAATGGCTGCACCCTGTGAGCTCTGGTGTAAAGCAGGGGTGCCCCTTGAGCCCTTTGTTATTTCTCTCTTTGTGAATGACATTGTGGAGGAGCTGCCCAATGGGATTTCCCTAGGAAGTATGATTGCCAATATTTTGCTGTATGCAGACAACATGGTGGTCCTGGCAGAGGAGCCAGAGGCAATGCAGGAGAACATCGATGCACTTCAGTAGGTGACACCTTCTTGTGAACATAGAAAAGTAAAAGCTGATGATATTTCAAAATGGTGGACAGAGCAGTGGAGGATAGGTGAGACTCCTGTAGACATTGTTAACGAGTATGTATACCTCGGTATGACGCTCCCCCCAAGGATGTCTTTCGCCAAGCACCTGCAGCGGAAAAGCTGCCACAGCCAAGACAGCTATGAATTACACCTGGAGCAGTGCTTTCTCCTGCCCAGAAGTTCCACTGTCTATGAAACTTCGTTCTTAATGGAATCATCAGAGCTATCTCTGCTATGCATCACCTGTATGGAGATTCCAGGAGTATTGCGGTGGAGAGAGTGCTTCTACTCTTCTTCATCAAGAGTGCATTTTATACCCCTGGATACCTTCTCTTTTTACAAACCGAATTGGAAACAATATCCACTTTTACTCTACAGGAGCACCTGTCATACGTGGCTAGGGTGGTTGCAATGCCAGTTCAAGGCTTCCAAGAATTGAGGCACTTGAAGTAACCAAAGCAGGGTTTCCTGGGCTGATAGCTGGAAGTCTACAGTTTTCAGGCTGGAACTGCCAAAAAATCTGCTTCTTTCGAGGCATCTGCTTGCAAGAGGATGTGAAGACTATAGTGAAGGCTATCACAAAAAAAAAAGATGCCCCGATAAAGAGGGCATCTGCGTGAGAGTTTACACCCTGTACCGCATCTCGACCCCAATGACAAGGCAGCGAGTTTCAGCGGACCTGCTCAGAGCTCACTGCATGTGATGAGATGGGCATTTGAAGTGCGGGCTGAGCTTCTCTCCTGGAATGCGAAGCCCTAGCTTACAAGCTTACTGGAAGAATGCTCGTTGTGTAGCCTACAAGCACGGGAAGAGACGCATCATTTTTTCTGCATGTGTCCAATATTATCAGAGTGCCGTTTCCCGCTGTTTGGTTGCCCAACACTCAGCACTGATGAAGCCGTACAGATTCTGCATGTTCTGGACTTTTGGAGTCAGGCAGAGTTTAGCCGGCAGGTCTGGTGCTACAGACGTTTCCTGGTGGACCACTAAGTTCTGAGGATGCCTGTGGATCAGCTGCTCTTCCAGAATATGTGCTTGGTGTAAAAGTCATTTAAGTTAGGTTTACGTGTAATTTCTCTGGCTGTTTCTTAGTTGATGCAGCAAAATAGAAGTTAGTTTATAGGAATGCAGAGCACAGTCAGTATAAAATTAGGCCGTTGATTTTTTCAGAGGTTTTCGCAACATCCGAACTTCCGGCAGACGGCCGCAAGCCATGCCGTAATTTTTTTATTGCTGAATTCTGTGTTACTTTTTCAATTACTTATTTGAAGATGTATTTTTCTTTTTAATAAACTATTCTTCTTCTTCTTCTTCTTCTTCTTCTTATCCCATTTTTGGATTCTACGTACCTTGACATACAAATCATCAAATTTTGAGAGGGATTAAAAAAATAATTTCGGACTCAATCCCAAAAATGTTCATCACTGAGCATATAAACCAAAATCCTTGACCAAAATCGACGAAAACGTGCGTTTCACTTAACCCGTCTACGCATAAATTTTTATGAGCGTCGTTACTTTCGGAACGGCTACCGGAGTTTTAATTGGTTGCTATAAAATCTAGTTATGCAGATCAACTTCAGAAATCTATTTAGATTAGCCGATAAGGGCAAATCCCTGATGTGAATTCACGCTGGGGTAATATCTCCAAACTAACTACCAGTTTGAGGGAAGTCACCGTCCCACTGGATGAGAACAGCTTTTGGAGAAGAACAGGTATTTTATCATAGTATTTTCCATGTATCACACAAAATGTTCTTGCCGTGCTAGTCTTCTTCACCTGGAGAGGGGGGGGGGGGGGGGGGATACATATTGATGGACAAGTTCGTCCACCAGGTTATCTGAAGAATGCCCGCTGGAGAGATTCTTATGACCTCAAAAATATTTTCTCTCAAAAGGGCAGGAACTTCAAAAGAAAATAGTTTATTGTGGTTATTATCAAGTCCAGTTTCGAAACCGTCTGAACTATTTTAGTAAAATCGAGGTTGTTTTAAGAAAAATCTACAAATAACTGCCAAACTAACGAATACTGGTTTTGGGAGCATTTCCACCTCCGTAAAGGCGAACAGCCGTCGAGAGCTAAAGAGGGTAAGCTAAACAGGCATCTCAATATAGGGACTAAACGGCAGTTGATCCCAGGCTGGATAGCCCTTGGTAAGCACACGGTTTTTTATCAGTTGGCTGCAAACAACCGCCTGTTGGAAAATTTAAGTTCAGTTGGCAATCCTAGCCAGTTGGTTGATTAACAACTAAAATATGAATTTATTCAGGAAACCTTGGTTAGTTGGAAAACTTGAATTAGGCGTCCTAACCATCCTAATCAAGTAACCGGCACTTTTTACATAGGAAAGTTATTTCACTCAGGTGCTCCCATATTTTGCATAGAGGTAGTTCTCGTCATTCAGAACAACAGTCCCAACCTTTACTGACAAGACTTCGAGATACTGGTCGTAGAAAGTTTGATTTCGCGAATCCGGCGATGCGTTCAGGATAATCGATGTGGCAATAATTCATTTGAAAAAAACCACAGTCATGCAGCATGGCTATAAGAGCGAATTTTCGAAGTTTTCGGCATCTTCCTCCTCCGCCTAAAATTTTCTGAAAATTAATTTTCGGCCAATGTTTTCCCAACTTGATACCATACAAAATTAAAAAAAATCAGTCATGCAGCATGACTTAATGAGCGAATTTTCAAAGAAATATTCGAATTAATGGCTATGGTTTTGAATAAAGGAAAACTTCGGTCTAAAATTTGGTTTTCTATGTATATTCTCTTCGTATTTATTTTAATTTGTACGTTTTGTCCATCCTGATTCTACCGTTTGTTTATTACGTAATTGTACTAAGTGCTTATTTATTTGATCGCTGTGGGTAAATTCAAGGAGTTGTACTAATCGTTTGCCTCCCCCTTTTTTGCTTCGAACTCTCGTCTTCAATTAATACTTCTCACATATTTCAATCTGACCACTCTAAGGGGGTGGGGGGGGGGGGGGGGGGTAAGAGTTTAAAGATTATCCTAGTTTTGGGTAATTTTTGCGCACTTTAAATGCTCTAATTTAAGAACGGATTTAGATATCTAAAATCCGATTTCACTATCGTGTTCAGCGTGCAAAAACCTTTAAAATGAGGGGTCACTTGTTAGAAAATAACATTTTGGGGATTTTTGGGTAATTTTTGCGCACTTTAAATGCTCTAATTTGAGAACGGATCAAGATATCTAAAATCCGATTCCACCATCGTGTTCAGCGTGCAAAAACCCTTAAAATGAGGGGTCACTTGTTGGAAAATAACATTTTGGGGATTTTTGGGTAATTTTTGCGCACTTTAAATGCTCTAATTTGAGAACGGATCAAGATATCTAAAATCCGATTCCACCATCGTGTTCAGCGTGCAAAAACCTTTAAAATGAGGGGTCACTTGTTAGAAAATAACATTTTGGGGATTTTTGGGTAATTATTGCGCACTTTAAATGCTCTAATTTGAGAACGGATCAAGATATCTGAAATCCGATTCCACCATCGTGTTCAGCGTGCAAAAACCTTTAAAATGAGGGGTCACTTGTTGGAAAATAACATTTTGGGGATTTTTGGGTAATTTTTGCGCACTTTAAATGCGCCAAAACCCTCCTTAGAGTAGGCCAATTTCGCCCATCTTCGAACTTAGCCTTTCGATTGCCAAGATAGATTTTTTGTGCAAATTTGAGCTGTTTATCTCAATTCTATCGAGAGTTATCGTCTGGAGTGACACATATATAAATAAATAAATATATATATAAATATATATATATATACATATAAAAAAGTGTTAAATTTCAGGAATCGTTTTAGAATGGTCTGAAACGGATTTCTATGAAGAAAATTTCCAAAAATTTATATTATTTAAATTTCGAAGCCATTGCAATAGCTTCATTTTCTTTGAAAATTCGCTAACAGGAGTAGTTTTACGCAAAGTAAAATTTGGGGTGGAAGGAGGGGGAGGGGGAAATCAAAAATGTTTTGAATAGCAGAAGAGTAGGTATTGGATACGTAACAAATTTTTTGTTCCATTTTTTGCCGAGTAACACCTCGGTTTGTAGATTTTCCAACGCTGAACACGATGGTGAAGTCAGAATTGCGATATCCCATTCCGTTATCAGATTAGAGCAGACGAACCAGGAAGAACATCTCAAGAAATAACCACGTTCCTTCATCTTCAAAGTGCTCCAGTTTGAGAATGGAATGAGATATCGCAATTCTGATTTCACCATCGTGTTCAGCGTACAAAAACCTTTAAAATGAGGTGTCACTTGTCCGATTTTTTCATTTTGGGAATTTATGGGTAATTTTCCCCCCCTAAAATTCCCCAAAACTCCCCCTTAGAGTGACCCGATTCTGCCCATCTTCGAACTTAGCCTGTCGATTGCCAAGACAGATTTTTCGTGCAAATTTGAACTTTTTATCTCAATTCTTTCGAGAGTTATCGTCTGGAATGACACATACATAATATAAATATATAAATATATAAATATATAAATATATAAATATATAAATATATATATATAAATATATATATAAATATATATATAAATATATATATAAATATATATATAACTCGGCCCTTCGGGCCTCGCCAGGGGGCAAGCCCCCTGGACCCCCAAAGGGGGCTCCGCCCCCTCGGAACGGCTTCGCCGTTCCTCACCCCCGAAGGGTGTGTTCTTATACTTCGTATAACAAAGGAGAATTTGCTATGCAATTTACCCCCCCCCCCCACACCACCAATTCTTTATCACATTCCTCTTTGTGCTCATCTTTATCACATTCCTCTTTGTGCTCATCTTTATCACATTCCTCTTTGTGCTCATCTTTATCACGTTCCTCTTTGTGCTCATCTTTATCACATTCCTCTTTGTGCTCATCTTTATCATATTCCTCTTTGTGCTCATCTTCATCACATTCCTCTTTGCGTGACGCGTTTTTGTGACAGGATATTGTGACAGGACATTTTTTTCACATGACCCCCGGCGTTAAAATTGCATAGCAATTAATATACATATAATTTTTGGTGTCTTTCGGCAGTGAATTCAGGATGGTCTGAAACGGATTTTGGTATAAAAATCTTTCGGAAATTCGAGTTTTAAAAATTTTGGACCGAGAACAATAGCTTCCTTTTCTTCGAAAATTCGCTAAAATGACTACTCTATTGGAGTCTGTTGATAGGTAGTGAAATTTGGACAAACGTTGAAGTTCTGTTGATTGGTAAATTATTACACAATGGTAAATTATTAAGCAACGTTAATTATTATACAACGGTTCATTATACGTTCTACGTAGAAGGGGCTGGAGTTTGTTGGTAGGTACTTTTGCAACTTTTTTCACGAGGAGACCGAATATGAAGTTGATTCTGACCAACGAGCGAAGACCTGAGGTTACAAAGTTTCAGCCTTAAATTTACGGTTCATTTTTGGCCTAAAATCGTCGTTCTTTCGCATACAGGTCCGTTTGGGCCCTTTTTGTAATCCGAAGCTTGGCAGCCCGATCGGAATGCACCCGGGGGTGTTATGGGTGAAAAATGGGTGTGAAAATAGTTTTTTTTTAAAGGTAATTATCTTTTTCTGGTTTTCAATTGATCTCATTGTACGCCCAGCCGGTCGTTTGCACTGAGAAGCTTCGCCAATATAATATGATCACGAATGAAACGGTACGCATCCAGCCGAGACATCGTTGCTAGGGAACACCTGATTATAATCACGCATGACTGAATGACGTCGAGCTGGCGGTTCCGTGATATTATTTCATTTGAAGAATGATAGTTATTTTGGATTTTGTTGATAGATACCTTTATACCTTGAACAAACGTTATGCTTCATGAATAACAACAAAATTATTTAATAATCAGTGGTACCTAGTTGAATCCACCGAATATTTTTTAGGTAATGTCATCCCTCGGCCGGCTCCGATACTCGATTTCGGACTTCCCTGGGGCAAGCACGAGGGTAGGTATTGGCCACAGAAAACGTGATGTACACAGAAGAGGCATAAATATGTAAGTAAATAAATAAACAGTTGTGTAATAATTTGCAGCGTTTTTAGGTTACGCGTGACACGAGTTGCAAGTGTAAATACCCTCCAACAACACCACTGGATCGTGAACTGGACGCGAGGAACAACACAATAAGAAACAATAACAACAATAGAATTGAAATCATTCATAATATTAAGCAATTATAGACAACCAAACATCAGTTAAACATCAGTGGAACATCAGTGAAAGCATCATATCGCCGGATACGCGAAATCTTGACTTTCAACTGCCATATCACCTTCAACGGTTAGCTATCATACTGCATCCCTACCCGGTTTGGAGAGGGGGAAACTACGCTGTATGGACGGAATTACACTGTAGTAGGCGGTTTGTGGGTACGTGCGGGATTTTATGCTCGGTACCCCCTTTGCTTTATATTTTTGTGAGTTCTTCCTTCTGGAAGGGCTCAGAGGTTTTCCAGATGGAATCAAAATATTAACATCCTTTTTTCCCTTTGTTTTATAAACATACAGCATCTTTCGCATCCAGTGAGAATTTTTTTCAGAATGACGAGAACTACCACAACGCCAAAAATGGGAGCTCTTGACTGAAACAGCTTTCCCACATAAAAATTGCGGAGTCCGTTGTGTTCAATTTAAACCCATGACAGTTGTTGGCAACATTCAGTTCAGTTAGCGGATCCTCGTCAGTTGGAAATTTGAGCACTGCTAGCTGGTAAATCCTTGTTTGTTGTCAATGCATCAAACATGAGCTTAGGTCATAAACATGTTAGCACGATTCACAGTTTTTCCTTCAAACTGAGAATTCTTGGTTCGGACAAAAATTTTTCTAGTGATTTGGTTTCGTTATTCTAGTTGTTAATAGTTTTTTGTGCTCTCCTGTAGATATACGTACTAGTGGGAAAATCACCTCCATTTCAGCATTTGTCAACTCCAACACGTTAAGCATCGATGGTTAGGGTATTTTCCTTTACGTAGATATTTTTTATTCTTCTGGAAAAAGTAAAAGCAAACCTGTCAGCCACAGGTATGTGTGGTGTCCCTTTCGCAATGCATCGTTCCCAAGAGTTGTTCAGCGAAAGTAGCAGGTCGTAGAACGTGCATCTGGAGAGAAGGGTAATTATGATGTAGTCGTCCAGCCCCTTCATGAAACGCCAGGAATCCGACAGAATAGTACATCAAGGGAATAGTTAGAAGTCCTTGTAGGGGCATATTAAATACGATATCATTGAATCGAGAGTCCCCATCCTTTCTAAGCTAGAAAGTGATCTCCGGGCTTTATAGATCGAGTAGGTATAGTTCAAATGTCATATTGATACGGTGAGTTAATGCAATGATCACCCCTCCCCCCCCCCCACCATTCCCATCAGCGAATGTTGAGAACTTGATTGCTGACTTCAATAGTGTGTAAATTGTACATTATAAGCACCAATTTTACACTCAATCAGGTACACGTACACTGAGCAAGCATAACCGTATCTTATTTGTTACTAGCCAACACTAACAACTTGCGTTTTACTTTTACTATTGACCAGTGTACGAATACCTAGGTGGAACAATAGGGAGTACCCATGACTTCATTTCGTACTTTCGAATGGAAGAATTTTGAGAGCGAAAATTGAATACAGACTGGAATACAGTGAATGGGAAAACTGTTGTGGTTCTCAGTCATAGGCAGCAACTCAGCACAGGCTTCCCCAACCGGAGTTGGGTATTACTTATAACCTAAATTTTTAGTTAACTCATACTTAAACTCATACTGCAGGTAACAACTAATTAGTTGCAACTACAGGCGTAAAAACTAAGTACTCAATACTTATTATCGTTCATCGTCCTACAACATTTAAAATAAATATTTATTTGCGTGAACTACTTACTACCTAATTGTTGGATAGTTACTTACTACTGGGTGACGGTTAGTTGCGTCCCATATGAATTTCCTATACGAGTATGAGTTGCGTCCACGACTAATTCTTACGCGTATCAGTTGTGGGAATGTAGGAGGAAATGTTGGCGTTGACGATAGATAGTTTGTAAAAACATAATCAGTAAAATGGATAAATCTGTCACCATCTGATCGGACATGCACTAGGCCATGCATAGAACATCGAATTAGGTAAGTAAAATTCTTCTATTCCTGATCGACCCTACAAGTTTGAACTCATTTCAACGATATTTGAGGCAGATATGGGCGTTTCAAGTATTTCACGTCTGCGCTCGCGCAGACGAAAGTTAGAGTACTTTTTCAATGATTCTGATATGGGACCATCTGTGCCCAACCCGCACCTACCCCGGGAATCAGCCCATTTCGACCATTATTTCGGGTAGTTATGGCCGTTACAAGGAATTGACGACAGACCTACAGACGGACAGAGACACGGAACAAAAAAAATGTTCCTTGATGTCTGAGACGTAAAATGCGAGTGGAAATTTTCAGTTTGAAGGCCATGTATACGTCTTTTCGACTCTTGCATTTAACATGTTATAATTGGATCATAATCTTCAACATTACAACGATGGCATTGTAATAAGGATAATATTTCACCATTAATCACTTTCACACTTTGAGGACCGTGCTGTTGAGTCCATCCAGCAGCACTGGCAACGGTGGTCCGAGATCCGACCCCGGACAGTAGGGAGTTGGCAGGTCTTCTGCAGACTTGCCGCCCAGTTGATGAAGGAAGGTTTGGGCATCTTCTGGCTGTGCAATCAGGCGGCTTCTCTCCTCCTCCAATGAAGGTTTGAGTTCAGCTCCGAGCAGCCGATCTCCTGAATGCAGACCATATAGACGCTCCTCCTGTTAGGATTCGCGTGGTCATCCATTCAAGTATGAATTCTCGGTAGCCCACCCTTTTGAGATCTGCTGCTGACCGACTATGCCACACACCGCGCCAGGTGATGGTTGCGCCAATCACATTTATATGGCCAGGTTGGATGTCTGCCATTCCTACTGCTGCTTGTAGCATCTCATCCACCTGGTACTTACGGATCTTGGCAGTATTGACGCCAGCGATTGATGCGGATCCAGAGACCACAGAGACATCAATGATGAAGGCCCCTCTCGGTGTCACCACCAAGAGTCGATAGCTCCAGCTCCGCTAGCTCCGCTCCACTAGGTTGAAGTGATGCTCAAGCCACACCGTCCATCCTTTGCGTCCAGCAAAACCATACAACAGGTCCAGGGCAGCATTATGACGGGCGCACCTACGTCGCACCATAGAGGGGCAGACCTGGAGGGCATGAGTAGCCGTTTCGTTCATGTTGCGACAACCTATTCGACAGTAATGGGTAGTTCCACTACGCTGACCCCTTGAATGCCTCATCCTGGTGGACAGAGAACCAGAATGAACCTTCACTAGACCTAGGGATTTCCAGCCCAGCATTCTTCCTGACGGGTTCCTGATCCATGCACTGGTGTCCCGTGATCTCACCAATTCCGCTCCATCAGTGGTGCTATGAAGCCCCTGTGCTTTGGCAATCCCACGGTCGAGTCGTGCTGAGCATTGCTGTTGCTCCTGTCTTCGCCATAGTGAATTTACATCACACATGATCGCATCGCACTGAAAATCACAAGCGATGAGAGTAAGAGATTCAGCAACTTCAAAGTTCACTTGAAATCCTAAGTTTTCTGAAAATCACCCCTGATATAAAATCTCGCCTGTGGCAACCTTAGAAAATGTAAATCACAACACTGAATGCAAATAATAATAAATATATAATATATATAATAAATATGCAAATAAATAATAATAATGTTGGACCACTTTGGAGTATGGCCCTTTTTATTTGCGTCCCAGAGGGCGGTCACCAAAGTTAAAAGGGCCAATTTGAAAGTTCGATGCAGGTTCGATGCTTTTTTCCTTTTGGTTTATTATATTTAGTAATGAACCTTTGGAATCGAGCATGGAAAAAAAAATAAAATTTAACCCCCCCCCCCCCCCCCTCCTCCGCCACCAACTCAAAATTTGATGGTTTCCGTTTGAAGGTATGTAGAATCCGAAAATGCAATAAAAAAATTTCTGTCCGTCCACCGTAAACCGTGCTTCACTTTTCTTAGTTACCATGAACCAAAATTAATTTGGTTTGCAGGTCCCGTTTGGGATCAAGTTCGTCCGCGAAGCTCGGCGTTACTGTCAGTCATCTCTAAGTCATGTCCTAATTCACAGTTTTCGTACGGTGCGACTTCTGGGGTAAAAAACAGGGGCTGAAATTTTCAGAACGCCGTAGCTCGAAAACTTTCAATAGACGGGCATATGGTTTTGGTTTATTATTTTCAATAATGAACCATTGGAATCGAGCATGAAAAAAAAAATTCTTACCCCCCCTCAAAATTTGATGGTTTACGTTTCAAGGTATGTAGAATCCAAAACTGCAATAAAAATATTTCTGTCTGTCCGCCGTACACCGTACACCGTACGCCGTACGCCGTACGCCGTACGCCGTACGCCGTACGGGCCAGTTTTCTTAGTTACCATGAAAAAAAATTGATGAAATTCGGGTTATAGGTTCCGTTCGGCGTCTAGTTGGTCCTCGAAGCTCGACGTTACTGTGAGTCATCTCTAAGGGGTTCAAAATAGGGGTTGAAATTTTCAAAACGCCTATACCATTTTTTTACGTAAATATTTTTACGGTTTTAAATAGTTCTTGAACTTGCGAGTTTTTTAAGACCATCCGGAGCATCGTACGTCCAGCCGTTCGTTCACAGTAAGGCCCCGAAGTTTGCACCGACAGGCATTTTCGACTCCAGTGTGAATGAAATTGTATACAATTCAAACCAATTCTCGTAACCAGAGACGCGCCCACAATAGGAATTTGTGAATACGGCCAATCATTGGTAGGGATCACCTGATTATATTGGCGGAGTATGAAGTCGAGTTGGTTGTTCTGTGATATTATTTAATTTGAAAAATGATGGCTCTTTTGGAGTTTGTTAGTAGGTAGTGAAACTTGAACAAACGTTGAAGTATTATTGATGGGTAAATTATTACTACGGTAAATCATTACTCAACGGTAAATTATTACACAACGGTTCATTATACCATCTACGTAGAAGGGGCTGGAGTTTGTTGGTAGGTACTTTTGCAACTTTTTTCACTCCTCATCAACAATTTCTTTTCAGAACTTCATTATGTGTGTTTCTTTTTGTTAGGTACTGTTTGTCATCGGCAGAATTATTTTAGCAACATTTAACTCGTGATTTAGGTAGGTACCTAGTAACGAGTACGGGGTTAGGTACTAACCTACGGAGGGTCTGCGATCTACATAATTATGCATAGAATAGTACATATTATATTATATAGACGGGCTATCTATACATAGAGCTGTGATCTGTAACAGAAGGGTATTCTATACAAAATAATAAACCGTTGTGCAGGGATTTGCAGCGTTTTACGTATTTAAATTGATCTTGACCTAAAGAATTTTTGATACCACCAGGAGCACTGTACGACCAGCCGTTCGTTTGCACCAAAAAGCTTCGTCCACATGATTGTG
Source organism: Leptopterna dolabrata (assembly GCA_954871275.1). Taxonomy (NCBI): domain Eukaryota; kingdom Metazoa; phylum Arthropoda; class Insecta; order Hemiptera; family Miridae; genus Leptopterna; species Leptopterna dolabrata. The sequence goes on along the minus strand of OX940978.1, from coordinate 46,408,391 downwards.
AATCTAACGGTATAAATCCGGCCCAGATATCACTGCTAGGGAACACCTGGTCATCATCCTGACGGCTGTATGAAGTCGAGTTGGTTGTTCTGTGATCATGGCTCTTCCGAATTTTTTTGATGGGTACTTTCGCAACTTGAAGATACGTTATGCTTCATGAATAACAACAAATAATTTATTAATGATTGAATTATTGAATCCCGCGCATTTTTATGAAATCGTTATTCCCGCGCCGGCTTCAGTACTCGATTTGGGGCTTTCCTGGGAGGAGCACGTGGGTAGGTACTTACTACAGAAAACAGAGATCCACGGAGAAGGGGCATCTATGCAGGTAAATTATTACACAATGGTTTATTATTCAATGGTACCTTACAGAACGTTTTATTAATTACCTTATGCTTCACGAATAACAACAAATGATTAATGATTGGACTATTGAATCCCGCGCATTTTTATCAAACTGTAATTCCTGGGCCGGCTCCACTTCTCGATTTAGAGCTTTCCTTGGAGGAGCTCGAGGGTAGGTATTCACCACAGAAAACTGATCTACGCAGAAGGGGCACCAATACGGGTAAATTATTAAACAACGGTTTATTACGTACCTTATGCTTCATGAACTACAAATAGGTAATTAATTATTGAATTATTGAATCCCGCGCATTTTTTGAAACTGTAACCCGGGCCAGCTCCAGTACTGGATTTCGGGCTTTCCTGGGAGGAGCTCCAGGGTAGGTATTGACCAGCAGTGATCAACGCAGAAGGGGCATCTATTATACAGGTGAACAATAAACCATACACTTCTATTGAAGTGTTCGAGCTACGGCGTTCGGGAAATTTCAGCCCCTATTTTTCACCCCTTAGATATGACTGCCAGTAACTCCGAGCTTCGCGGACCAACTAGAACCCAAATGGGCAGAAGTTTTTGTTTTATTGTTTCCAATAGGTGATGTAATCTGAAATCGAGCATGAAAAAAAAGAAGAAAAAAACTTAACTTTGATGGTTTTCGTGTTAAGGTACCTTGAACCCGAAACAGGAATTAAAAACCATCTGTCTGTCCGTCCGTCGCACTTCGCACTTAACACAGAAAACATTGATCTACGCAGAAGGGCATATATTATACAGCTTAATAATAAACCATTTTTTAATAATTTTCCTTTTTTATTCCATTTGCGGATTCTACGAAACAGAAGCCATGATGGTGGGGGGTATACATTTTTTTTCTTTTTCATGCTCGATTCCAAACGTTTATTACTGAAAATAATAAACGAAAATATAAATAGAAGTCATGGGTACTCCTCGTTTTGCTCTGATATTCTTCCACTAACACCTAAATGATTACTTCTATGTTATAACACCCACTAGTTTACTGATGCACTTATCCTCAGCATCCCATCAAGATCATATATTATATATTTTAGCCTTCCGCTATTTCTTAATACTAGGTAAGTACGCCAAACCTACAGCAATTAAAACAAGTCCTATACTATTTTAGGTGCACAGTCAACCAAGCAAAGATCATGTTTGCTTCTAAGCTACAAACGTAGCCTTCTTACCACTATTTGGAGGGAAACAGATTTTTTCTCTTTCAAAAGTAATATTTCTATTCGCGTTCTTTTTTTTTGTGGACAAATATGGTTCAACAAATATGGTCAGAGTGTCCACAAATCCTTGCAAACGCTCATACCTAAATGAATATTGGTCGTAATGAGCTGAATTCGGAGGGACATACGGATTGGAGTTTTTGATCTAGAAGCAATACACGTGTCCATATTTATGTAAGAGAAGGCTAGATATACGACGAAGAATTTTAATGTCGTGTGGTGTTCTTTTGAGAGCTGCACAGAATTCTAATTCATTTACTTACTAAATTTGACGCCCGGTTCTTAGCGTTGATGAGCTTATATTGATTAGGTGCCGGACTAATCCAGAAACCACAGAGGCTATCGACGTAGGGCAGAGGAATATGCGATCATCTCGTCAGAGATAATTAGAGGAGATCTGGAGGCTACAGCAGCGGGATGGCCCACGAAAACAGCGGGGGCTGCCTCCCTGCTCGAGGGTACAATGTAAATTTTAACGGGTCGTTCGGCTCCCAATAGGCCAGGAGGATGGTAATTTCAGGGCCGAGCGGAGCCTTCTTGAATGAATTATGTGTCTCATCGGAAACTGGTGCAATTCTTTCACCAGGCGAACGGAAAGGACGCGACTGCCTATCGATAAACCCGGGTGAATTTATTGGTGAGAAGTTAATGCAATGGTCAAGTCCCCTATTGGTCACGCTACCTACTGTTCTTTCGATGGTAAAATGTATTCTTGAACTTCTAAAAATATTCAAAGTAGACGAATCTTCTTTCCTAGGCAGCTGACAGAACGACTTGCATGAAATCCTTGCAACACCCACATTTCCTGTTCTACTAAACTAACTCATTTAAATTTCGAGCGACCATGCAGATAGGGTCGTACTTCATTAATGCCTTTCTCTAGTTAACGTTTTGACACTTGGTGGTTGGGATTGGGTCGGTTCAAAGCCCAACTCCCCTCGTCACAAACGAGGGCCGCGAGGGGATGGGAAACCTCGAGCGAAATAATCGGCACAAAGTGCTCCTGTAAAGCCTACCCTGGAATGGAATGGCTAACCGTTTCAAAATACTTTACTTTTGCGTTACTTAGTTGTCATGATCCAAAATTAATTAGTTTCGGTTTGCAGTTCCTATTTGGAGTCGCCACAAAGCTCAGTGTCAGTCATCTCTAAGGGATGGAAATTGGGGTTGAAATTTTCAGAACGCCGTAGATCGAAAACTTTCAGTTGAACGGTATGGATTTTATGACTCTTTTAAATTGATTCCGAACCTTAGGATTTTTGAAACGGCCCGGAGCATCCATTGTACATCCAGCCGTTCGTTCACAGTGAGGCTCTGAATTACCACTGAAAAGCACAGTCAACATGCGTATGAACCTGCGGTATATACGTCCAGCCCAGATATCATTGCTAGGGAACAGCTGAGAATAATCACGCACGGCTTTATTAAAACTTGTTTTTTGTTCTGTGATATATTATTTAATTTGAAGAATTATGGTTATTTTATTGATAGGTACCTACTTCTGCATCTTGAACAAATTTGGTTCAGAGTCCGTCTGTCTGTCCGCAAATCCTTGCCACAGGCATAATGTTATGAAATCTGCGGGCCCCCTATGAATTACAGAATAAGCAGATCACTGGTAGCACCGCGCATGCGGAAATACGAATTCGAAGTACTCAACTTCAAGCGAATCGATGGCCCGATTTTGATCAAATTTGGTGGGTAGTTAGGGTGTACCTAATAGATGGTCCCCTATGAATATAGAACAATTCTATCATGATTATACGCCTCTGGAAAAAGTATCACAAATTTACTGAACACGAACGATCAGAAGAGATCTACTCATGCGCCTTGAGGGCTACTCTTGCTTCATGCATTCTAATTTCTTACAATAACACTCAACAAATTATACTGCATTAAATGTACAAGAATAACAAGCCGCACAGTTTGAGGCTAGTCATAAATATCATGACTGTTATTAGCGGCATCAGAAGGCGAAGTTCGGTGATTCACTGACACGAGTGCTTTAGTTCTATCAACAGATTACCACAGATCAACTAAACAGGTTTGGCCTCAGGCGAGTTGTGGTCGCGCTAACGCATAACAGAGCCCCACGTTGAAATCTCTGTCCCGGTAGCATCAAGTAATAAGCATTTACCCGCCAAAACAACCTCCTCAGCCGCAAAAAGGATTGATATCCATTTTTCCCGCCAAGATAGCATGCTCGGTGCTTCGCACCTCGCTCTTGGATGTGCACATAGAAACCTGTTCCTTGGATAGGTGTATAGAAACGTCCAAACCGTGAAATTTCTTTCAACGCCGGTAGGCGGTGCTTTTCGCATGCCCGGGTAAAATAATATTTCCGGTCAAGCGACGGAGAACAGACATAAGCTGAGATCCATTATAATGAAGTAGCGAAGTATTTCTCAAGACTTTGAAATAACCTTGTGAGATAACACTTGTTGATATGTATTTACGTTTTTTCTAAAGTTACAATCGTTGTTCAAATACACACCTGATGAGTGCATAGAAGGGTTTTGCATATTTAGTAGTCTAGTAGAATATGCTCATCTACCATACCAAGTATACCTGGGATCTAAAAGTTGGTTACTGCTTAATTGAGTGTTTTCTATAAGTACTCGTACTAGTTAATGTAGTTGAATTAGATGTGTGAGTCACAGTTGAAACTTCGAAAGTCAAATTCCTGTGACCGTCAGGATACCTGATATACCTCAAATTTTCTCCCAGGTTCATAAACACTACTATTATACCACGGTAACTGTAGTTCGTTGCAAGAACCGCATGAAATGGAAACAACTTTGTTGCTCCCGATTACCGTAGGTTGTCGCGTGCAAGTTCGTCATGGTTTCATTTATGCAAGTTACACCTGTCCGTTAAGAATAGGAAGTCTGTCCATATGCATAACATCGAGTCATCCAAAAGAAATAACTGGTCTTTCCTTTTATAATAAATCAGAATAATGAAGGGTGGGAGCGAATATTAACATAATCCCGAAGAAGGATTAATGGTTTGATTGAAAAGGGGAAATCTGTGGGTGAGGTCGCTGTCGCCTTCATTAGAACCAACGGTCATGACTCTGGAGTGGACGAACGAAGCTTGCTTGGAGCCGTTCCAGCCCTATGGATCAATTACTGTGCTCAGTCTACAGAGCGGCGTGAAGATCGCCATGGTCGATAATACCTTCCTTTACCATTGAGCATTAGATGTTAATATTACGAAAGAAATATAGAGCGTATTGAAATATAATAATTATAATTATAATTATTCTTGTTTCTTGTTTCTTCGCAAATTTAAATGGCTTTGTTCTATATTAGTGCAGTTAACAACTGAACCACCACTCATTAAGTTTCGTTAGAGGGTGTAGATTGATTGGCATGCTATGCTTCACCAGCAGACAAAAACTGCATTGTTTATAAATGAGACTCATCCCATTCTTAAAGCCTCGCCAGGCCTCCTAGGGAAGATGTTAGTAAAGCGTTAATGCCGCTGCCCAGGTACTGAAAGACCACTAAAGTCGATCGTTCATTGCGCCATAAACAACTTCATTTTACGCCGCGTCCGCAGCCCTAGGCCCGCTCCTTTTTTTCTACTCCAGAAGGCTCAAGCACACCGAAGATGCCGATAAATTTTCAGGGAGCGAAAGCCTTGTCAAATGGAAAAGTCGTGTCGAGCTAATTTACGAGCTCCGAAAACCAGATCTTCTGCGCTACCCGGCTCCCTTCCCCATTATCATCTTCCCAGCCTGTTGGCTAAGCGGAGGGGTGAAGTCACTGAGGTCCAAGATTTCAGAAGTAAAGGGAGCAAGGGGAGCTATCTTCTCCAACCTTTCACGCCTAGTAATTAACCGATCACATTAACAGTGCTAGGTGTATGTCTAAGAACCCGGCAATTTACTGATGAAACGTTATGAAATCTTGGGTCCACGAACCAAGATTCTCAGGATAAAGTTCACAATACTCTTGAACGGTCCATGACTAATACAAATAAATAATTTATCTATGTACAGTCTGTCGATTTCGGTTTTGTATGAAGTTCTTTACAGCGCGACATTGCGTGCCAAGACAGGAGAAGTTCTTCCTGGATCTACCACCTAAATCCCGCAGTTTGTTTCCTAATTTTTCAGCATCTTCTAACTTAGGGGTGGAAGAAACAAAAAATGTATCAGCGTAATCAAGATTCGAAAACCCCAACTATAATTATACAGCGAAGGGACTCACGTTCGAGTATAAGTACCGATGAGCTTGATTCGAATAAGCCGTATGGCTCTCCGTAAGCCTATATGGATCAGCCAATCAGATTCGGCTCATGAAATCTTCCAAGCCAGATGGTCGAGACCAGGAATTTTATCTGTAAGGTGGAAAGCAACACACGTTGCAATGTTTTAACGAATTTTACGCTGAATTGAATTGTAACATTCCTTGAACTGATATAAATGTGGGAGATCCCTTGACTCCAGGCCATCCATGAAGTAACCAAGAAAGGAGAATAAAAGGGAGAAGGAACAGTTGACATAAGATAGTCGACAGAAGGCTTCAGGAGCCTTCTGGAGAATGGGCATGGCGTCAGAGTCCTCTACTTGTAACCCAAATTTCATTCATTCAAACTCTCCAAATTCATATTCCAATCAGAGATGCTCTCTCAATGTAGTTATCATAATTATGATCAAGTGTCATACTCCAAAATATACAGTTCATCCATAGTATCCATATTGATTCTTCTAAAATCCTGTTGTCCGGCTTGTTAACAGAAAATGCGGAAAGAGTGACAATCTCAATATTTATTTTAGACGATGTTTTGATTTGCTGTGGTATTGAAGTTTGTAACCGTCGATATACTATGAAATACATATGCCAGTTCAAATTATTGCCTAGTTTTTTGCCGGGGGACTAGGTTGCACTGAAAACCCAGTGTAGCATCTTGCAATTGACACGAATGCTTCCGGAGACCAGGGAGACTTGAACCGAAGAAGGGTCAAGGACCCGAGCGCCCATTAGGAGTTCTATCTCCAGGACCCGCCCCACATTTATCGACATCCTCACTTCTTAAGATCCAGTTTGTGCTTCCTTCCAGAATGACCTGATCGGTTTATAACGGTCTCCTGTAGGGGGAAGAGGCTTGAAGGTTTTAAAATGTCAAATTATATACAATTGTGAGTTTACGGCCCATCTTTGAGAGTCCGGGGAAAAGGAAGGCTGTCAAGTTTGCGATGTAAATCTGTGAAGATTATCGTCCTTCAGCCCCCTTTAGTCGCACAGTCGGAATTTTCAGCCAATTACTACCAGAGGTTTTGCTGAGGATTTTTTTAAGCACTTAAACCGACTTTCCCTAGTTTTTACCCCAATTTATTCTGGTTTCTAGTTTGCTTGGAATGGAAGATACAAAATATTCGACGACCGGTACGTACTTGCCCTTCGTCCCCAAAACTGTGCAAAGAAAAGTGCAGATGAACCTGGTTAGAAGGAAGTTGAGGGTAGAATTGTAACTCTTCTGATGGGGAGATTTCAGGTATTGCACTTGTAGATTTTCTATCGATGTGAAATTGATATAAGTAACATACCGACGACAAACATACAAGACTGAGATAAGAACCATGAAGTCGATACTCGCACGCACACACACTCACACGCACAAACGCACGCACGCGCGAACACACAAACACACACACACACACACACACACACACACACACACACACACACACACACACGCACACATTAAACAAAGGATAAGACACCCGATTGAATTTCTTATGAAGATGTCCCGTGATACAGATGTTAGAGGTACCTAACTGATGAAAGATAAAAGGAACTTGTAAAGAGATTTAAAAAAGTGCTCGTGCAGAGGTACCCTACAAATGCCAGAAGAATTCTTTACTACCCATACCTATAGTGAGAGAAGAGATACAATCACTCTTCTAGCCTCATGGTCAGAAACGCTATTTCCCAAACTGAAACAGTAATTATCGCCGCCTTTATACTTTTCAATGTTTCAACTTGGTATCCAACCCGAACTCCACAATACACAACTACCTACTAACCTGAACATAACACCATTCATTCAACTGCTCTGCATACCTACTTGATCAAAAATTGTTTTAGGAGTCGCTTGAATGTCTCTGCTAAATGCCTGTAAGTCAGGGTTGAGATAATATTTTTTATATATTTCTTACACTCTAAATTGAGCCCCACTGTCATTGAAATTAACCCTCTAATTATAATATAATAATTATGTATATTATAGGTGCAGGTATATGTGTATTCATACATACGTCGCTTTGTGAGAGGTGGAAACACTCGCGATATAATTGTTATTGATTGACTTTGAACGAAAGGTGATGGAATAAAATGCATTTATGATACAAATTATTATACTAGACAGACATCCTAGAGGATATTTCTGACCTAGGCTTCATGATTAATAAAACTTTGATATTCCTCGGAAATGTTTGTAACCACTGAAGCAAAGGATGAGCTCGAAGATGGGAGTTCGATTTTGACTGGAAAAGTGGAACAAGTGCCTAAAACAACAAAATGGTTACAAATAGATAACTCTTGTCAGGAAAGGCTGTTTCATAAACAAAATCCCTGCACAACGGTTTATTATTTTGTACAGAATGCCCTTCCGTTACAGATCACCGATCTCTGTCTAGATAACGCGTCTATATAACATAATATGTACTACTCGATACATATTATGTAAATCGCAGACCCTCCGTAGGTTAGTAACTAACCCCGACCTCGTTACTAGGTACCTACCTAAATCACGAGTTAATTGTTGCTAATATAATACAGTCGATGAAAAACAGTAACTAAAACGGCAAAAAGAAACGCAAATAATGAAGTTGTAAAGGAAAATTGTTGATGTGGAGTGAAATAGATGCCCCTTCTGCGTAGATCACTGTTTTCTGTGGTCAATACCGCTAATGAACCGTATAATGAACCGCTGTGTAATAACTTGCCCATCAATAACACTTCTACGGTTGTTCAAGTTGCAAAAGTACCGATCAACAAAATCCGGCCCCTTCTTGGTAGATGAAATTGTTACAGTTGGGTAATAATTTACCGTTGTAAAATAATTTACCGTTATGTAATAATTTGCCGTTGTGTAATAATTTACCATTGTGTAATAATTTATACCCATCAATAATACTTCAAAGTTTGTTCAAGTTTCACAAGTACCTACCAACAACATCCAATAGTCCATCACTTATCAAATGAAATAATATCGCAGAACAACCAACTCGACTTCATACAGTCATCCTTGACTATAATCAGGTGCTCCCTAGCGATGATATCCGGGCCGGATTTATACCGTTTGATTCACGATCGTGTTGACGAAGCTTTTTGGTGCACACGAACGGCTGGACGTACAATGCTCCGGGTGGTCTCAAAAAATTGTTTAGCTCAAGACAAATTTAATAACTTGAAAAAAACCATACCCTTCTATCGAAAGTTTTTGAGATTCGGCGTTCTGAAAATTTCAACCCATATTTTTAACCCTTTAAGAGATGACTAACAGTAACGCCGAGCTTCGAGGACCAACTAGACCCCGAACGGAACCTATAACCCGAATTTCATCAATTTTTTTCATGGTAACTAAGAAAAGTGGCCAGTACGGCGTACGGCGGACAGACAAAAATATTTGTATTGCATTTCGGATTCTACATACCTTGAAAGTTAAACCATCAAATTTGAGGGGGGGTAAGAATTTTTTTTTCATGCTCGATTCCAATGGTTCATTATTGAAAATAATAAACCAATATATACTAGGATTTTTGTTCATGACAACCTTTTACTGGCAAGATTTACATATCGCTTTGTACCATATTTGGCAACGAAATAGATTACGTAAAATTAAAATCAGCAAATGGGATCAAATCGCTAAAATTATAAAGGCTAATAAATTGTTCAAATATGGATTTATATTTTTTAACTGTTAGAAATGTCCAATAATTCATGCAGGTTTGGCAATAATTCATGCTCTAGTTAATTTTAGTACGGTTACCTACATCGATTCCTTTCCTTTCCCCTCGTTATTCCAACGCACCTCGGTCATCTGACTAGCTGGCCGATGAGATCGGGTTAGTTATCAGCTTCCATCGGTCCAACTCAAGCGCGTGCTCCACGTATCAATTACACGCCAGGACGGAGAGCGATTAGGCCGGCAACCCCGCCCGCGGCATAGCAGCTCTTCCTTCAGACATTTCCCTCTCCATGTACGCACTTATCGGCCCGATGGTAGTAGGCAATTACTTATGACTTTACGTCCACTCTCAGAAACCCATAAATCCGCTGCGGGTTTAACTCCTGTATTTCATATCGATAGACGTGATCATCCTCGAGGATTTAGCGTTTTTCACTTTTCCACCAACTTCTGCCTCCAAGGCACATTACGATCCATAAATTTCAGTTTCTGATAGCGATGACCGTGCTTTTTCCCGTTCGAGTGGGGTAACTGTACATTATGATTTAGAATCGGATTTCCATTTAAGGCCACACAGTGGTTACTTTTCGAATTGTTGCCCTCATACTGCAAATATCCGTGCAGCTGCTTGAAGTTGATCGCATACTTTACACTCAAAATATTAGACTTTATATTCACAAGACGCAAAGTTTCCGCGTACACCTATTTAATCTCCATTTAAGATCGGTGTTTGAAACTTCTTATTTTGCAGCTACCTATAAACAGACAGACGAATAAGCAGGTATAACGGGACACGTGGGACAAATATGACGAATATATACATGGTGTATCAGAATCTCCCTTTCTATCTGCCTTCAAAATAAGTGGTAACTTTTAAAATTTATATGAAAACGGAAGTTATAACAAAACGTTTTCATGCAACGGAAGGGTGGTGTAGGAGGTAATGGCTTTTTCTATAGAGGGAGAAGATAATTTTCAGTTTGAATAAAAAGTACAAATCCTCATCAAAATCATTTAATTCGACCCAATAAGTTGGATATGAATAACGTTTATGATCTTTTTGCTGGTGAAATGCAAAAGATTTGGGTGAGTTTATTCGTAAACGAACAGAAAGTAATAACTGGGAATTCTAGGATTGAGTCGTTGGAGATTAAATGAAAAAGATCAGGCAGGTACCTAAATAAAAATAATATTCATATTTATATAGGTACTGTTATTGATTTACGAAACATAATATGAAGCTAACAAAGAATTTAGTCTTGAATTGATTCAAATGTGCCCACCTGAACGTCCTTAACTTCATGAAATCAGCAACATTCGATTGTACTGCATATATATTATCATACTCATCGGATAGTTAGATGATCCTCACGTGGATGAAACATTACTTTATTCAGATTATGTATGTATGTGGAACCTATGAGTTGTCAAGATAAATTTCAGACCTTCCCTTTCTTTCTCTCACAGTTTGCGGCAGACATGCCCGAGCTGAACTACTCCCCGTACAACCTGTGAAGCGTGAACGTCTCCTTCACAGGGCCACTCGCTGTCCACGGCCATCAGTTTAATAGGTTAGTTCAAACTTGAGAGTAAGAAATCGTGCAATGCTGATACGTCAGGTGGAACGGTGATACATAGTTGCTGTACATTACAACAGTGCAGAGCTGTAGGCTATATTTTTATAGTACTGAAAACATTCTTCCTTGTCCGGCGGTCCAGGGAGCTGGCCTACACTTACCTGTCGAGTTTACTGACCTTGCAAGCTTATACTCGTACTTTACTGTAAGTAACAATCATGACGACAGGCAAACAATAAGCTCTCTTCAACAGTTCGCTTCCAATCTACATGGCTATCACGACCGCGGCACGGACAGATAGTCAGAGAAAAGAAGGAGGTTTTAAAAAATTTATCGCTGGTATTTATCGAATCATATCGTTTGAATAATTTCCATTAACATGATGATCGCTAGGAGGACTTTGTATATGGTAGGTATAGTTGAAGCCAAACCTAATTTTCTGGACTTTCATGGACATGAATATAAGATGGCGTGTTCTTGGCTGGCGGCTTCAATGAGTGGAGAAGAAATATTCGAAATATCATCACATGGCTGATTAAACATTATCGGAAGAAATGTATAGCCCCCGTGAAAACTAATATCGTACCTACTGGTTCTAATAAATGATAAAGTCTGTTGCCAACCAAAGTACGTAAACACATCAAAACATGATTCCCAATTACTATTCCGTTGCTCAGAATAGGAAAAGAAATCGATTTCAGTTTCGTAACTTACTGATTCATTTTCCACAGAAATCCATGATTAATAGCTAAACTTAATTTCAGTGAAATAAAAGGAATTATATACCTAGGATAGTGTGTACTGGAAAATGAGATCCCATGGTGAGGAGATTCCAATGGCTACCTATAATGTATGGTCATGTGCCACAACCCACACACTCACAGCGAGATCAAAATGAACTTCAACCAATATCATTCTGTGTTCTTTTATGACGTCACGCACTTTCGTTCCATTATAGTCATAAATGGAGTTCTGTGCTGAAAATTGGCACATGGGTTTTCGACGCGCTAAATACGGTTTTTAGGTCAAAATTGCAAAAATCCTACTCATGTGAGATCCCCAAATGGGGTTTCTTTTTCTTTTTTTCTTTTTTTTCTTTTTTTTTAAATTCAAGGTGATGTCATTCTCTGAAGAGAAAACCCGTGAGGAATTTTACAAGCTAGGTAGCGAATAAGCGTACACTTACCTATTGGCTTCGATTCTTATTACTCTTATTAGCGACTGCGACAAGATCTGTATTTAACGGCTCTACTTTCAAAATTACACGCTCCAGTCTGTTGGTGAAAGATGTAGATATTTTTATTTTTTCTCTCACGTCGAATTCCTGACTCAAGGCAAAGAAATAACCTCACAAATGGGAATTTGATACCAAACGAAAAAGCGAGTAATAATCCCTGTAGTCACCAAGTACATGTAGTTTTTTCACCTTAATTAGATACAAAAAGAATATTAATCATCGGGTGAAGGAGGGAGCGATCAGTACGAAAATTAAACCGAAGAGCGGGCAATCAGGTCCAATTACGGGGCTGAGCCCTGTGGCTCCCGCCTGCGGGGTCCCCTTCCGAAGACCCGGCCTCATAAATATGCAACAGGAGGCCGCAAGTTTCATGACCCCAAATAATTATCGTCCGAGTTATAAATTATACGGGTCTTCGAAGGCTTGCCCCCTGAGCTTCCTTCGGGAACCTCCACCTTGTAACCTTAAAAGGACAAGATATGGTTGGAGGAGGGAGGAATCTTGTATATTCCGCCTGTAAAAACCTCTTACCAATCTTCAATCAAAAAGAAGGAAATCATGAAACAACAAACCAGCGTTATGGACAAGTAAACTCACTGAAGGATCCAGAAGATTGATAAAGACAACAACAGTGGTTCATACTTTTTGAGATAATTAGGGAGGTATTGCAAATCCGAAAATGTTTCCATCCATCACACCTTTTACCACCGTGCCCCTTGTCTGCGTATATCACTGTTTTCTGTGGTCAATACCTGAATTAGTACGGTCGTTTTTTGGTTTATTATTCTGTAAATAAAACACCTATGTTTTCGCTCAGCAAAAATTTATTTTAACATCCCCTCAAAATTTTTTTCTTTTATGTTTCAAGGTGCGTAGATTCCAAAAATGCAATGTCCGTCCGCCGTCCGCCGTACGCCGTATCACGTGTAACGGCTTCATTTTAGGTCTAAAAAAGTCGTTCTTTCGCAAAAATGCTCCATTTGGGCCCTAGTTGTGTCCCGAAACTTTGCAGCCCGATCGGAATATACCCAGGGGAGTTATGAGTAAAAATGTGTATAAAAATATGTACTTTTTGTGCTTTAGTAACATGTCAGTAATATGAGCTTTTGACGTATCGTTTTCCATGTTTTTGGGGACGAGAAGACAGAATATGAAGTCGATTTTGACCAAAGAGTGGAAAATTGAGGTTCTACCAAATGTTCAGCTCCCAAAATTGATTTTTTATAAGTCAAAAACCTGGGAAATGGTCTGAAATCACCATCAATTTGTATAATAACACTACAAAAGTGTTAAAATGTGGATCAAGACGATTAATTGGCACTATCAATGATCAAAGATAATTTGAAAAAAAAAACGCTGCAAATCCCTGCACAACGGTTTATTATTTTGTACAGAATACCCTTCTGTTACAGATCACAGCCCTCTGTATAGATAACCCGTCTATATAATATAATATGTACTATTCTATACATATTATTTAGATCGCAGACCCTCCGTAGGTTAGTACCTAACCCCGTACTCGTTACTGGGTACCTATCTAAATCACGAGTTAAATGTTGCTAAAATAATTCTGTCGATGACTAACAGTAACTAAAACGGCAAAAAGAAATGCAAATAATGAAGTTCTGAAGGAAAATTGTTGATGTCGAGTGAAATAGATGCCCCTTCTCCGTAGATCACTGTACCTACCCTCGTGGTCAAGTATAATGAACCGTTGTCTAATAACTTGCCCATCAATAATACTTTAACGGTTGTTCAAGTTGCAAAAGTACCGATCAACAAAATCCAGCCCCTTCTTGGTAGATGAACCGTTATGTAATAATTTACCGTTGTGTAACAATTTACCGTTATGTAATAATTTACCGTTGTGTAATAATTTACCCATCAATAATACTTCAAACTTTGTTCTTGTTTCACAAGTACCTACCAACAAAATCCAATCGTCCATCACTTATCAAATGAAATAATATCGCAGAACAACCAACTCGAATTCATACAGCCATCCTTGATTATAATCAGGTGCTCCCTAGCGATGATATCCGGGCCGGATTTATACCGTTTGATTCACGATCGTGTTGACGAAGCTGTTTGGTGCTCACGAACGGCTGGACGTACGTCTCAAAAAATTGTTTAGCTCAAGAAAAATTGTATAACGTAAAAAAAACCATACCCTTCTATCGAAAGTCTTCGAGCTACGGTGTTCTGAAAATTTCAACCCCTATTTTTAACCCCTTAGAGATGACTGACTGTTGGATGTTGAACAACACTGATGTCCACCGGCTAATATGCATGGCCAAGTGAAGGTTAGATAACCACCTACACTCTCATTGTTCATAACCTAAATATAAATAAAAGAATCAGTCCCTTACTCTTCTCCTTGTAAAATGTGTTTTGCTTTTATTTAAAACCATATATTAACAGGTTATGGGGCCCAGTCTACGTTTGTAAAACGGTATTAGTGCGTGTGGAAACTCCATGTACACCTAAGAAATTGGCGATCTCAAAAAATAAAAATAAAAAAATAAAAATTAGTTCCTCTCAACCAACAACGGTTCGTACGGTGAAACCGTTCAATGGCAAGAACTTCAGTGATTGGAAGCTTCGTATGGAATTGTATCAGGATGAGCAAGGAGTTCTCGAATGTATTCAGGAGTATCCCCTTAGTGCTAAAGCACTCAAAGCAGACAAAAAGTTCAAATCACTATTGGCTCAACATCTGGAAGATTCCTAGCTAGAACACATCAGGAACAACGCCAACAGCTTCGATATTTGGAAGTCTCTATGCACAACCTACGAGAAGAAGGGGCCATGCAGCAAAAGATTATTATTAAAGAAAATAGTTGAGCTGAAATACGACGCAAAAACGCCGTTAGATTCACACTTCATCACGTTTGATGGAATCATGCGTGAATTGAAAAACGTTGGGGCGAAGTTGGATGAATCTGATTACTGTTGCATACTGCTCAACTCACTTCCTCATCAGTTCGAGTCTGTTGTCACAGCTCTTGAAACATTTTATGATAAAGAAATGGAGATGGACGATGTAAAAAGAAGACTGTCAGAATTTGATATGAAACTCAGGAGCAGTCCAACAATCAGTGTTAAGCCCAAAGAAGATAGATGGGAAAACAAAAATTATACAAATCATAATGCGTTCGCTGCAACTAAGAAACCTTTTCAGCAATACCAAGAAGGTAAGGACAACTTATCAAACAATATGACCACATGTAGCTTCTGTGGTAGAAGAAACCACAAGAAGACAGATTGTTATTATTATAAGAAACATACAAGTCAAACAGCTAACCTAGTTGAAGGTAAAGAAAGTTCCAGTGATGAAGACGACACATCATTTGCATTTCTAAGTGTCCAAGATGATAGAGGTCCTTCAACCAAGTCTACCATAAATTTCTATCTTGACAGTGGTGCATCTAATCATTATGTGAATTCTAAAGAATTTTTGGAAGATGTCAACATTTTGACCGTACCTGCACGAATAAAATTGGCTAACTCTGATACAATGGAAAGTCCTACGGAAGGGAAGCTTTTCTTAAAGAATAAAGTGTCAGGGAAGGTATGTTCTCTTGAGAAAGTATACCTACTATGTGCCAGGCCTGCGGCATAATTTACTATCTGTCCGGGCTATTACTCATCAAGGCTATAGCGTTATTTTTAATAAAACTTCCGTTAGAGTTCAAAAGAATGATTCAACTGTTGCTCTTGGAGCTTATGACGACAATCTCTACCGATTGGAATTCACTGTTCTTGAAAAACAATCATCTCAACATGCGTATCAGTGTGAAATCAAACCCAGTCTAAAATTATGGCACCGTAGGTTGGGTCACTTAAGTATCTCAGGTTGGAAAAATTGATGAAAGCAGGTCTGATAAAGAATGTTGACAAATCAGATCATTCCTCCGAAATTTGTAAACAATGCGCGGAGGGAAAAATGACGAAGTCACCATGGAAAAATAACACCACTCCAGGCAATAGACCCCTTGCGCTTGTTCACTCCGATATTTTTGGCCCTGTTGATCCACCATCTAGTAATGGTGAAAAATATTTCATATCATTCATTGATGATTACACCCACTTCACTATCATTTATCTCATGAAAAATAAATCGGAGGCATTCGATAAGTTTGTCGAATATACAAAAATGGCCACTTCCAAAATGAACACAAGTATAAGCCGCTTGAAATGTGATAACGGTTCTGAATATAAATCCGAAAGATTCCAAAGTCATTGTAAAAAAAATGGAATTCAGATTGAATACACAATACCGTACACACCTGAGCTCAATGGCAAATCTGAGCGAATGAATAGACTGATAGCTGAAAGGGCAAGAGCAATGCTATGTGACAGTGGAATGGAAAAGGCCATGTGGGCAGAAGCCGTATTGTCAGCTGCATATGTTATCAACAGAAGTTATACGGTGAATGGAAAGTTGCCTGCAAAGTTATGGTATGGAAAGGACATAGATCTGGAGAATTTGAAGATATTTGGGTGTCGTGCTTTTGCTCATATACCCAAAGAAAAGAGGTCAAAATTTGACCCCAAAGCAATAGAGTGTTTCCTGGTAGGCTACACTATAGCAATGGCTACCAGCTTATGAAAAATGGTGAAATCTTCACAGCTCGAAACGTGGTCTTTGACGAATCTAAGCTGTATTCAGATTTTTTTAGTCAATATCACCTCTGACCTTGAGAAGGGGAACAAGGAAGACCTCGTTAAAAAGGAAATTCCCTCAACATCTGGGAACGAAGAACAACGTCCATCACGAAAAACAAAGCCTCCTACTCGATTTCATGACTATGAACTGAATTTGTGTTTGCAGAACGAAATTCGATTTGAGCAAGATGCCATTGGATGAAAGGAGTAAATGGAAAATTGCTATGGAAAGCGAACTGGCCTCAATGAAGAATAATGAGGTATGGGAACTTGTAGATAAGCCATCTTCAAACTGCCCTGTTATTGATACTAAATGGGTCTTATGCTACCTTTACAAAGCAAGGCTAGTTGCTCGTGGATTCCAGCAGATAGAAGTGCATGAAGACATTTACGCACCAGTGGCAAAAATGACGACTGTGAAAATAATGCTAGCAATGACAGCATCACAAGGACTTCATGTTATGCAAATGGATATACGTACCGCGTTCTTGAACAGTCATATTCAAGGTGATGTCTACGTCAAGCAACCACCAGGATTTCAAAATGGTGAAAAAATCTGTAAGCTGAAGAAATCCATTTATGATTTATGGATTGAAGGAATCACCCCGGAACTGGAACCTATGTTTTGACGGATTTATGAAGAAATGGATTCAACCAATGTAAGGGAGATACATGCCTCTACCTGAAGACTATTGGTGAGTCAAAACTGTTTGTCCTGCTATTTGTTGACGATATCTTGATGGCTACTAGCGATTTAGAGCGAATGAATAATGTCAAAGTGATAATTAGAAACAACTTTGAAATTGCTGATCTCAATGCTCTTCACATTTCTTGGTTTTGAGATTAAGGTGCTACCTGACAAGCTGGTAATTTCTCAACAATCAATGATTGAAAGAGCATTGACTACATTCTGTCAATCTGATGCCAAGAACACTCTCACGCCAATGGAAGCCAAACTACAACTTGAAAAAGTCACTGAGCCTGCCTTTCCGTCAATTGAAAGGCACATTGATATATGTCTCTGCAGGGACAAGACCGGATATCAGCTATGCTACCAATTACATGAGTAGATTCTGCAACAGTTTCAGCAATACTCATTATAAACACGCCTTGAGAATTTTGAAGTATATCCGAAAACCACTATCAATCTTGGTTTGCATTACATCAAAGGCGCCAGATGTCCTCCAATTCAAATGTTCAGTGATGCTGACTGGGGAAGTGATCTGGAAGACCGAAAATCCACATCTGGCTATGCTGCATTTGTGTTTGGAAATCCAGTGAGCTGGACGTCTAAGAAACAGTCGCTTGTGGCAACTTCGTCTTTTGAAGCTGAGTATATCGCTCTGAGTGAAACAATCAAGGAGACAGTTTGGATCAAGTCAATCCTTCAAGACTTCAACGTCAACATTGATGAACCTATTCCGGTTTGGGAGGATAATCAAAGTGTGATCGCAATAGCTAAGTCTCGTCAAATCAATAAAAGATCCAAGCATGTCGAAATTAAGTATTGCTTTGTGAAAGATAGCGTGGCAAGCAATCTAATTGCTCTTAATTATGTGAAAAGTGATGAACAAGTGGCAGACATTTTAACAAAGCCACTAGTCCTTCCTCTATTTTGTAAACATAGAAGTGCTTTCAATTCGAAGTAACTTAACTTGTTTAGATTGTTCAAAATTTCTTTACAGTATGTTTCAATTTCTTTCTTCATGACAAAAGAGTGTGTTTTTTTGTAATGCTTGTATACTTGCACTATCAGTGTTGAGAAGGGGTGTTGGATGTGTAACAACACTGATGTCCACCGGCTAATATACATGGCCAAGTGAAGGTTAGATAACCACCTACACTCTCATTGTTCATAACCTAAATATAAATAAAAGAATCAGTCCCTTACTCTTCTCCTTGTAAAATGTGTTTTGCTTTTATTTAAAACCATATATTAACACTGACAGTAGCGTCGAGCTTCGAGGACCAACTAGACTGTACAGCGGGCAGACAGATATTTTTGGTTTATTATTTTCAATAATGAACCATTGGAATCGAGCATGAAAAAAAAAAATTGGTTGTTCTGCGATATTATTTCATTTGACAAGTGATGGACTATTGGATTTTGTTGGTAGGTACCTACTTCTGAAACTTGAACAAACGTTGAAGTATTATTGATGGGTAAGTTATTACACAATGGCAAATTATTACACAGCGGCAAATTATTACACAAAGGTAAATTGTTACACAACGGTAAATTATTACACCACGGTAAATTATTACAGAACGGTAAATTATTACACAACGGCTCATCTACCCAGAAGGGGCTGGATTTTGTTTATGGTACTTTTGCAACTTGAACAACCATTGAAGTATTATTGATGGGCCAATTATTACAGAACGGTTCATTATTCTGTTTCCGTAGAAGGGGAACATATACAGGTAAATTATTACACAACGGTTTAGGTAGGTACCTAGTAACGAGTACGGGGTTAGGTACTAACCTACGGAGGGTCCGCGAGCAACATAATATGTGTAGAATAGTACATATTATGTTATATGTATAAAAGTGTTATCTATACGGAGACCGGTGTCTGTAACAGTAGCGTATTCTGTACAAAATAATTAACCGTTGTGCAGGGATTTGCAGCGGTTTTTTTTTTTTTTTCATGGTAAGTAACTAAGAAAAGTGCTCAGTACGGCGTACGGCGGACAGACAGATATTGTTGGTTTATTATTTTCAATAATGAACCACTGGACTTGAACATGAAAAACAAAATTCTAACCCCCCTCAAAATTTTATGGTTTACGTTTCAAGGTACCTATGTAGAATCCGAAAATGCAATAAAAAAATTTCTGTCTTTCCGCCGTACTGGCCAGTTTTCTTAGTTACCATGAAAAAAAAATGATGAAATTCGGGTTGTAGGTTCCGTTCGGGGTCTAGTTGGTCCTCGAAGCTCGACGTTACTGTCAGTCATCTCCAAGGGGTTCAAAATAGGGGTTGAAATTTTCAGGACGCCGTAGCTCGAAAACTTTCGATGGAAGGGTATGGTTTTTTTTTACGTTATTAAGTTTGTCTTGAGCAAACAATTTTTTGAGACCACCCGGAGCATTGTACGTTCAGCCGTTCGTGTGCACCACAAGGCTTCGTCAACACGATCGTGAATCAAACTGTATAAACCCGGCTCGGATATCATCACCGGGGAGCAACTGATAATAATCAAGGATGGCTGTATGAAGTCGAGTTGGTTGTTCTGCGATATTTTTGATAAGTTATGGACTATTGGGTTTTGTAGGTAGGTTCTTGTGAAGCTTGAACAAACGTTGAAGTATTGTTGATGGGTAAATTAATACAGAATGACAAATTATTACACAACGGTAAATTTTACACAACGGTAAATTTTACACAACGGTAAATTATTTCACAACGGTAAATTATTACACAACGGTTCATCTACCAAGAAGGGGCTGGATTTTGTTGATCGGTACCAACTTTCGCAACTTGAACAAACGTTGAAGTATTGTTGATGGGTAAATTATTACACAATGGTAAATTATTACACAACGGCAAATTATTACTCAACGGTAAATTATTACATAACGGTAAATTATTTCACAACGGTAAATTATTACACAACGGTAAATTATTACACAACAGTTCATCTACCAAGATGGGGCTGGATTTTGTTGATCGGTACTTTTGCAACTTCAACAATCGTTGAAGTATTATTGATGGGCATGTTATTACACAACGGTATATTATACTTGACCACGAAGGTAGGTATTGACCACAGAAAACAGTGATCTACGCAGAAGGGCATCTATTTCACTCCACATCAACAATTTTCCTTCAGAACTTGATTATTTTCGTTTTTTTCTGCCGTTTTAGTTACTGTTCCTCATCGACAGAATTATTTTAGCAACATTTAACTCGTGATTTAGATAGGTACCTAGTAACGAGTACGGGGTTAGGTACTATCCTACGGAGGGTCTGCGATCTAAATAATATGTATTGAATAGTACATATTATAATATATGGACGCGTTATCTATACAGAGAGCTGTGATCTGTAACAGAAGGGTATTCTGTACAAAATAATAAACCGTTGTGCAGGGATTTGCATCGTTGTTTTATTGCATTTTCGGATTCTACATACCTTGAAACGTAATCCATCAAATTTCGAGGGGGTCTTAGCATTTTTTTTTTTTTTTTCATGGTCGATTCCAAAGGTTCAAAATGAAAATGATAAACCAAAAAAAAATAATAGACCTTTGCACTTCGCTCGGGTCTGGTACACATTTGCAGGAGTAGATAAATCATCTCAAAATCATTCATGTACCTTTGTCACTAGTTGGATTCTTGGAGATGCTTAATTATACGAGTAATATTTCCCTATTTAAAGAGATTCTAAGTTCCCACGGGCAAAACAACGCTCCCCCTACGGGATCAGTCCATACGAGTATACTAGAGGCTCAGTGCAAGCGATCTAGGCTCCACTCCAAGTTCTTTCTGTAAAGGCTTTCAGTCATTCCGTGCCACCGAAAGATTACGAGTCCTCTAACAGAAATACCTCCGGATGACTTGTGGTCGGATTCAGCCGAACGAAGAACAAAGACAAGAAATCTTCCGTAGGATATCAAAAAGGTCAGTAAAAGGACGATCCCTGTCGGAATAAACTTCACGAGGCAGCTTCCTTTCCGTAGACGGTACAAGAGGTCGAGGATGCGTGCGTGAGGGCGCACCATTAGTCGCGAGTAACGCGCTGTATCATCTGACTCCTTTCTCAGGGAGGTATTTCTCCTCGGGTGCTCTCCTTCCAAACTGATAGCCGACTCATAGGAGGAATCGAATTAAATTATTATGCCCTTGCCGCTATTATTAATTAAATCCATTCTAGGGACATGTAGACCCGGTAGCGAGGGTTTTACTGTTTCAAGATTTTAAAACAGTTGGAGTGGGCCAGAATACGTGACTAATAGCTCGGTCGGTTTACTTCACCCTCGTCACCTCGGCAATAAAGTGAGTTGCTTTATAACGTGATGTTTACGCTTCTACGGAGAAATTGCATTATTAACTGAATTCTCATCATTAATTCAAGATTCACCCAACTCCGAATACACTATTCAAGAAAATTAAATAGGGCTTATCAAGTTGGTTCCGGTAGTGATTCCCTCTCTCTCGACCCTCTCTCTCGTCCTCTCTCCCATATCCTAAAAGATATCCTGCTGTTGGTGAAAGCCATGGGGAGCACACCCTAAAAGACATCCTGCTGTTGGTGAAAACCGCGGGGAGCACACACTAAAAAGATCTCCTGCTGTTGGTGAAAACCGCGGGGTGCATATCCCTAAAAGAACTCCTGCTGTTGGTGAAAACCGTGGGGTGCATATTCCAAAAGATTTCCTGCTGTTGGTGAAAACATCCGGAAGTTAGCCTAAAGATCCCATAGGAGCCCTTACTACCACATCCATCTTCTCTCTCACTCCCATCTCTCTCCTGCTCCTATCCATTCGTGACTAACTCACGACTTTCTGGTGACCCCTACTCTCAAACGAACTGTCGTGAAAACCTGCCGTTCACTACAAGTGGTGAACACACATACCCGTTCACCGCAGTTCCAATTTAATGTTTAGTATCAGCTAATACGATCAGGATACTATATTCATTTTGGTTAGGATAGAAAAAACACTTGCGGCTTAGCTCATGAATTTTTGCGTATCCAAAACCCTCCTCATGGAATGGGAATGGAGGAACGTAGGTAGGTACTTTGTAGCTCGCAAAAACCAATCGAATGTAGAAAAATGTATGGGTTTTGGTTTACTGGGTACCTTTAAACAGAATGCCCCAATCCAGAGTATCAAAGTGGTTCTATTTTTGACAAACCATTGGTCAAAAATGGAATATCTACAAATTCTGTACTCTTTCTATATTATTTTACATTACCCTAAATAAGTACACATGTTCTCGTACGTTACATCAGACGGTTTGATCACTAAAACCGGTAAACCTATACTACGTTGGATGGGTGACCGCCGTGACACTTCCAAGTATGACCCATGGGTACATGGGGACGAGGACGAACCTCTCTCCACTCAAGGAGGCGAGGCAATGAGTAGCCAAGTAAAGAGCGAAATTATCAGATCGAATTCTGATCCTCTCACTGGAGGACAGCTGATCAAGTCCGCGAAGCTGGCAGGGCAGTCTAAGAAAAAGCCCCAGCCTGAAATGGCTGTTCACTTTACTTTACTGTGTACTAGGTACTTTTGCCTTTAGTGAAATAACGTTTCAATAATTCCGTTGTTCATTTATCTATTCAGGTTCTTGTATTTTCACTGAGCTATCAAAAACGACATCACGTACTGAAATTACATATTATGGCTTCATTTATAAAATTGCATTTCGTGCAGAACTCAAGCTGAATATTGTTGATGTATATGCATACCTAACTCACTTTTCATTCCAAAGTGACCCGCTCCGAACCAAGGGACCCACCAAATCCGTTTCTAATAATCAGGTGGATGTGGTGATGATTGAGTAATGCATTTAAAATCCGTTTCCTAACTGTTTGGCTGGGTAGATGGAAATAAATAGAATTACCCAGTACTATTGGGTGTTATTGATTTTGGGTTCCAAAACTAATGTAGGTTTCGAAGGATGATTTATTTGATAGTTCGGTGAATAGAGAATGTGCATCGGCTCCGGCATAATCATTCACTCTCTGCCACCTGAACTACGACAGCTGATTTTAATTTTTAGTGAACCTAACTGGTATAATTAATATACTATGAATTATAGGGCTATAATTGGTGATCTTACCTTTCTGCATTCGGTCATACGGTCCCTTGTCCAATAATGCCTTTTGGATCTAATCTTACAATCAGAGTCTGTAAAATTGTCAAGGATATCCTCCAGAGAAAGGTAGGAGTCAGTAATATGTTCTGATGACGCCTAATCAGTGGAGCAGAATGACCACTGAAGTTGTGAGTGAACTGCTCATAGGTGGCTATTAAAAATTACCTGGAAGGTAAATTTCAGCACTAGCCGTTTCATTTACGGATTACGCAAGAAAAATTGTTTCATGTCGCGTAACTCGGAGAAGGTGAATGATCTTGAGAGACTTCCCTAATGACCAGTTCATAGGCAACAGACAGTTGAGAGCTTTACAGTTGAGACCGTTCCTAGCTTCTTTCACCAGGTGCACTGCCAGACCTAACAGTCCGGAGCACCGGGTTACAAGTTTATAGCAGACAACCACTCGCAAGTCTTCGTCCTCAAAGTGTTATGGCCTCAGCCACGCATACTAATTGGGCCTTACTCGCCCTCAGCTACAAGATCGGTTCACCCATAGGAAAGTGTTCTAGTTAGGTCGGTAAACTGTTCGCTACGATGCTGTGCTACGGGGTATTTACTTATTACGGACAGCTGTTCCTGGAAGAGCCGTAAAGCCCCGGTTTTCAATAAAAGAATCGGAAATAATGAACGAAGGTGATGATTTAGTTCTTCGAGGGAAATAATACCAGTAAAGGTCATTTTCTGAGCAAAAATAGGTGCTACGGTCACTCTAATTGGCGTGATCGGGATTTACAGTTACAATTGGAGGGCAATCAGCTCAGCGTTTTCCTCTTTCCTTCTCACCTGAAGCCTAATCTCACATAAACGACGAGCAACTTGTATGAAACTGACGATGAAGGCTTCTTGCAAACGGGTGACGTACTTCATATCTTTGCAATTAAGAGGAATCCCCAGTTCCCATGAAATGGAAGAAACAGGTGGAACTGGACGATGTGGTAGTGTATAATACGACGCTACCATAGCTCATATACCTACTTCACAGTGGAACTAGCTGGCCAATCAGACCGCTTCATAACCAATGAAAATTTCATCGAATCCGCCAAGTACCTAAGAAGGGAACTGTTCTGCGGGTCACAAGGACTCAGAATTTCCGTATTGAGCAGGCTCAACACAATTTCAGCTTCACTGGATGAATCATTCATCGGGATAGATGATTGCGTGCGAGCCCCTACCCTATTTATTCTGGGAGGATCTGGGTCACGGAGGGTTTGATGTCGTTTCCTAGCGAGTGCGCATGCGCGAAGACAAACGATTTTCCTGTCCATTTCTGGTTAGCTTCTATAACCCGTAGACCAGCTTCCCCGCGTATCTTTGCTACGTACCCACGGCCTGGTCTAGCGATCATTTTGATGCTACTATATTATCTTGACCCGCATCCCCCCCCCCCTTTCCTAGTCTGGTCAGTTTTTGGTCTGGATGTATGGGTAAAAGCACAACCTTGTCAAAATGGGAGCAGATTAATATACAAAAAGCGCATGCCAAAAAAGGGAAACAAGTTTACTATATTAAAATATTAAAGATCACAGTAGGTTAGGATCAGCTTTTGTACCAGGAAAACTGAGAAGTGTTGCACCCAAGGAACTGATAACTGACGTCACAAAGAAGGCACCCCAAGGAGGAATAATTCTACTTACTGTATTAAAATATTAAAGATATTACTACATTACTGTCGTGAGTCCCTCCTGGGAACACTCCACCAACAACTTTAAGCTCTCACCAATATCCTCATGTAAAACTTACTTTCCGCTAATAAACTACTGAGTGGGGAGACAGGCAACAGAATCCAGGGAACACAACCTGGGCCCCCCCCAAAACTCCCAACAGGGGAGTTGGAGGGAGAGGCCTCCAGTTCCTATATAACCCTGGATCCTGGAGCTTTAGCTTCATTCGACACTTCCTCTAACCAGCTCTCTCTTCTCTCTCTTACCTTATCCCTCTCAGATGATCGGTTGACTACAGCCGCCTGAGAATTTACCTCCTCTCCTCCTTGTCTAGATGATCGGTTGACTACAGCCACCTAGACAAGGACCTCTCCTTACCTAGATGATCGGTTGACTACAGCCGCCTAGGTAAATTCACTCACCCACCTCCATCTCCTTCCAAAAGTCGTAGATGATCGGTTGACTACAGCCGCCTGCGACTTTTCCTCCTTTCACGCCACCGTGATGAAAATTCTAAATTCATCACAGTGGTGAACCCGACGTTCATCCAACCTTCTATCCTCTTACCACCTCATGTGTCGCCCCAGTCTAGTTCGGTGTCCCCAATTTTAAAATTCAAATTTAAACAGTCAGTGTAAATTCGCAATTCTTGGCCCAACCTCACCGCTCAACTCCAGCCCTCAACGCACCTCCGCTTCCGCCGATTGCGAATTTCAAATTCAAAACTACCTCATTTTTGAATTTTAGTTACAGCCATGGACCCGAACTCACCGACGCCGCCGCTCCTCCGGCCATCCCTGCTGCAGCCGCCGACCGCTGCGACAACTGACGCAGCCAAAAACCCCTTCACCAGCCTCTCACCACCCGGCTCCTCCGCATCCGCCGCCGCCGCTGCCGCCGCCGCTGCAGCCGCCGCACACGCCGCCGCCGACGTCACGACGGCCTCGGCGTCATTCCCGCTGTCGCTACCCCCCTTCTACACGCACGACCCCACGCTGTGGTTCTTTCAAGTCGACGCTGCGTTTTCGGCCGCCAACATCCGCAGCCAGCGGACCCGTTACTCCCGCATTATATCGCTGCTCCCGTACGAGATCCTCCTACAGACGTCGGACATCTCTCCCGACGCCACGGCCGCATACGATGACCTCCGCACCCGCCTCGTCTCGCTGTACCAGCCGTCGAAGATCGCACGTGTCGCAGCGCTCTCCCAACCACAGCACCTAGGCGATCTGAAGCCCTCCCACCTCTACCGCCGTCTGCGTCATCAACTGCACGACGTGATGACGGCCGACATCGCACGGACGTTTTGGCTGCGGGCCCTACCACACCCCATGCAAATGGCGCTCGCCAGCCACCTCGACGGCCCAGACGAACCACTTCTGCGTCTAGCCGATACGGTCCACGACCTCACCGCAGCCGCCGGCGTCACGGAGGTCGGCGCACCCCGCACCCCCACCCCGCAGCGGGACAGGACGCCGTCACGAGAGCGCCGCCGGCCCCCCTCCCTCCACCGGCGCCGCTCCCTCTCCACCGAGCGCCGGCCAACCCCCTCCATCGACCACCGACGCCAGCGCTCGCCCGAACGCCGCAACACGTCCCCCCCTCGGCAACGCAGAGGACGATCTCCAGCCGCAGCGGCCCCCTCCACCTCCGTGCGCCCCACCAAGACCGCCTACCTCCCAGCGGACCCCCCCCACCGATGTTTCTATCATGTTAACTTCGGTGGGGAGGCCCGCAAATGCCAGCCCCCCTGCTCCTTCACCTCCAAGCAGGGAAACGCGGCCGCCCGCCGGTAAACCCGGCGGGCCCCCCTCCTCGCCAACACGGGGGGGACCATGACCAACCCCTCCCCGCCCGCATTCACACCACCACCACAAAGCCTCGCTACCCCTCCTACGCCGCCGCCACGGCTGCCAACCTCCCGGCCGCGCCTGCCAGCGCCGCCAAAACCCTCACCCCACCGTCAACCGTTCCCCCACCTCGGAACGTCCCCTCCACGCCCGCCTCCAGGGCAGCCACCCTTCCGGCCGCAACTCACGCCGCCGCTACCGTTCCCCCACCACGGAACGGCCCCTCCACGCCCGCCTCCAGGGCAAAACCCCCTCCGGCCACCACTCACGCCGCCGCTACCATTCCCCCACCTCGGAACGACCCCTCCACGCCCGCCTCCAGGGCAGCCACCCTTCCGGCCGCCACTCACGCCGCCGCTACCGTTCCCCCACCACGGAACGGCACCTCCACGCCCGCCTCCAGGACAAAACCCCCTCCGGCCGCCACCCACGCCGCCGCTACCGTTCCCCCTCCCCGGAACGGAACCGCCCCGCCTGCTACCAAGAGGACCAGCCCCCCAGCCGACGCCACCGTTCCCCCTCTCCGGAACGGCAAGAAACCGCCCCGCGTCTCCTTCGCAGGGGACCAACCGCCGCCAACACATACGCCCACCGCCGCCGCCATTTTACCGCACTCCACCCCGGCTCACCAAAGCCTTTTCTTAAAATGCTCCAAGACGGATGTCCCTTTCCTCGTCGACACAGGGGCGGCGCTCTCCATTTTCCCGAACAATATTCTCCGGCGACAGGCGCGTTGTTACCGGCAACTCCTCTACGCCGCCAACGGTACCACCATCCCCTCGTACGGGACGTACCGCTCATCCATCCACCTGAGCGGGCTCGCGTACGAGTGGGAATTTACCGTGGCGGACGTAGAGAAGGCAATCCTGGGGGCCGACTTCCTCGCTTATTTCGGCCTCCAGGTTGACGTCCGTAACGCGCGCCTGCTCGACCCCTCCACCCAGAAGCCAATCCCCGGATTCATCCACGCGGTCGATCGCCCCCCAACCCAATTTGAAACACTCCTCCTCCAATATAAACCCCAGCGCCGCCCCTCCGCACATATCGCCCAAACACAACACTACATTGAGACCTCTGGACCCCCAATCTCAGCAAAAGCCCGCCGCCTCCACCCCCTCCAACTGTCCCAAGCCCGGCAGCATTTTGATAAACTGATAGCAGATGGTATTGTCCGCCCCTCCAAATCCCCGTGGGCTTCACCGTTACATATCGTACAGAAGCCCAACGGGGATATCCGCCCCTGCGGCGATTACCGCCGCCTGAACGCCAAGACCACTCCGGACCTCTACAACGTCCCCCACCTCCGAGACTTCTCCTCACACCTCCACAACACGACCATATTCTCAACCCTAGACATCTCCAGAGCCTTCCACCACATTCATATATACCCGCCCGACGTACCCAAAACCGCCATCATAACACCTTTCGGCCTTTTTGAGTACATAAAAATGGGCTTCGGCCTCCGGAACGCTGCCCAGACGTGGCAGCGTTATATGGATAATATTCTGCGGGGACTACCATTCGTGTTCTGTTTCCTGGATGACGTATTGATCGCCTCCCGGGACCCACACGAACATCTGACACACCTTAAGCAAGTCCTTGAAATCTTCGCCGCCGAGGGCCTCACCATCAACTCTCAAAAATGCGTCCTCGCCCAGCCCTCCGTCCGCTGCCTCGGCCATCAAGTCTCGTCCGATGGGGTCAAGCCTCTCCCGGACAAAGTACACGCTCTCACTGATTTCCCCCAACCCCGCACCGTCTCCGAACTTCGCCGTTTCCTGGGTATGTTGAACTTTTATCGTAGACACATCAAACACGCAGCAGAACACCAACAACCACTCATACACGCTATCCCACAACCGGCCAAAAAGAACGATAACCGCCCCATTTCCTGGACCCCCGCCCTCACAACCGCCTTTCAAAATTGCAAAAAGGACCTAGTAGACGCCGCTCTATTAGCCCATCCCGATCCCCATGCTCCCCTCTCCATCACGACCGATGCGTCTGACTGGGCCATCGGGGCAGTACTCCACCAACACACCGGCGCCACCCCCCAACCCCTCGGTTTCTTCTCGAAAACTCTGTCCCCAACTCAAAAAAATTACTCCACTTTTGACAGAGAACTCCTCGCCATCCACGAAGCCATCAAGCACTTCCGTGACTTCGTGGAGGGCAGGCAGTTCTCTGTCATCACTGATCATAAGCCCCTCACACATGCCCTCCTCCAAAATCGTAAATCCGCCTCCCCCCGTCGCCTCCGGCAACTCGAATTTATCGGGCAGTTTACATCCGATATTCGTTATTTGCCGGGGGCCGACAACTGCGTAGCAGACGCACTCTCCCGCCCCACCCCCACCCCCGCGCCGGTGGCGGAGTTACTGCCTTTCCCTTCCCCACAAACCCTAAAAACCCACCAAACACCAACTTCCGACCCCGCACTCTCCAACCTCATCTCCGCCTCCAAATTGGAACAACTGCCTCCCCTCGACCTCTGGTGCGACGTAACGGCCGATTCACCGCGCCCTTACGTCCCACCGGAGCTGAGGCGGCAGTTGTTCCTCCACTATCACTCCCTCCATCATCCCGGCATCCGGGCGAGCCGGGACCTGATCAAGACGCGGTACTTCTGGCCCCACATGAACACGGATATCCGTACCTGGGTTCTGGGGTGCCAGAAGTGCCAGCAATTTAAGGTCTCGGCTCACACCCATGTACCTCCTCAACCCATCCCCGACTCCCTCCCGTGGGAACACGTCCATCTAGATCTGGTCGGCCCTCTTCCCCCCTCCGAGGGGAAGAGGTACTGCCTCACCATGATCGACCGTGCGACCAATTGGGTTGAGTGTATCCCACTCGCCCACATTACCGCGGACGCCGTCGCCGCGGCCTTCCTCAATCAGTGGATCAGCCACTACGGCTGTCCGCGGACACTCACGGTCGATCAGGGGAGGCAGTTTGAATCAGCCCACTTTGCCGACCTGCTCCGTTCCCTCGGGATTCAAAAAATCCGCACCACTCCTTATCACCCCCAATCCAACGGGAAAATAGAGCGGTGGCACTCGGTCCTTAAGCAAGCCATCTCCACATCAGCCACATCCCCCTCATGGACCAAAACCCTCCCCTACGTATTACTCAGCCTTCGCACTTCCGCCCGTCCTTCAGACAACACAAGTCCCGCACAACACGCATTTCGAGACCCTCTACGTTTACCGGCCGACATTTTCACTCCACACACCACCCCGTCAATTAACAGGGAACCACTCCGCACAACAACACCACACAACGACACCACCTATCCCCAACGTTTTTACACAGCCACTCACATGTACTTGAAGGAGCCCGGCATCCACAAAACATTTCAACCTCTCTACGCCGGGCCCTTCCACGTCATCCGCTCCACACACACCACGGCTACCCTGTTAATTGACGGGAAGCCCCACACTGTACCCCTCGCCCGATGTAAGCCAGCCCCAGTCCTCCCCGACACTTCGCCCCACACCACTCACCCGACCAACCCCACACCACAAACGCCACACGTCGCCTCCATTTCACCCACCGGACCCCAACGTCGCCGCCTCTCTCCGCGACGTCCCGGGTACCGGCTCCCACCGGCTCTTCCCCTTCACCACCGCCCCGGCAGTGAAGGGGCCCCTCTATCAGTCTTCACTAACGTGAAGACTGTTAGAGGGAGTCGCCTCTCTCACCCCATCACCTCACCACCAATACACACTCACTACATTACACTGCACACTCTCCACACCCAGGGAACGGCGAACTTCGACACCCCGTTCCAATCTGTAAACCCTGTCCAAATTTGTACATACCCACCTTGTAAATACCAACCTTGTAAAAATTGTACATACCAACCTTGTAAATACCAACCTTGTAAATACCAACCTTCCACATACCAACCTTGTAAATATTAGTCTACTATGTCACTCTCCTCATTGTAATCATCTCATCTCACCTACACCACTACTATGCTTATGTCTTATAGCTTATATTACTTATCCTATTTCTCACTATGCTACCTATCTTATATTACTTATCCTATTTCTCACTATGCTACCTATGTTCTGCAACCTATGCTCGCTATCTTACTAGAATTAAGTCCTAGAATTAAGCCAACCCTGTCATGTTTTTGCCTTCAGCACCACCGATTGTTTGCGCCAGCCCTCAGCCTCTGTCACCTTGCGCCTTCAGCTCCACTTTTGTTTGCCGTGCCCTCAGCCTCTGTCTCCTTGCGCCTTCAGCTACACTTTTGTTTGCCGCAGCCCTCAGCCCCTGTCACCTTGCGCCTTCAGCTCCTCAAACATTGGTTCGAACTGGGGGGACCTCTGTCGTGAGTCCCTCCCGGGAACACTCCACCAACAACTTTAAGCTCTCACCAATATCCTCATGTAAAACTTACTTTCCGCTAATAAACTACTGAGTGGGGAGACAGGCAACAGAATCCAGGGAACACAACCTGGGCCCCCCCCAAAACTCCCAACAGGGGAGTTGGAGGGAGAGGCCTCCAGTTCCTATATAACCCTGGATCCTGGAGCTTTAGCTTCATTCGACACTTCCTCTAACCAGCTCTCTCTTCTCTCTCTTACCTTATCCCTCTCAGATGATCGGTTGACTACAGCCGCCTGAGAATTTACCTCCTCTCCTCCTTGTCTAGATGATCGGTTGACTACAGCCGCCTAGACAAGGACCTCTCCTTACCTAGATGATCGGTTGACTACAGCCGCCTAGGTAAATTCACTCACCCACCTCCATCTCCTTCCAAAAGTCGTAGATGATCGGTTGACTACAGCCGCCTGCGACTTTTCCTCCTTTCACGCCACCGTGATGAAAATTCTAAATTCATCACAATTACTATATTACTATATTAAAATATTAAAGATCACAGTAGGTTAGGAGCAGCTTTTGTGCCAGGAAAACTGAGAAGTTTTGCACCCAAGGAACTGATGATAACTCTACTTACTGTTCCCATCACTTCTTACTTACCTTCTTTCGGGAAATGTGATCGTGGAAGTTTTACCTAGCTTATACGAATATTAAGGATCATTTAGTTAATCTGTGCATCAGTCTTGTCTTCGTTAGCCATCAACTTGCCGTTGTTGACTTCGAATTCGAATATCGTGGTTGTTTCATCACCAGAATACTATACACGTTAAGCACATGCATTAAGAATTATGCATAGTAAGTGGCATTTTCACAACACTAGGCGCATCACCCGCACTAAACCCTTGTTATTATCAACGATTCCGTAATGGTTCAAAGAAAAACTAAAATTAAAAACGGAAACAGGAAACAGGAAACAGTGTAGAAATGTTTCAAATTCGGAACTTAAAAAAATAAAGCAGTGAAATTCAATCATTTGAAAGTACATCGCGCGTATGAGTAACATTATTAGAAGCTAACTAGAGAATCGTCTAAAGAAAATCATCCAAGCCCGAAACCACATCAAAAAACCCTCCGCGACCCAGGCGTTGATGTTGCCAATAAAAAAATCCTTTCTGTACACATTGTAATTCATCATAATGGAGGGTTCCAACGGGTGTCGAAATCGGAAGACATCTGTGCTCGTAGTCCACGCAGCCTACGTTAGCTGGACTTTGAAGAGTTATGAAAATGGATTTGACTCCAGGCGGTTAATTTGTATGATATGCTGTTGTTCATGGGAGACTCCTGTGGCAATGAGCTCTATAGCTATAAAGGGAACTAACAATTTCATGTTCTGTAGGCTTAACAACTTGCAGCCCAGGATGTTTGTTTATAGGGTCTCCCAGGTGGGTAGGTTGCCTACAGCTGGCGGTAAGAAGTTTCTATGCATGATTCTCGTGATTTTTAATTTTTTAGAGAGGCTAACATAATAATTATGATCACCCTCTTCAGGAGAGAGGGCCGGTGCCGAAAATGGGTTTTTAGAAACCAGTTTTCAGCTCTATTATGTCTCGTCAACGGAATAAGTCGTCTCTTTGTTGAAATATTCATTACCTAATAAAGATGATTTTGGCATTCATAAATGTATCCATCCAATAGGATGGTATGGATTCTACCATTTCTATATCAACTATCCACGCTGTAAATGATTGTGCCCTACTTCAAAGTTTAATTCGTGGCTGGGAGATACGCAAGCATTACCTAGAGTACCCGAGATTATGATTCATCTACCCTCATATGAGTATTTATCTATTCTATTTTCTTCATTCCTCAGAATATTATGGCCAAGACAAATCCTCCGAGAAATAGGTTTTGTCCCTAAAAAAATCCAGTATTTAGGAGAAACCGCTTTTCAAATGATTGCATTTTAAGAAACGAATCAGGGACCCAGGCTTTTACGAGCGTGGGACCCTGACCCGAGTGCCGATCCCTCCGAAGCAAGTTTTGACGCATCAACCACAAAGTGACAGAATTTATTACCCTCGCATGCCAAGAAGATGGTTTTTGAAAGTTAAAGACAGCCACCATAAGGAAAATCAATCCTACCCATCATCGAGGGTACCGAAATGAAGGGGAGTGGGTACTCACGCTTTCAAAAGCTACAATAAAATGCATGCAATCATAAATGGAAATCCCTTCACAACAATCATAGTTTATCCAATAAGTCTTTCAGAATTATTCTCGTTCGCACATGCCATTCCTACAAATACATCCCCTGACGATTTCAGTCGAACAACCAGTTCAGTACAATTTCTATATGAAACTACCAGAATTAAAAGTCAAACTTTACAGGAGAGGCAAAAACGCCCGCAAGAAGCTCTCAGTGCGTACACAATCGTTTTTAATTTTTCGATAGCATACCGTTTTATTGCTGCGATAGGCCCTTATTTATCCCCTCAAAACTATTCAGATGTAACTCACCACCACAGAGATAATTCCAAAAAACGGAATGTTTTATCCGATTTCGATATAGAAAACTGCGTTTATCAGTTTTCTGATGTACCTACCTAAACAAACTCCTAACAGACGTTTTGAAGTCAGACTAGTTTTCAAAATTTTTTACTGTACTACGTAGTATGATTTTTTAAAATACTGCAAATCATTACAAAACGTTTGATTATCTTCCTGTATAGATGATGACCCCCTTCTGGATAGATCACCATTTCTGTGGTCAATGCCTACCCTCGTTGTTTTGGATTTTGTTGGTAGGTACTTTTGCAACTTGAACAAACGGTGAAGTATTATTGATGGGTAAATTATTAGACAGTGGTAAATTATTACACAACGGTAAATTATACCATCTAAGTAGAAGGGACTGGATTTTGTTGATAGTACTTTTGAAACTTGAACAATAGTTGATGTAATATTGATGGGCAAATTATTACACAACGGTTCATTATAGTATCTACGTAGAAGAGGCATCTATGCAGGTAAATTATTACACAAAGGTTTATTATTTGCCTTACGCTTCATGAATAACTACAAATAATTAATGATTGAATTACTGAATCCCGCGAATTTGTAGGAAACTTTAATTCCGGGGCCGGGTCTAGTACTCGATTTAGGGCTTTCCTGGGAAGGAGCACGAGGGTAGGTATGGACCACAGAAAACAGTGATCTACGCAAAAGGGGCACCTATACAGGTAATTAATAAACCTTTGTGTAATAATTTGCAGCGTTTTCAAATGAAATAATATCACAGAACAACCAACTCGACTTCATACTCCGTGAATATAATCAGGTGCTCCCTAGCAATGATGATCTCGGCAAATTCACGATTGTTAGCGCGTCCCTATTGATGATACTTTGGCTGAATGAATACAATTTCATTCACCCTCCTGTTGGAAAAGCCAGTCGGTGCAAACTTCTGGGCATTACTGTATGTTGTATAAATAAATAACTTTATTATTTATATATTTAAAATTAGAGATTGAAAGTAAATAAAATGATATTGTAATTATTCATAATAATATTCATATAGAATTAGATGGCAGTGGATTTGCTACGATACAGTCCCCACTATCATTCATGTCCATTCTGCCTGGAGTCTTATGCAGTCAGTCGAATACAGATGATCTAACTAAATCCTAATTTGATAATTTCACCTCATACGATAACACTGTGAACGAACGGCTGGACGTACAATGCTCCGGGTGGTCTCAAAAAATTGTTTAGCTCAAGACAAATTTAATAACGTAAAAAAATTCGAGATAACGGCGTCCTGGAGATTTCAACCCTTATTTTTCACCCCTTAGGGATGACTAACATTAACGCCGAGCTTCGAGGACCAACTAGACCCCAAACGGGACCTACACACCGAATTTCGTTAATTTTGGTTCATGGTAACTAAGAAAAGTGCAAAGTACGGCGGACGGACAGACATTTTTTAATTTATTCATTTTCGGATTCTACATACCTTGAAACGGAAACCATCTAATTTAGTGGTGGGGGGGGGGGGGGGGTTAAAAAAGTTGTTCATGCTCGATTCCAAAGGTTCATTATTGAAAATAATAAACCAACAACCGGGCAGTGACTAACCAGCGAATCTGTGATGACAGAGTGGTCCCGCAACTGCAGCGAAACCCGCGACTCTAGAACGAACCTGGAGTTATCCTCTATTGAAACTGAAATAACACTTCGTTTGTCACGGTTTGAGTGACATTTTGTACATGAAGTTTTTAGTAAATACACTTCCTTGTCTGAACATGTGAAAAACGCAATAATATCGTTTTTGGAAAAAACTGAGTAACCCAGTTTGGAAAAAACTTTATAATCCACTTTGGATTCTGAACGCCTCAAGGGGAGTGTTACAGTAAAATTCATGTAATCATAAACGGGAATCCATTCACAACAATCATAGGTACATCCAGTAAGTTATAGTTTTAGGAATTCTCGTATGCACATGCCAGCATCATTCACCGCCTGAATTTAATGTAGGATCCTACTAGCACCTGAGGATTTCAGTCCATCAACAAGTATATTACAACTTATACCTACGAAACTAGCTGGATTACCCGTGTGGTGCATGGTGAACAGGCAGAACTCCGAATACCAGCATCAAGTAATTAACGTTTCACCTACCCACCGTTTCCTCTTTATAACGGAGGAATGGTTCATCGCATAAAAATCGTTTTGGGGTCGTTGGAATCAGCGAGAAAGATCACTTTCCATAAAATAATCCTGTTTCGCCCGAAACCGCTTCCAAAAGTTGTACAGCATACCTCACACCCTTACTTACAGCGACTTTTAGCACGAGATATTCAGCACTTAACTAATACCATGAATACCATGGTATATAATGTGACCGAAAAATTAGGTTCAGAAGCTGAAATTGACCTTCAGTGTAGACAAGATCTATTCCATGAAGTCAATTTTTCTAATCACAGGCACATAGTTACAGTGTGAGTTTCTTAACCAAATGGTAAATACATATTAGTGAGTTTAACACAAGGAATGACCATTTTCGCCTGGCTTTGTTATTATTTGTTGTTTTTTATTTCATAGAACATTTTTAGAACCTTAGACCATTTTGGTTTATTATGTTCAATAATGAACCATTGGAATCGAGCATGAAAAAAAAAGTCTAACCCCCTCAAAATTTGATGGTTCAAGTTTCAAGGTATGTAGAATCCAAAACTGCAATAAAAAAAAACGCTGCAAATCCCTGCACAACGGTTTATTATTTTGTACGGAATACCCTTCTGTTACAGATCACAGCTCTCTGTATAGATAACCCGTCTATATAATATAATATGTACTATTCTATACATATTATGTAGATCGCAGACCCTCCGTAGGTTGTACCTACCGCCGTACTCGTTACTAGGTACCTATCTAAATCACGAGTTAAATGTAGCTAAAATAATTCTGTCGATGACAAGCAGTAACTAAAACGGCAAAACGAAACGCAAATAATGAAGTTCTGAAGGAAAATTGTTGATGTGGAGTGAAATTGATGCCCCTTCTGCGTAGATCACTGTTTTCTGTGGTCAATACCTACCCTCGTGGTCAAGTATAATGAACCGTTGTCTAATAACTTGCCCATCAATAATACTTCAACGGTTGTTCAAGTTGCAAAAGTACCTATCAACAAAATCCAATCCAGGAATAAAAACAAATAATATGAATCATACAATAATTGAATCTACCGCATATTACCCGGCTGGCTCCAGTACTATATTTTTTTACGAGGGTAGGTATGGAAAACAGTGTCAACGCAGAAGCCATCTATACAGATAAATAATAAATCGTTGTGCAATAATTTGCAGCGTTTCTATTTCGCATTTTTGGTTTATTATTTTCAATACCTAATGAAACCTTTGGAATCCAGCATGAAAAAAAAAAAAAAAAAAAGTTAAACCCCCCCCCCCCCACCCCCCTCAAATGTTGATGGTTTCCGTTTCAAGGTACGCAGAAAAGAAAATGGAATTTCAAAAAAATGTCTGTCCGTCCGCCGAAAAGTTTCGGCGGTCCGTTCGTTTGCACCGAAAAGCCTCGTCAACATGATCATGAATGAAACGGTATAAATGCGGCCCAGGTATATCATTGCTAGGGAGCAACTGATTATAATCACGGATGGCTGTGATATTATTTCATTTGAAAAATGATGGCTTTTTTGGATTTTGTTGACAAGTAACCTACTTTTGTAACTTCATCAAACTTTATGCTTCATGAATAACAACAAATAATTATTAGATACTGAATTATTGAATCCCGCGCATTTTTATGAAATAGTAATAGCCGGGTCGGCACCAGTAATCGATTTAGGCTTTCCTGGGGAGAGCTCGAGAGTAGGTATTGACCACAGAAAACAGTGATAGAAAGCAAGTAAGCATCTATATAGGTAAATTATTGCACAAAGGTTTATCACACAAGGGTTTCTTTCTTACACAACGGTTTATTATTTACCTTATGCTTCATTAATAACAACAAATAATTAATTATTGTATTATTGAATCCCGCGCATTTTTATGAAACTGAAATTCACGGGCCGGTTCCAGTACTCGATTTAAGGCTCTCCTTGGGGGGGGGGGGGGGGGAGCTCGAGGGTAGGTATTTGCCACAGAAAACATTACGTTCTGTAATAATTTGCATTTGCAGCTTTTTTATTAGCACTAATAACCAAAAATTCGACTTATCCACTTATTTTACTTTCCTCGCCCAACCCCAAATAGTTTCTTGGACTCGCCCAGTTTATCCCTTTCACACCGAACGGGACATAAGCTGTCCCAGCCTGGAAAATTTTGCTGGGACAACATATGTCCCATTTACTGAAAAACATGTGGGATTGTAAATACACTCGATTGTAAATGCCCACGTTGTTCATCAAGACGTTAAGGACCGAAAACTACCCTTACTACCATTCCTCGTTGCTGTTGCTGAAAGTCTCCTGAGATATGGTAGTGCAAACAAGGAAGTTGTAGTGGATGTGGCGTATCCACTACGAGCGGTGTGTGGGAGGATATGCCCGGGCTGGTTATGGGCGGACCACCACCATTTCCCGGGATCTTCTCGGATGTGTCCGTTGGTTATGGGCGTACCACCACCATTCACGGAGTCTTTTCGGGCTCGTTGTCGGGTAAGGTTATGGGCGGACCACCACCAACACTCGGATCTTTTTGGAGTGTGCTCGGTAGGTTATGGGTGGACCACCACCATACCCGAGATCTTTTAGGGCGAGTTGGTTGTTGGTTATGGGCGTACCACCACCATTCACAGCATCTTTTAGGATATGAGAGAGAGACGAGGTAAGGAGGAGGGAGAGTAGTCAGCGACTAGAGGAGAGCGTAGAATGAGGAAAAAGAGGCAGGAGGCGAGTATTTATGTGCTTGGGAGCTGTCCCCCTCCATCCACTAGCTGGTAGAGGATGGTGGGGATCCCCAGGCTGGCCCTCGGTTCTCGTGCGTCTTCTGTCCCCACTCCTATGTTTATTTGTGAGATCTTAAGCTTTTGAGGAGAGGTTCTGGGAGGATACCACGACAGAAGTGATAAGCAAAAGCAGGCACTCATCCCCCCAATCCGCGTCATCGTCATCGCGATCGTCTAATGAACAAGCAAGACTCTCTATGTTGGAGAACATTTCCCAACTGAGGGAAACAAGCGAAGGAGATGTGCGTGGTGCGGGAAAAACAAAAAAGCGGTGCGCTCAAAAATGCTGTGCACCTCTTGCAACGTGGTACTGTGTAAAAATTGTTTCAAGCCCTATCATACCCTAAAAAAAATCCAGACTTTAGATGCTGCTCCTTCTCCATTTTAAATTCAGTTAGATTTCTTTACATGAGTTACCATAGTGTTTATTCCAAAAAAGTTTCATAAATAAATAATTTTATCGAATTTGCGACCTTTTTTTCACACTAATGTAATTCATTTATTAGTCAACACAGCGTTAACTCGAGGGCTAATAAGGGGCAGGGGAATGGTTATAGAACTTACCGGGGTTATAGAAGTGAGATAGAGTGGTATTTTTTGAATTCGCAAGGTACAAATTATGGACCCAACGATCTATTATCAGGGCGAGGTGGGGTGGAAATAATGGGAAGAGGACAGGGTGGTCTAGTAGTATATAGGTGTGAGTTCGCAATCAACAATAAGCAGCAAAGGGACATATGCTGTCCCAGCAATATTGACTCTTCGATTACGGCCGGGACATACCCTGTCCCGGATTTCAGGTGCTCAGGGTTTACGGCGGGACATGTGATGTCCCAGCAATGAAGCTTGTGAAATCATCGTTGTTGTTGATGCGTCGTTATGGGGTCGTTTATGCGTCTCTAAGACCTTCAGCCTTTCAGACAGAAAAGTTATTTTATCGCAATAATCACTTGGAGGAGAAATAACTGTTCCCGGTAATGGGGTGCACTCAAACTGATTTTCTCGCCGAATTGAAAGGGTTAACCCTTTCAAGTAAGTTAACCCTTTGGGAGTTCACCAAACCTGGTACCCTATGTATAATAAGTTTCAGACAGATATTTTTACATTTTCCATGCCCCTTTTAATAGGAATTCCCGTTTTGAATACCATCCAAATTCCGAAATTCAGACCCGCTGGAATTGACAATTGACAAAACTGGTGTGTCAAATTACTAATGCTGCCTCACTCGTGCGTCACTCGCCGATCATTCGCCGAACTGACATTCGCCGATGAGAGTTTCGATACCGCAATAAGTTATTGGGTGATGAGTAGATCGGAGGTCCGATCCCAAACAATCATTACTGGTCACCGTGCACCGTAGAGTTAGTTCGGTGCACACCGAAACAAGCTTGCCTATTAACGCGCGATCTTTTCACGGCGAGTAATTGCTTCCTCCAGGACGGCTTTCGAAGGAGCGAGAGAGGGGTAGTGAGAAGTAGATAGAGCCGGAAAAAATTCTTATTTGGCGCCGATTTAATCCAGAGCGAGCTTCGCCTGGTGATGGCAGGATGTCTTCTATTTTCTGTAGATGCGGGGCGAGCCGCGCCCAGACCTTGCTCTCTAAAAAGGCTATAAGTTCAAGGCCCTGACCGCTCTCGGCTTGTGCTCAACACTTGTTCGACTGCATCACTCCTCGGCAGATTGCTATCAAGGGAAACTCCGAGCTCCAATTTGTTGGCGATAGCCGGCGATTTGCGTGCGCAGAACATTCTCCCGCTACACCGCAAGAATGAGAAACGGAAGAAGTAGCTGGAAGCTGTATCGGTCATTACTGGCTCTCAGCACCATTATTTGTTGGTGGGGTCTGGTCAAAACTCAGAACTTTTTTTCTCCAACCCTCAACTTATTTCTCCCTGACCACTTTATTATTTTCAATAATACTTCAATAAATCAAGGCAATTTTTCAACTTGAACAAACGTTATGCTTCATGAATAACAACAAATAATCCGTGACAGACTTCTTGAATCCACCGCATATTTATGAAACTGCAATTGCCCGGCCAGCTCCAGTGCGCGATTTAGGAATTTACTGGCGGGAGCATGAGGGTATGTGGTGACCACAGGAAATAGCCGCTGTGTAATTTTTTGCAGCGTTTTAGGTTCTGGTCAATTCACTTATACGTATTTTACCTGTCTATGACCCCACTGGACGCACTCGAGCGTTAAAATTTGCTTCCAAGAGTAGCAGATTATTTCGAACACTGTAACGTAATCGGAACGTCGATTCTAAGTACTTCCCAAACGATAAATTTTGACGGACAGCGCTGAGGTTTTAAATTTGATTTAGATCACTGAAGCCAAAATCTAATAATTTGATTGAAACAATCAATAACTTAATCAGAATTATGGGTTTTGGTTTATTATTTTGTAAATAATACAACTATGTATTCGCTCAACAAAAATTTGCATAACACCCCCTCAAAATGTTTTCTTTTAAATTTCAAGGTGTGCGGATTTCAAAAATGCAATGTCCGTCCGCCGTACGCTGGACTTTTTATCAACCATATCTACTTTATTTTAGTCTAAAAAATTCGTTCTTTCGTACACAGGCTCCGTTTGGGCCCTAGCTGTGTCCAGAAACTTTGCAGCCCGATCGGAATATATCCAAGGGTTTATGGGTGAAAAGTGGGTTTAAATTTTATTTTTTTTGTGTGTGTTTTAGTAACATGAGTTTATGACGTATCGTGTTCCATGTTTTTTAGGACGAGCAGACCGAATATGAAGTCGACCAAAGATTGAAAAATAGAGGTTCTAACGAAGTTTCAGCCTTAAATGTACGTTACATTTTTGTCTACAATCTGAAATCACCATAAATTTACATATAATAACACTCGAAATGGTAGCAACGATTAAAAAAAGGAGCTAATTTGTTTTCGGTGGAAAAGTTATTCCAATTGCTGCACATGAAAGAAATAATAAATGAACAGCGAACATTTCTGTAGGTATATTCAATAGAATAATAAACCCATGTGACAAGGACTTTGCAGCGTTTTATGGAATAAAATAAAATAAAATTTGGGTCGTTTTTAATTAATTAATGCAGGTTGTCAGTTGAAGGGTAGGTCAACCTTACCTCCTCGAAAATTCACTCACGAATTCATGCTGCATGAACTGTTATTGATTGGTTTCGACAGTAAAAATTGTTGCTATAGTATACATGTACAACAAGTTCCTTAGCTTAGTTCCTAAGACTAAAAAAACCAGATAGTTCCTACCAAAGTTTCTAGTATTCTCTTATCCAACTGCCCTTATCACTGTCGCGTCGAGTAAGTACATCTCATCTAAATTTTGCTTTCCGTATAAACTAGGCAACGGATCAATGCATCTCTCGTGATTCTTTTACTATTTCGCATGATAACAGTAATACGGGAGTAAGTATAGCTTCCGTTTCGGAAGGGAGGAAAGCTTATCGAAAGTCAAACCTTTGGCCAAGCCTTTCACTCCGCTTCTGTTCAGAGCGATTAGCATCACTGGGCCTCTACAACGTTAAGATGGTGGTCGACGCCCGAGGGCGAAGTGAAAATGTTGCGATATTTTTAAAAGTTATAAGATGAAACTCGATAACAGCATTTCAAGACAAATTACATCTTGAACTGGTGGAGGGGAGGGGGTTTCGACTCTTGATGGTGTGATGTAGATTGCAGTCGGTTCAGCCGGTCAGCGGATAATATTATAATGGAGTCCAGGGTGTGGTCAATAGAGTAATTTTATAAATCTTATTTGACCGCGCTGGTATGTAGGTAGATGGGAAATGCCGCAAAACCTAGATATGAACAGCGATTGAGACAAACAGACGCAATCAACTCTAGTCTGAAGTAGGACTTTTGTATATAGTAAGGATTTATGTACCAGTAAGCCATAATTACGTAACGATAATCAAGTATTTTCATCTGTTACGAATCTCTGACTGAGTCAAGGTCATACCTACTTCCATATCTGATATTTGAGAGGCGTATTTAGCTAAGACCAACTCTAGATAACAAAACTGAAAATGGGGTTTTCGATCAAATCTCCATGATAATTAAGGAAATAGGCTCAGGTGGATTTCAGGGCATAGCGAAGTGAGGGGAACCTCTAGCAGTAGGGATGTTCTATAAAATGAAACACAGAACGTGCCGTGCAGATGGCGGATGTGTAGCTAGGAATCATAAAAGTGCTTTTGTATTCACCACTACCAAAATGTTTAGGGAACGTCAAACTGGCTTACATTTGGCGGAAAAGGAATACAATTTATGGAAGGACTTGAATTTGTTTGTTTTCTATCCTATATAACATAACAAGATCGGATGATTAGTAAAATTGCGCAATAGTAGGTAGGTACCTTAGGCGATGCAGATGGTGATTATGTAAATATATTTGGAATTATTTCCTTCGATCTCTTTGATAACTGAATTTTTCTTCAGAGCTGGTGTTGTTTTTGAAAAATATTACTATAACATGTAACAAAGTTGATAATCAATAATTAATAAAATGGTGGACAGTTATTTTTTATGTTAAATCATTTTTTAAAACCATTAAATTTGTTCGAAATAACTGACGTCAAGCATCATAGAATATACTGAACATGAGATAATGACCCTCAGTGCACACGTTCGTAACGCATCTCGAGGAGTACCATGTTGATATTCAATAATACCGTCGAAGAGAGTTACAAAATAAGTAGATACGTTAAACAGATCTGTATTGTAGTCGATCTGATAAATAGACCGGAGTAAAGGCGTGCAATACACCTACATGACCCGATTAGAATTCTGCAAGATCCAGGGCCTATGAATACTGCATTAGCTGCTGCTCCATATTGGTTTTACTTAAGCTGTTGGGAAAAAGCGTCCAACTGAATGCTCCATGAAGCTGTCGAAATCTCATTACCCTCCCGATGGAACGGAAAACTTTTGCGCAACCCCGAAGAAGAGGGGAATGTAGAAAACGTGGACCATAATTCCTTGGCTATTTGCAACGTAAGTCCGCAATGGTCTTGAAATTCGTTCTTATCCATTATCCGTCGTGCGCTTAACGTCCCATTAAATCCAGCTGTGA
Source organism: Leptopterna dolabrata (assembly GCA_954871275.1). Taxonomy (NCBI): domain Eukaryota; kingdom Metazoa; phylum Arthropoda; class Insecta; order Hemiptera; family Miridae; genus Leptopterna; species Leptopterna dolabrata. Next base: position 46,364,164 of record OX940978.1, on the reverse strand, counting down.
CAAACGGCTTCATACATAAGTTGCCTCAGCCCGAGCTCACGGGCCAACAGAGAGCAGCGGGCGAAAGGAGAGAGAGGTTCACGAGGAAGAAAGGGATGCAGGCCACGAGCTCAAGACGCTACTGGCCTGGTAAGTAGATAATGATTTCTGACAGAACAAACCGAGTTGTGGGAGTTGGTTTGGTCAAAGCTGTCGAGGAAGCGGCATAAGAAGCCAGTTATACTAAACCGTGAACGCACTGCAGTTGGTCCGGTTAGTATACTCCTTCGTACGCGCTTTACTGACCATTGCTCCTTTTCTCGGGATGTACCTACGAAATTACTTAAAACAGGAATTATTCTGGGCCTCATGAATAAGCTTTTGAGATGCCATATTTCTCTTCGCTGAGAAAAAAAGGGGGGTGTTGTCTATCAAAACTGATAGATACCATCTATCATCAGGAACCAATACAGTACCGATAGTGTGTGATAGTGTGTCTTGGCCGAAATTCAGCCCAAAATGATAGATAAACACTATCAGTACTCTATTGGTTCCTGAAGATAGTGTCACATCTATCAAATTGTAGGCTCGGTTTGGGACGGTATTTCATAGGGTTTTGATAGCGTATTTTGATAGGGTTGTGGCCATTTTTTGATAGATGTACCTCCATCTATTATTATGATAGTGTTAATCTATCAGAAAACTATCGTTTCCTGTCAAAAGACTATCATTTCATATCAGTACCCTGCCATTCATTACAGGCAAAATCTATCGGAAGACTATCTGTTTCTATCAAAAAGCTATAATTTGCTATCAGTACCCTTTCATCCATATCTATCAAAAGACTATCGTGTCAAAAAATCTATCACTTGCTATCAGTACTGTGATGAATTTAAAATTCTCATCACGGTGGCGTGGAAGGAAGGTGAGTGAAATTTTACCTAGGCGGCTGTAGTCAACCGTTCATCTAGGTAAAGGAAAGGAAAGGAGGAAAAGTCGCAGGCGGCTGTAGTCAACCGAACATCTACGACTTGGGAGGAGAGGGAGGTGGATGAGTGAATTTTACCTAGGCGGCTGTAGTCAACCGTTCATCTAGGTAAAGGAAAGGGAAGGAGAGGTCCCTTGTCTAGGCGGCTGTATTCAACCGATCATCTAGACAAGGAGGAGGAGAGGAGGTAAAATTCTCAGGCGGCTGTAGTCAACCGATCATCTGAGAGGGAAGGTAAGAGAGAGAAGAGAGAGCTGGTTAGAGGAAGTGTCGAATGAAGCTTGAGCTCCAGGATCCAGGGTTTTATAGTACTTGGGGGCCTCTCCCTCCAACTCCCTGTTGGGAGTTGGTAGTGGGGCCCCAGGTTGAGCAACCCTGGGTTCTGTCGCCTGTATCCCCAATCATATCTTTATTTACGGAGCTTTAGTTTGGCGTTTGAATGTTGGTGAGAACTTAATATTATAGGAGTGTTCCCGGGAGGGACTCACGACAGAGGTCCCCCCAGTTTGAACCAATATTCGTGGAGCTGAAGGCGCAAGGTGACAGGAGCTGAGGGCTACGGCAAACAAAAAGTGGAGCTGAAGGCGCAAGGTGACAGGAGCTGAGGGCTACGGCAAACAAGAAGTGGAGCTGAAGGCGCAAGGTGACAGGGGCTGAGGGCCGAGGCAAACATTAATTGGGGGCGGAAGGCCAGGAGAAGGGGTGCCGGAGCTGTGGGGTGGAGGTGGCGGTGGGGGTTTGTCCCCTGGGAGGGAGACGCGGGTGGTCATGTTGCCGTTCTGGGGTGAGGGAACGGGGGGGGGGGGGGGGGGTTTGTCTGGAGGTGGGGTAGTGGCGTCGCGAGGTGCGGCCGGGAGGTTGGAGGACCTGGTGGCGGTTGTGGGGGGTTTGTTCCGGGGTGGGGGAACGGTAGGTGGCGGGGAGAGGGTTTTGGCGGCGCCGTGAGGTGCGGCCGGCAGGTTGTCTGCCCTGGTGGCGGGCGTGGAGGGGCCGTTCCGGGGTGGGGGAACGGTAGCGGCGGCGTGAGTGGCGGCCGGAAGGTTGGGTGCCCTGGTGGCGGGCTTGGAGGGGCCGTTCCGGGGTGGGGGAACGGTAGCGGCGGCGTGAGTGGCGGCCGGAAGGTTGGTTGCCCTGGTGGCGGGCGTGGAGGGGCCGTTCCGAGGTGGGGGAACGGTAGCGGCGGCGTGAGTGGCGGCCGGAAGGTTGGGTGCCCTGGTGGCGGGCGTGGAGGGGCCGTTCCGGGGTGGGGGAACGGTTGGTGGTGGGGTGAGGGGCTTGGCGGCGCAGCTAGGCGCGGTTGGGGGGTTGGCGGCCGTGGCGGCGTCGTATGAGGGGTAGCATTGTTTGGGGGCGGCGCAGGGAGGCGCGGACGTGGGGGAGGTGGAGGGTCTGCCGTTCCTGGGTGGGGGAACGGTGTGTGTTCGGGGACGGGGGTTGGTGGCAGCGCAGGGAGGTGCGGCCGTGGGGGAGGTGGAGGGGTTGCCGTTCCCGGGTGGGGGAACGGTGTGTGTCCGGGGAAGGGGCATGGTGGTGCAGCAAGTTGCTGGTGGGAGGTTGGCGGCCGCGGCGGCGGTCCCCCCCCGTTTTGGCGAGGGGGGCGGCCCGCCGCGGGACGTCGTGGTGTGTTGTCGTGTCGGCTAGGCGGAGGAGGTGCATATGACGTCGGCGGCGGTGTGTGCTGCAGCCGCAGCGGCGGTGGCGGCGGCTGATGTCGCAGAGCTTGGTGGCAAGAGGGTGGAGAAGGGGTTGTCGGTTGAGGCCGTTGCGTCAGTTGTCGCAGCGGTGGGCGGCTGCAGCGTGGCTGGTCGCAGGAGCGGGGGCGATGGTGAGTTCGGGTCCATAGCTGTAACTCAAAATTCAGTTTTCGTAAATTGTTGAATTTGAAATTCGCAATTAACGGAAGCGGAGGTGCGTGTGGCTGGGCGGAGATGTGAGGGTTGTGTGGTCTCCGTGCGGTTGAGGGTAAAAATGATTAGACTGTTTGAATCTTAAATTTTAAAATTTGACTTTTAAAATTGGGGACACCAAACTATTTGACTGGGGCGACACATTAGGTGGGAAGGTGGGAAGGAAGAAGGTTGAGTGAACGTCGGGTTCACCACTGTGATGAATTTAAAATTCTCATCACGGTGGCGTGGAAGGAAGGTGAGTGAAATTTTACCTAGGCGGCTGTAGTCAACCGTTCATCTAGGTAAAGGAAAGGAAAGGAGGAAAAGTCGCAGGCGGCTGTAGTCAACCGAACATCTACGACTTGGGAGGAGAGGGAGGTGGATGAGTGAATTTTACCTAGGCGGCTGTAGTCAACCGTTCATCTAGGTAAAGGAAAGGGAAGGAGAGGTCCCTTGTCTAGGCGGCTGTATTCAACCGATCATCTAGACAAGGAGGAGGAGAGGAGGTAAAATTCTCAGGCGGCTGTAGTCAACCGATCATCTGAGAGGGAAGGTAAGAGAGAGAAGAGAGAGCTGGTGTCGAATGAAGCTTGAGCTCCAGGATCCAGGGTTTTATAGTACTTGGGGGCCTCTCCCTCCAACTCCCTGTTGGGAGTTGGTAGTGGGGCCCCAGATTGAGCAACCCTGGGTTCTGTCGCCTGTATCCCCAATCATATCTTTATTTACGGAGCTTTAGTTTGGCGTTTGAATGTTGGTGAGAACTTAATATTATAGGAGTGTTCCCGGGAGGGACTCACGACAAGTACTATCAGTAATAATTATTTTAAAAAAATTATATTATCACTCCTAAGGATCTTTACAGAACATTTGGAATAAAATGAATGTTTAAGGTTGAAAGAACCTTGCCTAATAAAAGATTTTTCTAAACATCATAAACCGACATTTATACTATTCAATCTCAAATTAAAGTTCCGGTGTGGAAATTGCCACACAATATTCCATGTTCTTCATAATAGTATGGAAACAAGTTTGGCGGCAGGGGTCCCGACTGGCCGCACATTTCGGCTTGTCAGGCGGACCATTGCGGCCCGACTGGCTGCTCAGGTTGGCCTGATAGGCAGACCATGAGAATATACTATACTGAGCATGGAAACATGATATAATTGAATAGTAACCCCACTTTCAGCCACTTCATGACACCTCACCAACACCATTAAGCTAGCAAACCTTGAAAATGTTGACATATTTTTACTGCTTTCAGTTAGCCAAATCGAATGCGATCGAGTTCAAAATCAATAGGCATAATCTAGACGTATCTAATAAAGGACATTTTCGCACAACCGATTGGTTCGCACAACGCAATTTTGGTCCATTTTTACTTCTGTTATATTGCTGAAAATTGAAAAATTAGAAAACCTGTCAAAACTCCTCAACTTTTCCATCTAGATGGCTCGTTCTCGTATTAAATTGAAGGGTTTAACGAGCTGAACAAAACCCAGAAAGAAAATCCGAAAAAAAAACCGTATTCTGAGGAAGTTATGACTATTGTAAATTCCTACATACATACGGAGCGACATCAAGCAGAAATCCGTCTAGAAACTCGTTTTGAGCAATTCTTAACACGAATCCATGGTTTTATCGAACAATATTTTTGACGGTATCACATACTTTCATTCTTATATAATAGGAACATGGAAGTAAAATATATCAGTAGGTAACCATCCAACTCTATCTTCTTTAGTTTGTGCAGTTGCTAAGGTCCACATATTCGGTTTCAATCTAAATATCATGGAAAATGTCTGATTGTATATTTTATGTTTTGTTTTTGGCAACTCGCTGATGTCACCATTACCCAAATACTACAGATGACATGTGGAATTTATCGTAAAATTTAAACACGCTTACAAACTGGCTATACACTTTTGTTCAAAACGTTTTGAGATCTTGGGGTTCACCTCACAGTCTTGTACCTACTGTTATCGGAAGAAGATTTCTGAAGACTTTGGTACATAGTGGACTGAGACTACCTTCTTAACTACAAGTTTACAAGCAGACGATGATAGGTTTTGAATTAGCCGCTTCAATATTTTTAACCATTGGAATCGACCGAGAAATCCAATGGTTCATTATTGAAAATAATAAACCAAAAAACTGACTCGTCAGTTATCAAACTATTGTCGTTCAACCTGCTATCAATAGTTCTACCTTCGAAAGCGCATGCGAGATGCCGCTCCTGAGTGTTGACAAATATTCCGTAAATTTCTAAACCCACGGCCAAATATCTGGGTCAAGGCGTGGCCCCCAAAGTACCGAATTAGGCAACTGGTCAGGTTGAATAGCAGCAAGCCTTGATTCTCTCATCATATACAAGGATGATTACCAGATTTGGGGTTGAATTGGTGTGATGGCACCTTGTTGAAGACCTAACTCGAGAATAGAGTGAACGGTTTTTAAGTGAAGACTCTGCCGAACGTCAAAGAAGCACTTATTGGTTTATTAGTTTCAATAATGAACCACTGGAATCGAGCATGAAAAAAAAATCTAACCCCCCTCAAATGTTGATGGTTTACGTTTCAAGGTATGTAGAATCCGAATATGCAATAAAAAAATTTCTGTCTGTCCGCCGTATACGTCGTACGCCGTACTGGCCACTTTTCTTAGTTACCATGAGAAAAATAATGATGAAATTCTGGTTATAGGTTCCGTTCGGGGTCTAGCTGGTCCTCGAAGCTCGGCGTTACTGTCAGTCATCTCTAAGGGGTTCAAAATAGGGGTTGAAATTTTCAGAACGACGTAGCTCGAAAACTTTCGATAGAAGGCTATGGTTTTTTTACGTTATTAAATTTGTCTTGAGCTAAACAATTTTTTGAGACCCCCCCGGAGCATTGTACGTCCAGCCGTTCGTGTGCACCAAAAAGCTTCGTCAACACGATCGTGAATCAAACGGTATAAATCTGGCCCGGATATCATCTCTACGGGGCACCTGATTATAATCAAGGACGGCTGTATGAAGTCGAGTTGGTTGTTCTGTGATATTATTTCATTTGATAAGTGATGGGCTATTGGATTTTGTTGGTAGGTACTTGTGAAACTTGAACAAACTTTGAAGTATTATTGATAGGTAAATTATTACACAATGGTAAATTATTACAGAACGGCAAATTATTACATAACGGTAAATTATTACATAACGGTAAATTATTACACACCGGTAAATTATTACAGAACGGTAAAATATTACACAACGGTATGAGGTACCGTTTTCCATGTTTTTGGTGACGAGAAGACCAAATATGAAGTGTATTTTGACCAGAGTGGAAAATTGAGGTTCTACCAAATGTTCAGCTCCCAAAATTGATTTTTTTATTAGTCAAAAACCTGGAAAATCGTCTGAAATCACCATCAATTTGTATAATTACACTAGAAAAAGTGTCAACATGTGGATCAAGACGATTAAATGCTACCAATAATCAAAGATAATATGGGAGAAAAAGAAAAAAAAGGAGCGTACCTAATTCGTGTTTTGGGGGCCAAAATTGTGGATCAGCAATAGCTATTTCAGCTATTTCAATTATTTCACATGAAAGAAACAGAAATGTCCAGTAGAATAATAAACCCATCTGACAAGGACTTTGCAGCGTTTTTTCCCGTTGCATACGTAATAGTATAGTATAATTACCTACTTATTATACTTTCAATAGTTTTGTTGGATACTTTTGTTGAGTCTCTTGTAACAGTTTATTGAAGTAAGGCTTATTGTCGGACACAGATCATTAATATAGGCGGCGATATCGTCGCAACGCCTAGTGGTACACGGCCCCAGGGGAGTTGACCGCCCCTATTAACCCAACGGATAATTGGCCCCTGAGTGGGAGAACGTTATCAATCTTGTACCTTTATTATAATTAACTGGGTGACTCGAACATGATCGAGCTCCCGTAACGGACGTTATCAAGGCTTCACAAGATAGGGGAAGGAAAACCCGTGAGGATTTATGGAGAGGCGGAAACCTCAGGAAACAATCTGCGACATGCAAATCGGAACAGCTGCCATTCCTTGCCCTTGCTGGCTCGAGGAGGACCCAGTATCAAAGGGTCTGCGTCAGTTTAGATATACTATCGCTATAATTAGGATCAAGGAAGACTCCGCTATCGGATTACCCCGCTCACTTCGATAGCGAGACGGTCGTATCTGCAGGTACAGTTGAGCCAAGACACATTCAAACTTATCTTCAAGCTAGCTGGAGGAGAGAATCGCTGCTCTGCTTTTGTACTGACACCAGAATGGGTAATCATTGTTATTTTTCTTTGCAATAATTACACAACACTTCCGAAGGATAAATCTCCAAAATCGATTCGATCAGATCATAATGAACTACAATCTTGGACGTACCTACTTAAATTAAATTAATGGTTTTAGCGTGGTATTTGGAGAGGGCTTCGAATAGCTTCAAGCCCTTGAAAGAGGAAATTCATTTTATCAATGACCCACCAATTTCAAAATTTGCAGAAAAGAAACAAACGCCTGTTGACATTTGACTTATACTTCAGCTCGCTAGGTTTGAGATAACTATCTGCCTATTACCTGGCAATGCACGACGGAGAATACCAATATTATTTGTACTACTCCCTAAGGCAAGTCACAACTCATAATAAACCAGCTATAACCAGCTGTATGCAACCCGCCTATTGCGCCTGACGACAAATTCGTTAATTTCGGGAACGCCCATCAATGAACGGATAACAGGTCCTGTGCCACACTCAATACTGCGATCAGCCAGCTCAAAACTTCGTCAGTGGTACGTATTGATAGACTAAATTGAGCTTCGCTTCTCGAATGACGTTGGTTGTCTTCTTCACATCCATGAAAATACTTCCACAGAAGTTCTCCTGGACCGATTCCGATTCGATCGAGCCCTAAATATTACAGGAGCACTGTAGGTACTTGAAGCGAGTTGAAGAAGCACATTTTTTGCCCAAACGAATAATTGTCATCGTCGCACCAACGACCACATCAGCTTTGCTCTCAAAGAGCTGATTTGTCACGCTATGATATTATTAGGTACCTACATCTATGGACGTGGGAGCGGGCCCGCCGAGAAAACCAAAAACCTCTATACCTACCTACCACCGACCAAGACACTGTTTACACGACAGAACAACACTAGGGTTTTTACCACCCCCCGGAACTCGGCCCCCTGGGGGTCTCCTGTTTGATTTTTCGTACACCCATTCTCGAAGGCCCCTGAGGACGTGTACCAAATTTAATGCCGGAGTTATGGAAGCTCGGAAAACGCTATTTTCACTTTTACCTACTTCTTCTTCTTCTTACCGTTCTCGTTGTACTTCAACAGAGCTACAGCCCCACAGTCATAACGGATCGAACTGAAATTTTGATACACATTCGTTATGCTCCAAGGAGGTGCCTTTTGTGCATTTTGTACCCCTCCACCAACTTGAAATGTTTAGGTATAAGTAGGTACTTACCTACTGAGAAAATGTTTAGGTACCTACTGAAAAAAAAGTCTGCCAATTCGAGTAGGCAGTGTAGCTTCCTCACTTGAATCACATGAACGCATAGAATAGTTGGGTAGGCTCGTTTTGATACAGAACCATCTGTGATCCAACCCACAAAATTCCAGCTCTCTACGACTATTTTTCGCGTAGTTAGAAGTGTTACAACAAAACGGTTCACACATGCGCAGACGAAAGTTTCAGTACGATTCCAATGGAACCCATATGGAACTATTCCTGATCTTCCCTCCAGATCTGAACTCATTCCCCACAAAAAAATCCTCAGACGCAAAAAGGATTCATCAATGCGAAAAGAAAATTATACCCCCCCCCCCCCTCCCCCCAACAACACTGTTGTAAAAATTTACCCTCCAACAAAACCTCCTCAGCCGCAAAAAGGATCGATATCCATTTTGCCCGCCGAAGTAGGATGCTCGGTTCTTCACACCTCGTGTTGAATGTGTCTATAGAAACCTGTTCCTTCCCCCCTTGAAATTTCCTTCAACGCTGTTTGGCGGGCAGCTTTTTGCCCCCAAGGCGAAACGAGCGTGTTAAGAGGGGATGGCCGTCTGAGTCTGGCGGATCTGTACTTCATAGAATTATTTTCCAGCAATCGGTACATCAGGAGGGAACGGCAGATCAGACCCGTTGGACTTGTGTTCCCGACCGATATCGTTCAACCGATCACCATTCATCTCGCCCATTAACGAACAGATATTCCACGCGGATCTCGCTCAGAAACCTCAAATCTGCCGCCAATATCTGCTCGCGTATGCCCAGCTCTTAGGTAGCCATGAGCAAAATGATCTTATCACATTCTGATCCTCCTGAGAATCCCAGTCTAATTATAAATTAAAACCGCGAAGTTGTACCTAGGCGGTCCTGGTGTTGGTTTATTATTTTCAATAATGAACTTATGGAATCGAGCATAAAAATAAAATTGTTCAACCCCCTCACTCAAAGTTTGATGGTTTACGTTTCAAGGTAAGTAGAATCCGAAAATGCAATTAAAAAAATTCTGCCTGTCCACCTACGCCGACTTCGCACTTTTCTTAGTTACCATGACCCGGTATTGATGAAATTTGGCATGTAGAAAGTAGGTCCCGTAGTATTAATGAGATTCGGGGTCTAGTTGGCCCGCAAAATCGGCGTTACTGTCAGTTACTGTTCAGAACGCCGTAGCTCGAAAACTTTCAATAGAAGGGTATAGTTTTTTAAACATTTTTAAATTGATCTTGAACTAAAGAATTTTTGAGACCACCCGGAGCATTGTATGACCAGCCGTTCGTTTGCACCGAAAAGCTTCGTCAACATGATCGTGAATCAAACGGCATAAATCCGGCTCAAAGACCATCGCTAGGGAGCACCTGATTATAATCACAGATGGCTGTATGAAGTCGAGCTGGTTGTTCTGTGATATTCCATTTGAAAAATGATGGCTCTTTTGGATTTTGTTGAAAGGTACTTTTGCAACATGAACAAACGTTGAAGTATTACTTACTAGGTAACTTATTACACAATGGTTTATTATATTATCTATGAAGAAGGGGCATCTGTACAGGTAAAGTATAACACAACATTATTATTTACCTTATGCTTCATGAATAACTACAAATAATTATTAATGATTGAATTATTGAATCCCGCGCATTTGTATGAAACTTTAATTCCCGGGCCGGTTCCAGTACTCCATTTAGGGCTTTCCTGGAGGGAGCTCGACGGTATTGACCACAGAAAACAGTGATCTACGCAGGTAGATAATAAACCGTTATACAAAAGTTTGCAGCGTTTTTTTAGTACCAGTTAGGGTAGTTTGAATCGAAGTTTGCAACTTTGAAAAACCTGTGGATACGTAAAAAACCTGCGAAATCTTTTTTCCGTTTTTGCCTTTAAGTCCCAAACTATGTTTTCGAGATAGATAGTGATTACCATTTTGCTTCCTCACTACCGGAGGGTAGGGAAGCCTAGGATTCGTGATTGAGTAAGAGGAAAAAAATATGTATGTCCTGCAAAATGAAAATTTCCACTAACATTTTGCGTTTCAGATATCAAGGAACATTTTTGGCTCCGGGTCTGCTTGTCTTTCTGTCTGTGGTCAATTCCTTGCTCATAACTACCAGAAATAGGTAATGGTCGAAATGGGCTGAACTTTGTAGGGTATTGAATTGAACTGAATTGAATTTAATTAATTGAATTGAATTGAATTTATTGACAGAAAGAAAGAAAGTAAAACACACACAAAATGGCACATACATATAAAATATCGTACATAAAAAATATCATACATAAAAACACAAATGAAGTGATTTTTATTCTGCCCACCAGCCAATAAGTTCATAAGAACTTGTGGCAGCTGGTGGAGCAGACCTCAGCCACAAATATTTAAGCAATCAAACATAATGAAACAAATGCCATGTACCCAAAGAGATTCAAACCAGAAACTGAACTGAAACTACTGACATGTCAGGATTAATTTTACAAGCATAAGAAAACTTTAAAGCTTTATAATATGCATTCTTTTTTGCACGCTCGGTTTTGAGCTTAGGCAACTTAACATTAGACAACTCTGCATTACGCGTATGCGTGACACTGCCTCTATGGTCAGGCTGAATATCAGTCTTATATACCATCAAGCACGATGGAAGTAAAAATAATTGTTTCACATTGAGCACATCAAACGCTTGATGAAGCAGTATAGTAGGGTATCGAGAACTCTTCCGAAGGGCTATCCTAAGTATAATATTATGCGTAACTTGCAAGGATCTTAGCTTTGTCTTACCTGCACTTCCCCATAGGAAAATACCGTACTTCAACAAAGAAAAAACTAAGCCAAAATAAATAGTCCTCAGCCGCACAATAGACAGAAAATTTCGGGCTACCTTAAAAACATAAAATAACTTTCTCAGTTTAGAGAACTGTTTTTCCCATCACCTACCTCAAAAATGTCCTCGTACCAGCTTACCTAAATTCTCAAAAGGGGGGGAGGGCACGAAATGCGTAAAAGGCACCTCCTTGAAGCATAAGGAATGTGTGTGCAAAATTTAAGTTCGCTCCGTTATGTCTGTGAGGCGGTATACCTATTTAAAACTTTCTCAGTACCTACCTAGAAATTTCAAACGGCGGGGGGGGGGGGGCATGCACCAAAGGCATCTCCTTGGAGCATAGCGAATGTGTGCGCAAAATTTTACCTGATCAGTTATGTCTGTGAGGCTGTAGCCCTGTCAAAGAAAGGCCACTGTTTCTTAACGCCGTCCAGCAATGAATTTTTGTGTGAGTATCGGCAAATTCTGACTGAATTTGTAAGCAACCTCCGTAAAAGAAGAGTAAGGATTCCAGACCCAGCTGAGGTTTCACAGGTTAAAGTAACCCCAGCCAAAGACAGCCCCGCTAATTACCTAGATCACGATAACTGGAAATATGGGACAGAAAGCGTTGTAAGAGACACAATCTGCTCGCAGCATGTTTATGAAGCCGCCTCTACCCTCAAACGACCTGGTTTAAAGCCCGTTAGGGTTTTCCGAGGTGTGCTATGCGTAAATCGTTGCACCTTCGGAGGCAGATTGGGCTCAAGAACGGAGGCAGCCAATGCTAACAAGATCTAGTATTTATTGGAAAGGCGATCTAAAAAGGAGAGGAAGAACCCAGGGTCTGTTATCAGTGGGGTGCATTGAATCAGTACTGTTTGAAAACCATAATAAAACCTCAAAGGCGTTCGCGCCTTTGGAAATAGATTCTAACTAGCTGCGAAATGTCTTGTTAAACCAAGAGAAATGGTCACGATTAGACCTCGATATTTTACATTGGGAACTCCGCAAGGGGCGACCAGCATTCCATGCCTGATAGTTTTTCCCCGCCCGCTCCCCAGGGGTGCCTTGCTCTCCAGTGATAATGGGACGGTAAGTAGTTGAACGGTGAATATTACACAAGGGCTTGGTGAAAATTGTGTATTATTACATTCCTTTAATTTTCTTTTTCTCCTTCTTGGCACCACTTTTATTTTGTTTCCGAAGTACTGAGGCGTAAAAACAAGAATTATTTCTTGGTTGTTTCTCGTGAAATGGTCTAAGAAAATAACTAGGTACCTATAACTAGGTAACTACCTATAACCTGCTGTAAATTGCAGCCGAATAATGGGTCAGTACCTATAATTTGTTGAAATTGTTGTAGTAAAAAATGTGCCTACCTAAATTAAATAACTAGGATTCTGGATTAATTGAAAAATTCGCATCATGACAGGATCATAATGGCGCTGATTTGTCTATACTATTCTTCCCTATTTCCCTTTTCTACCGATCAGAAGTTAATAGGAATACATTTTAGGGCGTTACTAGTGTAATTTATTATTGCAAGATATTACGTTTTACATCCCTTCAAAGTTTTGGAATATGACTGAAATGATGAGTTTTTCTACATAGCCAATGAGGGTTAGCATGAATGAATTACAAACATATTCCAATGCACGAAAAAACACCAGGAGGTGCCACGATAAGCGTCTAGTGTCCATAAATCTTGCACCTGCTTGGGTGAACTGGCCAGGAGGATGCTGCTGCCCTTGCTGACCCTCGCCGACGCCTTCAGCTTAGCCTCATCGGTCCAATGATTTAGCGTTTCAATACGTTTTCTGAAACTTGTAGTGGGCGAGGCACGGACACCTGTTCCCGTCCTGGCGACCCAAAGTGACCTCTGGCGTCCGAAAACCTCCACGATCACTTTCCGAATATCATCTCTCGTTGTTACTGGGGCTGCGGGAATAGAGGTCCCTCTCACCTTTTGCCTTGGAATTCAAATCAAATTAAGCGCGAGATGGGCAGTTATGAAAACCGTATATCACACGAGATAAATTGTGAAGATAATGACGTAGCAGAAAGAAGTATGGCTTAAACGAGGTGTTGAAGCGATCTGTAATTACCATATTTAGTTTTCTCCCGGATTCAATTAACAGCGTGGCCAAATGAGAAATGAATAGAGCTTGTTAGGGGCTTTCAAATCAATACTTTCTTATTCGAATTACAAAATATTTTTAAATTCGTTGCAGAACCTTATTAACGACAAATAGAATAACCTATGAGGTGCAAATGGGAACCAAACTTGTCTCGAAAACTCCTCATAATATTATGAAATAATTCAGCTGATGAATCATCAAGAAAATACGCCATTCAATCCCATTCATTAAAAAAAATAACAACATACCATCCACAACTTGAATCAAACCACCAGGGAAAATATGCTGTGCTAATTAATATACGTTTAAATCAAGTTGCATGGTATAGTCAAATTGTAGGCTTCCTAATATTCCACATCCTTATTTTTTGCCTAAAATAGTTTATGCGCTTAAAATCCTCAAAAACACTAACATTCATACGCCATCAAATTTGTTTTCGTATTAAAGAGAAGTTGTAGACAGCGACTGAATGGTTGTCGACCGTCGTATAAAACGAACCCTGACTCTCCAGCTATTTAAGCAGTACAGGTATTCGTACATATACAATTGTAACGATCATGTGAATGATTACTACAAATTAAACATTTTTATTTGATTTGATTTGTATTCGCACATATATATAAATCTCTATTGTTCTTAGTTTCCTTTGAGAGACATCATTTATGCAGTATGCTCATGTCCGTGTCTTTTTCTTCACCTTGTTATTGTGAGCTCTCCCAACACCAAACAAATGGTAAACTAACGTGTGAATTGGTTGTACCTATGCAAGGTGAGAAGAATGGGCTGAACCTTTGCCAGTGTTGGTGTAAACTTGAATGTTCCCGCTCGGCCGGGTAGGTCGGGAGACTGACAGATTTAGGTGGAGTTGATAGTTGCTCCAGTAGAATATCAATCACCGCCTACACTTGGTGATTTTGAAGTTGCTTGATGAGTACAACCTCGCAGAGATTACGGGGTTCACGATGGAGGACACTGCTACCTCAAACGTGGACAACAATTTAACTCGAACTTGATCAGTTTCCGGACCGTTCAAGGATATGAAGCTTCAAACATCCTTCTCTTCTATCAAGCTGTTACAGCTCGTCACAGTTTATATCTTCCTAATTAGAGTTTGCCCAGAATTTTCGAGGCCAAATAGAAGATTTAATGAAAATCAACACATTTCTTTCCAGTTTATATAAAAACTAATACACTCGTAACGTCTCAGTAATTTGTACATAGAAACAATAGTAATTATGGATTTTTCAAGTCTATAATATTATGATGTTGATTTTTAAATACAAAATGCTCTAGTTTTCATGATCAACATTGTGTTTGTACAGTTACTTCTTATCGTTAGTGCTTTTGTTCTACTTGTTCCGACTGTAATAGTCTTCCAGCAATATCTGAATAAGAGTACAGAAATGTAGATCTTTTTGTGTTGGGGGGGGGGGGGGGGTTGTAAGGTATTTTGCCAACTTGTTTTCACTCGGAAATTGATTACTCGTACTCTTATCTTTTTAAAATGAGCTCCGTCCAAGATCACGTCGTCTAAATCCAAAGGGTTTGAAAATACAACAAACTTATAAAAACGTGACTTTCAACTAACTTGAGGCGATAAAATTCAAAATAATTTATTAGATGAACCTCATTAGTTGGCCAGCGAGGAGCAAGGGGTGACGCCAATTGGTGGCACACCTTTGCCTTGCGAACCCTTTGAAGTGAAAGAAGACATTTTATAGGGCTCTCTTTCCTTCATTATTACGGTAGTAAATTCCAACCCAATGGAGCAATAAACCTAATGAATTCATCAACCCTCAGTAAGATCGTGCACGGGGCGTTTGAGGGTTTTATTGCGGGAAAATAAGCATCGCATGGGGCGCCTAGTGACCTAACTTTAATGGGCCCCCTAATTTTTGCCGAAAACTGTCGAGCGGGTCGAGAGTGAACAGGTACTTGTGGATTTATGGTCGCTAAGTTTAAGTTCCAATTTTGTGCCCCTTTTTTCGTAAATGGGTGCGACCGAGACCAGCCATCAGCTCTGCGTTCTTTCACACATTTTTGCTAAATAAGTTCGGATGAAGTATGTCAAAGAAGTATGTCAATTGAAGAATCGTTAGAAGATGTTTCCAAATTGAAGGAACGAAAATATGTAAGGCATTTCATTCAAAGGTCAAATTTGGTTGCGTGAGCTCAAATTGAGCTGTTTTTGAAAGCGTTTTGTACATCTCCGGAGAAGCCATGTTATCTTATATATTACTAGCCTGACCGCTCGCTTCGCTCGCTATCCGAGATTCGCTGTACGCAGTATCGTGGAACCAACAAACGACGGAAAAATCCCATACCCTACCGGGTATTTGTGCCCAATTTTATCAAAATCCGTCAAGCCATTCAGGAGTTGACCATGGTCGACCATATTTCCGCTATGGTCACGGAATTAAAAATGCGCCTACGTTCAACTTGGGAGGCTACCGGATATTGGTGCCAAATTTGGTCGATATCCGTTGAGCAATTCGGGGTTCGACCATGGAGGGGCCCATGGATGCGCTATGGTCGACCGCGGGGGTAGTCCGAAGGGTCGATCGTAGATAGAATTTCACGTAGATTACGAATACGCGATAAAAAATAGGGGTTACCATTTCAATTAACGAAGTTGACCATGGTCGACCATAGTTCCGCTATGGTCAGGGAATTAAAAATGCGACGTTGCACAACTTGGGAGCCTACTGGATATTCGTGCCAAATTTGGTCGATATCCGTCAAGCCATTACGGAGTTGACCATGGTCGACCATAGTTCCGCTATGGTGAGGGAATTAAAAATGCGACGTTGCACAACTTGGGAGCCTACTGGATATTCGTGCCAAATTTGGTCGATATCCGTCAAGCCATTCAGGAGTTGACCATGGTCGACCATAGTTCCGCTATGGTCAGGGAATTAAAAATGCGACGTTGCACAACTTGGGAGCCTACTGGATATTCGTGCCAAATTTGGTCGATATCCGTTGAGCAATTCGGGATTCGACCATGGAGGGGCCCATGGATGCGCTATGGTCGACCGCGGGGGTAGTCCGAAGGGTCGATCGTAGATAGAATTTCACGTAGATTACGAATACGCGATAAAAAATAGGGGTTACCATTTCAATTAACGAAGTTGACCATGGTCGACCATAGTTCCGCTATGGTCAGGGAATTAAAAATGCGACGTTGCACAACTTGGGAGCCTACTGGATATTCGTGCCAAATTTGGTCAATATCCGTTGAGCAATTCGGGATTCGACCATGGAGGGGCCCATGGATGCGCTATGGTCGACCGCGGGGGTAGTCCGAAGGGTCGATCGTAGATAGAATTTCACGTAGATTACGAATACGCGATAAAAAATAGGGGTTACCATTTCAATTAACGAAGTTGACCGTGGTCGACCATAGTTCCGCTATGGTCAGGGAATTAAAAATGCGACGTTGCACAACTTGGGAGCCTACCGGATATTCGTGCCAAATTTGGTCGATATCCTTCGAGCCGTTTGGCCGTGCATAGAAAGACAGACACACACACACACAGACAGACAGAGATCCGTTTTTATAATATAGTAGAGATTATATTGTCAAGATTGGTTAATTTGGTGATAGGGTGATTTATACACTTATTATAGCCTTGCATGAGGTTATTAGGTTGTTATGAGGTTGTCAGCATTCGTATCACTGTCACCAAATTAATGAAAAACTGGTAAGATGTCCCTTGCTTTGCGAAGCGCCCACCCCCCCCCCCCCCCCCCCCCCCCCCCCCACCCCCCCCCACCACCACCGTCAACCACAATCAAACGGCTTCTATTTTGAAATGCCGAAATGCCAAAATGCACAGCCAAACTATTTATGAACGTCATAAGTAATTATGGTCCCCTAATTAGCCTGTTATAATTTCATTCCCATCGAGCCTGCACGATAAATACACCGCTCCCACTTCATAGGCAGATATCCCCCTCCTTCTTCTCTCGTCCATTGCACATTTCCTGCCTCATCCCAAACGAATTTTGAACGAATAAAACAAAAATCAAATCGAAATTTTCAGAAAAAATGTTTTAGTTGTCATAAACTGATTTAATACTGGTTATGTGGGGTACCAACTGAATAGTCTGCGATACGGAAGTTATAACATAGTAAGCAAACTAAAAGAATATTTTTCGTTTTTATCACGATCGAGCCGTGACTAGCTTGATAAGAAGATTATGTATGAAGACCAGTCCGATATCTGATTCTCTTGCCCGGATCAAGTTTGTACCTCGTGTCGTGGATTGGGGACACGGTTCAAGAATGTGGAGCACACCCTATCTCGACACTATCACCTTGTTTGTTTATCAATCACAGTTACATAATTAAACTAATTTTACATGGCTCTGCACCTCGCCCAGGTCCCGCCAGACTGCTGACCAATGATTGGCCAATTTCGATACGAGATACCGGTCGGTTCCCAATCATAAATCAACGGTGACAGTATTTTTATATGAATATAATAATATGAAATCTTGGTCGACTACTACCAAAAAATTCAAGGTAGTTCCGAGAACGAATTCAAGAAGCAGAGGAATTTATTCATACGCCGGTTGTTGGATTTTACTTAGCTAGAAAAAAAACCAGATGAACGGTTGGGAGAATGTACATTGTATTTGGTTTCGTAGCGACGAGATGTCCCTACAGATGACCCTGCTACACATCATCCCTCTTTTGCCTTACAATGGCAAAATTATCGTCTACCCAAAACAAGCAATTTTCGTACTGAATTTCTGTTAACCTCTCGAGTAACACCATTCACTGAAAATTACTACCATTATAAAGCAGTAGGTTCGTTCATTCACGATAATATAGAAGTAAAGATTTAATTTCGACAGTTACATAAAACGTAGGTTAGTACATGCATATTATTTAATTTTCCCTCATTGCAAGTTCCGTTATGTTTTCTAAACATGTAGGTATGATTATTCAGTAAATCACTGAAGGGCGAAAAAATCTGTCACCAATCCTCCACACATCAGAAAAAACGAAAAGTAACGAAAAGATAGGGCTAAGAAAAAGTCCATAAAATTGAAAAGATTCAGGTAGAACGACGTCATTTGTATAACCAATGAAGCATAGCTAGTTAATCAAAATCGTTGTTGTAGATTTCTATCAGTTCAGAGAAATGTCAACACTTTCTCCGTCCAGTTGTTCCCCTCTTCATTCATGAAACCTTCATTTTCCGAACCCCGTTAAAAAATAAAGAGGAAAGGGTTTTCCTGATTCAACTCTACTTTTGTCCTTCACTTATCTTGCAGGAAAAAAACGTGGTATGTAAACCCGAAACTCGATAATCCACTACAGACGAAGAAATTTGAGTTGGGCCACTTTGCGAGTTGTAGTTTTATTCGAATGAAAATATCCATTCAATTTTAACCAATCATAGGTATATTTTTACGCTTTAATCATAGTGACAAAACTACCGAGAGGTAATCATTCAGGTGCAGTTCAAGAGCTTACAATATCAATTTGGTGGAGTGTTATTTGAATAATACTGCATCAATTATAGGGAATGGACAGGGTGCATATTGTTCCGGTTAATTTTAGTCATAAGGATTGCGTACATATTTTCATAGTTTTTTGCGTACCTACATATTCTTATTCTAGGAATGATGCCGACCCAAGAATGAACGGCTCCTATCAAGGGCTGAATAACTTAGTATAAATCGTTAACTGTTATTTAAAATAAAATTCTTCAGGGCCTGTAATTTGTTGGTTCTTTCATGAATATGGAGCAGCTCTGCCAACAAGGAAGAAAACAATATTTCATTGCCCAGACAATCTGTCCAATTTACTTTCCTTCATACAAGAAGAAGAATAACTCCTGAACCGAATCGAACCACTGTTCAGTTTTTCTGCTCAGTAACCCCAAGCTCCTGTCATTCCATGTTTAATTTCATGCAGAACTAGAAACAATAATGAATTGAACGACGGGAGAAAAATGAAAAGAGACTGAAAATGGGTGATTATTAAAAAAGGTAGGTAGTCCATTTTTCAATAATTTTGAGGTTTGGTCTGCATCACACCACTGTATTGTTTTCGGGGAGGTATGTTAGTATTATTTACGCGATGACTTGGGACAATCTAACAGTACAAAACCAAGGATAGATACTTACGCGTATACTTGGGGTACACACCCTTCTCACAGAAGTTATCAGCAGGAATAATAAATCAACAAAGGCAAGGCGAACCAGCTGTTTAATATTACGGCTGTCAAGACGATTACATACCGATCGGCAAAAGTTAATAATAAATCATTATGATTTAGTGATATCAGAGCCAAATGAAAAAGAAACCCCTAAGTCGATCATGGTCGTGAACAAATGGAGTTTTCTTCCCACCAATGGCTTACCCATACATTCACGGAATCTAAAAAACACCATCATTATTATCGATAATTTAAGGGAAGTCAGTCTGAAAAGAGAAGAAAAAAATTTTTTTTTGTCATACTATTTTCTACTCGAGTATGGAATCGTAAGAAAATGGAGTTCAAAGTTGATCATCTCATGGGTGTGCTCCCGCTCTGGAGAACAGACGTTGACCTTCGGGGACTCCTTTGAAGAAGTCGAAGAAGGAGAAGGAGTCCCAATACTCAATTTATTTCCGTTGGAAATAACTTCCCTTTTCCCAACGTTTCACTCTCTTTTCAACCCTCCAGTACTCCACGTCGGGCGAGTCTTATTTTCACATTAAATTCTGTTGAGCTCGGAAGTCAGCCTCCCCTCTCCATTGTAAACACTCTTGCAAAACTAGACGCAACTATTAGTGATGATCTGGCCTTTGAACTGTGAAGTTGATAGAGTGAATCACACATTTTGACCCGACGTGAGTCCCTCGCGGAACTTTTTTCACCCAAAGTGACCCGACGTGAGTATTCGCGTAAGTTTTATATTCGACAAGAAATTTTACACTGAATCAGAATGAGCAGAAATTCTACACTGAATCAGAATGAGCTGTCACTTATAGCATAATTTTCATTATTTGTGCTTTTAAATGGTTCGCTCATATTAATTTTTTTAAATAAAATGAATTCCACCTTACAAAAAATTTAAATTTTACTAGAGTAGCAAAGAAACCTTAGTAGAACGGTTTGCTCGGACTCATTACCTACATAACAATTTTTTTTTAAGTTTTGAAAAATTGTTTTGAAAAAAATTGTTTGAAAAAAATAGTTTTGAAAAATTGAACGCCAAAATAAATCCTCAACGAAAGTATTTACTGTACAGTTTGAAATAAATATAACTGCAAGTAAAGCGATTCTGTCAAGTTCTTTCATTGTTGACTATACAGAGCGACGCAGTCAGAGCACATCAGTCGGACCACCTAGTGTACCTTGGAGTGACTGTTTGACTGCCGCTTGAGGTGGGATCTTCATGTGAGTTCTCTGTGCCAAAATTAAGGAAATGTTCTTATGTTATGTACGGTATGAAATATTTGTCCAAAGGGCTCCTCCTAAATATCTACAAGGCACTATTTGAATCCATACTACAATACACAATAGTTATTTGGGGGGGGGGGGGGGGGGGGGACATATAAATACTTGCTTGACAAAATTTTAAAATAAAAAAAATGACACTTACTTTTTAAGAAACCAAAACGCTATCCAACTGAAGATCTATTTAGGGAGCTAAATTTGGTGACAGTCCATCAAATATATGTTAAGAATATGATCAGATTCATTAAAAAAGAAAAAAGTATATTTTTTATGGATGTCAGAAGAAGACAAAATAAACCATATAGAGTGAAACTACCAAAAGTTAAAAATAATTATGCTCAGATGACAACAAGATATAGAGGGATGCAATTAATAAACAAAAATTTTGATAAATTAGATGGAATCATGAAAATAAATAGCAACAGGCTACTTCGAAAGGAGATAAATAAACTGTTTCACGATGACATAGACAAACAACCTCTTACATTTTAATGAAAGAAGGGTGAAGCACAATCAAAATTAAATAGATCTGTGTAAAAATGATGATTGGAGCAGTAGGTAAGGGTTGAGGAAATGTGCATATTTGGTGACGGGCGCTGTCGTTAATGCTCACAAGAAGTGAAAATCGTCGAAGCGTTTTAAATTTTTTGGTTGCGAATGCGCACGGACTAAAAGGCAGAAGCTCCTCGAGAAGGTCGTGAATGCTCACAATCTCGTGTTTGGTGTTTTCGTTTATGCTCACTGACCTTTGCGTCAGATAGGGCATCTGATATGGAAAGATTATTTGAAATTAACGATTGCACAGTTGTAGGTGGTCAGTTATCTCGATGCAATGGAGAACGAAGGTGTCCCAACTGAGTTTGTTGAAAGTGGAGGCAGAAAAGGAGGTAATGTCGTGTTTCGGGGGGACTTCAAGTTCGTTTTTCACCGAGAATTAGCAAGTGGGGAACTTCGGTGGACTTTTGCTGCGAGAAGTCGCCGCCGTTGCAACGCTTATCTGCGAACGATTGCTGTATATAGGTAGTTCGTACAGCGATGAGGGAGCTTCCGGACGTTGAAGTGGGTGTTGGACACGTCAAGACTTTGAGAAAAATGTCGTGGAGAGTCAGGAAGAAGAAAAATCCCTGCAATTTGCCAAAGTCGAGAGATGACGTATTTGACTGGTTACAAATCATGAACACTCAAACGGAAAGAGGTGAAGATTTGTTGCTTCATCAGGACCCGGAAAATGGCATCGTCGTATTTTCTACTTTATCAAACCTTCGCTGTTTGGTGTCGTGCACGTCAGTGTTCATGGACGGGACATTTACGTACTGCACCAAATTTTTTACGCAAATGTTCAGCTTGCATGGGTTTACGAACAGGCCTGTACATTCCCCTGGTTTTTTGTCTCCTACCGAGTAAGGGGGCAGTTGCGTACGAGACTTGCCTTACGGCGATAGTTAAGGAGTGCCAGGAAAAAATCAACGCCACATTTCAACCCGTGAAGTGCGTCATGGACTTCGAGCAGGCGATGCATGTTGCTGTGACGAGAGTGTGGCCAGTAGCGCAAATAGTAGGATGCCGTTTCCACCTCCGCCAAGCTTGGTGAGCATTTATCTAGATCCTAAAAATTACCTTATTACCTTATTACCATTAAATATCTAGAAACCTAGAAGTACCTACATCGGTTGTAGGTACCGCAAGATCCAAACTCTCGGCTTGATAAACGACTATAAAGAGAGAACGATCGCTGGGACATAGCTCCACTGGGCTTTTGGACTTCCATTCTGCAATCCCAATGAGGTCGAGGAGATTTTCTGTTTGTGGGTGTTGGACAAGCCAGATGGAAATGTTGCACTGCAACAGTTCCTTGAGTATCCCCACAATACTGGATAGCCCGATGATTCCCTGTTTCCGCCAATGCTTTGGGCTCTTAGAACAGCCGACGTGACGCGGACGACAAATGCTTGCGAGTCGTTCCACTCGTCATTCAACAAAGACTTTTATACATCGCAGCCTGACATATTTACATTTTTCGAGGAACTATTGTCGGTAACAAGCGGATGTGTACCCCAAACTTAATTCCCTCCATCACACCCACAGTTTAAGACCAAAAATCATTTAGAAGCAAGCTTGGGTTAACAAGTGGATTAGGCGCTTAGATGGTGGAGAAGTGTCGCCTGTACCACTTCGTTAGTCCTCTCTTTTAAACTTCGCCCTCATACAGAAAACATGTAGCCCCCCCCCCCCCCCCCCCTCCGAGATTTTATTTGTACACAATGTCGCAAATCGTGACTGATACTAACTTTTAGCGGTTTTTAACGATTTTCAAGTCAGGAATGACGCTATTGACGATTTTCAACTTAGAAACGACAGCCCTTTTAGCATGCTCTTTTTTGCCTTAATTTTTTATTTAGGTTGATGTATTTATGACAACGTCTCAATCTTGATGGCAACAATCACAAATTTTTAACCACACCTGCTCGCTCGCAGACAGTCCTAAGTCTGTATAAGTGGGAAGGGAAATTCGTGATTGAGCCACCATGAGCATTGGGGAAAAACCCACAGGCAAGCAACGTGAGCATTAACAACTACGAGAGCATTCGCGACAAATTAGATTGTGAGCATTCACGACTACCTTTCGCGCGCCGTGAGCATTAGGGTAAAACACCCTTGGTGACTGAGGGGAGGAAGACAGGGGATACACAATTTGTAAATAAGGGTCAGATTAACTACGTGCTGGGCCACAGTTTTAACTATCCAGCACGGTCATCCCAGCGTTATACCTACTATAATTTATAGTATTTGAAGATGACAGATAAACCAATTCATTCATTCATTCATTCATTCATCAGTCGTGTATGCGACTTGCGAACGCGTTCGATGCATTTACAGCACTTTTGGTAAAACTTGTTGTCTATCATGCTCGGGCATAGATGGCATCTCTTCCTTTTTTCGTTGATCAACATCCGTCTATTGTAGCTTGAGTTTCTTCAACTTCTCTTGGGTTGATAACAAACTTCCGAACATGTGCCTTTTCGAAAAAAAATGTTTTGCACAATTTTAAATTTCTAATGAAAAAAGTATTACAGCATGTTTTTTTTTGTCGTATTACACACCATGATAATTTATTATGGTGACCAGAACTCTAGGCTGTAATATAAATTTTCAACAATAAAATCAGGTAATTTTCAAACATTTTGGGTTTGACAGGGTTTTTGAGTATTAAATAAACCATATTTTCTTCAAGTGTAATGTTACGTTTTTAGGCTTATAACGAGAATAAAGAATATGTGATCAGGGATATGTGGTATTTTATCATGTTTCGCCTAATTTGTAGTCGGAATATAAATTTATTCATGTTGAGGCCCAAATGGACCCGAGGTGAGTGCTCACTTATGGAGAATGAGGTAAGTCCTGAAGGGTTCAAACCGCTGGGAACAACCCATATTCCGAGGTTCACTTCAGTCTTACAAGCAAAAAACTGGTCCACAAGGGCCACAATCGAGGTTGATTTTGTATATGTACCAAACGACCAAGTATGACCGTTCCTGATAACTGTTTGAAGGTCCCCTTGTCAAGGGTTGCCCCTAATCACCTGGCGTCAGGAACTTCTATCTTGCCATTGGAGTCATCGAGGTTGAGCCGACGCATTGACTGGACGACACCTCCTCTCCAAGTAACTCTTGGGCGCCCCCTCTTACGCCGACCCTTTGGCGACTAGTTGAGGACTTTTTTAGGCCAGCGGTCGTCTGGCATCCGCTTAACGCGGCCTTACCATGTCAGAGCACTCTCCTCTATTCGCTCCACCACCGTTCCCTGCTGGTCCATATTCTCTCGGATGGTGGTATTGCGGACTCTATACAACCTGGACACGCGGGAACTCCGGCGAAGGCCATCCATTTCGACTGCGCATAGTCTGTCTGTTCCTCTGCGTGAGTGCCCAACCATCAGCTCCATAGGCCAGGATGCTCTCTACAATTGCTGTCAGTGCAGTCTTTTTTGTCTGTAATGCACGTCCCGACTCCAGAGCACCCCATTCAAGGACCGAATAGCAGCACGCGCTAGATGGATTCGCCGATCGATGTCGGCCACACAGCTTCCAGAAGTTTCCAAGACGGACCCAAGGTACTTGAATTGGTCTACTGACCGAACAGTTCCCAACCCGGGGATCTGTTTGTCTTGACCAACACCCCCAACAACCAAGTACTCCGTCTTGGTCACATTTATCTTCAGACCTGCAGCTTCGAACGCTTCATGGAGCTATCTCAACATATACACTGCATCGTGCCTATCCTGAGCAATTATCACCTGGTCGTCCGCGAATAAGAGTGAGTGGACGACCTGATCACTAAGGAGAACCCCCCTTCCCTGACACGATGCCGTCCAATGCCTGAGGAAGTCCTCCAGGTATATCTTAAACATAGAGGGCTCATCCCACAGCCCTGACGCAGGCTCTTTGTGACAGGAAACTCCCCCGAGACAAACCTGCCTGCCTTCACTGCAGCCCGGATTCCGTGGTAATCCAAGTTGTATGAGGGATTCCTCGACACCCACACTACGCATCGCCTTCCAAAGGCGTGACACTGGTACCGAGTCATATGCTTTCAACAGGTCGACGAATACAAAATGGACTTCCTGTCCTTTAGCAGCTATCTTTTCTGAGAGATGGCGGACTACGAAAATATTATCCATACACGACCCTTCCTACTGTGATAAATAACAGTCCACTTCCAGAGGTTCCATTCCTCGGACGCGTACTGGCGAATGGGTTGACGCCTAAACGTTGTGACCACAGACAGACACCAGTCCATTATAATTATATGGTGCGTAACACCAAAGAACTTGCATTATTATGAAAGATACAAGACAAGATACCTACAAGAGGTAAGATTTTTCTAAGCACAAAATTAATCGCGTAGGTACCGACAAAGTAGCGTGAAAGTAACAATTTGACTGCGTTTATAGTAACAAGGTTCAAACAAATCATAAAACTAGTTAACATTTGTAAATAGTGATAGACACAAATTTTATGACTTGAAAAAAATCAATTAAATTACGTAACAATACCATAGGTACTCTTCATAATCGCTTGTCACCACCAAACGGAAAATTCACCATCATCTGCGATCCGAACACTTCCAAATGGCCAGTCAAATTAGACTATTGGTGTCGATAAATACATACAAAAGCTGGAAATTATTTGTATTCTCTTTGGACATCCTAAATAAGAGTAGTTCATGTTTTCCGATGATTCCTGAGTCCAGCCAAACTTTTGAGAGCCATAAACCAAGAAATGTTGGCACCTTTTCCAGTTTTTGGTCAAAAAACAGCTGAAAAGCGCGTCGTACACAAATTACGACACTTACCAAAATTAAAGTGCATCAGATCTGCGCCGAACGACCTCCTTAAACATTAAATTTGGTTCAGCGGTTCTGTAAGAACCCGCAGTCGAAAATAGGCAAATTTTCCTTTTTATCTGAAAATTACTCAGTTTCACAGGCCAGTAACTAATAAACGGTTTTTCTGTTAAAAACGTCTAATAACTGAAGCTGTAGAGCAACTGTAATTTACATAAATTTGCGCTCAGACCACCCTTATTTTTATTTAAATATTTAATTTAAAATGTTTAATTAATTAAAATCAGAGCACCCTACTTTTATTAAAGTAATCAATTTAAAATTTCAACTTGAGTATACCATTTAAACGACTTTTTAGGAGTGAAGATTCAGAATTGAATTCTCTTGGGAAACTTGGAGGATTCCAACAAACCGGGTATGAAATAATGACAGCGCAAGCGGCAGATGTATGTACCTACAGCTCGTATCTCGTCGCACTTGGACGAACTTTCTTCTTCTATATATTCTTAGAAGATATATTCTTATATCTCATCATATTGGATGAATCAGGGCTTCGAAATGAAGATTTTTCGTGAGTTTACGCAAGCTCGGCTGAGGGCACAGGACAGGGTACAGGCACTATTAGTGCATTCCCTACATAATGGTCCGAAGACGCACATAATATGCCCATACCAACAAAATACACGATTGCATGATTGACATCTTAGATTTCTGCTGTCGGATTTGCATATTTCAGGTCATAAAAAATTAGTCGATATATGCGAATTAGGTTTTCAAAATATTGCAGTCTTCCTTCAAAACCTCAAATACCAGTTGCTAGTTTTGCGCAATGTCAAAGCAACTTTCTCCAGCGGATTTTTTATTGAACTGCTCAAAAGGAATCAATCAATACATGTCTTCAAGGCATGTTGTGCAGTGCACGTTTTATACAGCTAAAACATAAGAGATATTCGCTCATGGCGGACCTTTGAGATCCTCAATCAGTATCCTTTCTTTGTCAACGGAACGCTCGACCGACCGCAAAGCCCTTTTTTTTCACTGCTCCTTGTCAATTCAGAATACCTTTAGCAGAAGACAAAACCCAATTTAGTACGTGTGGTCCCGAAATTTCGAGCTCGTTACGCCTTACCTTAATTGGCTTCCCCTAACGTTTGTTTTTTTATCCAGCAGATTCCTTTTTGGAGATCGTTAGAGAGGGCTATAAGGGAATGAGAGGTCGATATGAGAATACTCCAGCATGTGTTATGGACTGTATCACATTGATTGTACTCCAAGATAAAAACCTTTGACTTCTGTTATTTGCCATTTTTCAGGTAAAAGATGGTAACAGCCGCTACGGCAACCCTTCCAGAAATTCAAGTTAGCCATTCACTTCGTTATTTTCCAATCCAATGCACCAATTTTATACCTCTTCCAAACAGCGCAAATTGTACCCTAATGATATAATTGTATTACCCGGTTTATGTTTTGAAGACTGGGTGAGGTTGACCCATTTATTTTAATGTGTAGAATTATAAGATCACAGTGTACTCTATTGTCACCCAGATAATCTCCAATTAATATTCTGTCGATAATTTAATAATTGCATTAGTCATTTGATTAATCATTCAAGTTAAAATTTCCTTACTCACTTACGACAAATCTTCACAATTCATTATGCTTCCGTTTTCCAATCAGTCTGACAGTGTACCAAAGCGCGAAGTGTATCAATGAATCGCTCCTGAAGTTTAGAAACCTGCTATCATCTAAATATGATGCTACCAACCACTTACAAACTTTTGTGAACTCGAAATACTTTTTGCTGCACATCTCCGTTGGCTAGCTCCATAAGTTACATACACAATGGCTTTAATGAGGCACCAGCTAACTAGGTGCCTCAACTTACACTGCGTCATTATTTGGGGTCTAAAAATTGTGGATTCAGACATTTGATTTGGAAATTAATGCGTGGAAGCTCGCAGAATAATTATCAGCGTGTATTCACAATAATTCGTGTGTCACCTCCCCAAAACTTCCAACATCTTTTGCCGCAATCCTGGGTACCTATATTTTGTGCTCAGTGGGTTCACCTTATACCTATACTGTGGATTATCGCTCAATTCCAATGAAGCAGATATTATTTGCAAATGCACATACGAAAATATCTTAAACTTATTGACATTATATTTATAAATTATAACATTAAGAGCAGTACCTACTAATAATTCTGCTGTCCTCTCTAACTATAAGTCCCTTCTATGTGGATCAATGTTTTCTGTGGTCAGTACCTACCGGGGAATGAGAGTTTCATAACACATTCATTATAACACTGAGTATTTGTTGCTATTCATGAAGCGTAAGGTTCGTTCAAGTAGGTAGGTAGCTATCAGACAAATACAAAATTACCGTCATTCTTCAAATTAAATAATATCACGGAACAGCTAACTCGATTTCATTCAGCTACGCGTGATTATAAACGGGTGTTCCCTAGTAATGACATCTGGGCCGAATTAATTCCGTATCATTCACGATCATGTTGACGAAGGTTTTCGGTGCAAACGAACGGCTGGACAGATTTGGGTTTATTGACATTTTATGTCTTTACTTTGCTACATAAACTCGAAAATGAAACGCGGGACATGCAACGGAGACATGCAACGGAAACAACGTCACGAAAATATTTCTGATGATTTTCGCTTACAACCGATTCGTTGCTACGGAACTTTATCTTCGCCAGTTATCATCGTACAAAAATCGTTCACCACTCGTTGGATAGCTCTCGATTTACCTAACCATACTACGTTAACCACTGCGGACTGCGTGGCCAACAAGCTGCGGTATGAGCGTGATTGTTTAAATGAATGTTTACGTACATAATACAGTGGAGTCCGGCTAATCCGAACTAATTGGGACTGAAGGCTGTTCGGACTAGGTACCATTCGTTGGAAATCTTGACCAAAACAATTAAGTACGAAGTACTTGGTGTGGGCGCGGGAGGGGGCGCTAAGACATAAAATGTCCCTCGTGGTTGCGTACTTGTACGGAAGCTGTACCCACCGTTTGTGTTTTTCTTTGTTTTTGACACATCGTTTCTTTTTTAAAGATCGTTTTACCATCATTACTGAAAAAAAACGGCTGTTCTAAATGAAAAAAAAAACGTATGGAATGAAAGCTGTACCTCGAGCATCAAATTCTGCGTTCAGTACTAAGCACCTTACATGTCAAATTCGCGGATAACAGAAGATCGAAAAAAATTTCTGTTTGTAGGCCCGAATTTGAGATGAAATGTGATTTTATTTTCAATAATGAACCTTTGGAATCGAATACGAACAGAAAAAAATTAGCCCCCCCCCCCCCCCCCTTGATCATGTTCACGAAGCTTTTCGGTGCAGTCGAACCGGTGGACGGACGTCAATGCTCCTGGTGGACTCAAAAAAATTCTTATGTTCGAGATAAATTTAAAAATATGAAAAAAACTCAATAAATTCAGGAACTGTAAGTCATTTGGAAAAAAAAAAAATCAGCCATCACCAACACTATAGGTGCCCATAACATAAGCTTTTAATTACCTAGCAAAGAAAATGTGAAAATCGGTAATTTCCATCCTCTGAAAAAGTCAGTGGAGGAATGTCTGCTTCATCTCCTGAACATTCACTGTTTCTAGAATGATCATCGGGTTCGAACAACTTCCCTTCCCCCTCACTCTCATCGCTGAAGTCGAAATGTGGAGCATGATCTTGACTAAAATTTTCTTCATAGCTTGTGGAATGCTCGCGATCTCTGAATCACTCATAACTCGACGACCACTAGCCATTTCGGCAAAGGAGCAAACAAGGAGCACCGAAAAGCTTCGTGAACATGATCAAGGGGGGGGGGGGGGGGGGGGGCTAATTTTTTTCTGTTCGTATTCGATTCCAAAGGTTCATTATTGAAAATAAAATCACATTTCATCTCAAATTCGGGCCTACAAACAGAAATTTTTTCGATCTTCTGTTATCCGCGAATTTGACATGTAAGGTGCTTAGTACTGAACGCAGAATTTGATGCTCGAGGTACAGCTTTCATTCCATACGTTTTTTTTTTCATTTAGAACAGCCGTTTTTTTCAGTAATGATGGTAAAACGATCTTTAAAAAAGAAACGATGTGTCAAAAACAAAGAAAAAGTCTTAGCGCCCCCTCCCGCACCCACACCAAGTACTTCGTACTTAATTGTTTTGGTCAAGATTTCCAACGAATGGTACCTAGTCCGAACAGCCTTCAGTCCCAATTAGTTCGGATTAGCCGGACTCCACTGTATGGTTAACGTAGTATGGTTAGGTAAATCGAGAGCTATCCAACGAGTGGTGAACGATTTTTGTACGATGATAACTGGCGAAGATAAAGATCCGTAGCAACGAATCGGTTGTAAGCGAAAATCATCAGAAATATTTTCGTGACGTTGTTTCCGTTGCATGTCTCCGTTGCATGTCCCGCGTTTCATTTTCGAGTTTATGTAGCAAAGTAAAGACATAAAATGTCAAAAACCATCAATTGGAAGTTTATTTATTTATCCCTCGGGCACTGGCGGGGCGGCACTCAGTGCCGCATTCCGATCAAAATCATGATTACTCTCTACTGTGTCAAAGCACTGGTAGAACACGCTCAGGTATCTTTCAAGCAACTATCATAATATATCCCCGTACTCCTAACTGCTTCCATTATGCACTTATCAGTCGTCAATGATCTCGTGAAGAGTGAGGGTGCGCGCTCTCTCGATACTGCGTACCGCCCGCCAGTTCTAGTCAATGTATAAAGTTGGCACAGTGTACCGCCCGCCCGTGAACTTTTGACCAAAGTTTTTGTTTGCTCCTTTGCCGAAATGGCTAGTGGTCGTTGAGTTATGAGTGATTCAGAGATCGCGAGCATTCCACAAGCTATGAAGAAAATTTTAGTCAAGATCATGCTCCACATTTCGACTTCAGCGATGTGAGTGAGGGGGAAGGGAAGTTGTTCGACCCGATGATCATTCTAGAAACAGTGAATGTTCAGGAGATGAAGCAGACATTCCTCCACTGACTTTTTCAGAGGATGGAAATTACCGATTTTCACATTTTCTTTGCTAGGTAATTAAAAGCTTATGTTATGGGCACCTATAGTGTTGGTGATGGCTGATTTTTTTTTTCCAAATGACTTACAGTTCCTGAATTTATTGAGTTACCTACCTCATAGGTGTATAAGTTTATTGTATTTTATTGAATTACGTATGGTGAAGTTCTATTGCGTTTTCTAATTACAAACTTTTATAAAATTTGCATTTTTTATATTATTGCCAACTTGATCAAGACTTAAGCTGACCATTTTTGGGAAAAATTACCCATCGGCTTAACAAAAACTCGGCGCTCCGCGCCTCGCCAGGGGGCAAGCCCCCTGGACCCCCCGGTTACCTCTATTTACATACTTCGGACGAAATTATAGAAACACAGAATGTGTTTTAGCTCACGCGTTTCACATTTTAAACCTTTTTCGACTGATATATTGACTGCTCATAGGTTACACCAGGTTACACGATCCTTAGTTCCGTATCATCGGTACTTATATAAAGCTTGCAATCGTGTTCACAATATAAATTATTGAGAATGATCACCTGTGTGTAAACAATTATTATTTAAACAATGACGCTCATACCGCAGCTTGTCGGCCACGCACTCCGCATTGGTTAACGTAATATGGTTAGGTAAATCGAGAGCTATCCAACGAGTGGTGAACGATTTTTGTACGATGATAACTGGCGAAGTTAAAGTTCCGTAGCAACGAATAGGTTGTAAGTGAAAATCATTAGAAATTTTTCATAACAGCGTTACAAAATTTCGTTACGAAATTTCGTTACCTTTTTTGGCTAGTTAGTCCATGGCTAAAACACATTCTGTGTTAAAATGGTTTCCGCAGTTTCTATAGAAGCTGTTTTAAATGCTAAGTTAGGTGGTAGGTATATTAATTTTTGCGCAAAACTATGAATAAATGTTCCTATTATTGAAAAAGTTGCCATTTCCGTGTGGGCGGCTCTATACCGCCCACCGGCGATCTACTTCCCCTCATAGGTACGTGCCAGGGCCCGAGGGTTATTTATGTTTTCGAGCTACGGCATTCTGGAAATTTCAACCCCTATTTTTCATCCCTTCGAGGTGACTGACAGTAACGCCGAGCTTCCGGACCGACGTGACCCCAAATGGAACCCACAAACCAAATTTCATTCATTTTGGTTCAAGGAACTAGGTAAGGAATGTGCGTAGTTCGGCAGATAGCGTATGGAGAGAAAAATTTTTATTCCATTTTCGGATTCTACGTACCTTGCGGAAACCATCAAATAGGTGGGGATGGGGGTGGGGGATTACAAAGGGTCATCATCGAACAATAATAAAACTAAAACTATGTAAAACCAGCAAAGAACAGTATGTAAAAACTAGGCGTGAATGGAATTCAAACGCGTCTAATTCCTCTGTAAGCAATACAGAGACTTCTTCACATCTCCATGGATACCTGGTCCTATCCCGATTTAAATAGAAACATATCGCCTCATAAAAAATAATGTTCTTCTTTGAGGGAGTCGGCCTTACGTGTATCAGCGGAAGTTACAGGTATTGGCAAACGATCTGACAAGACGCCAGTCAACCTGAGGATATTGCAGGACATGTTTATTTGTCCAAAGGAAATTTTCCAAGCAGCCATTTGATGAAGTAGCTACATCAACATGAAAGGTGCATATCACTTTCGAAATTAGGTAGGCAGGCACCTACTGATTCAAATATACCTCTGGATTTTTATGGTTTTCGAGATCATGGGTCCTTTCCATGATAAATTCCTTTCTGAGGCAAGCAATAAATTAAAAATGTCTTCCATAAAACTAAAACTCTTGCATAATTGATGGTAGCAATAAGTGAGGGTTCATATAGTTTATTGCTTTGTTTGAATTTCTTTTCTTGAGTTTTATTTTATTTTATTTTTCAATTTTTTTCCGTTCTGTTTTGTCATGACCAAACTATTTCCTACCAACTCATAATAAGCTAATCAAGAATCTCGACTGTTCACGGCGAACATACACTCATCAGGAAGCGGAGCTTGGAGCAACTTACCGAGTGAAGGATGGAGAACCCGCGTTCTTTTTACTGGTTATTACCAAGTTATTACGATGGTGATTGCTCGATCGAGTCAGTACCAGTGGGAGAAAGGTTCCACCTTTCGTCCTTGACCATCGTCGGTAAAAATACTCTGCGTGGTCCAGCATAGGTTAAAGGTTTGATCCGACGGAAAGGGGTCAAGGCAGGGTTCTGAGACGAAACGAGTGGGTGAGAATTCATAAATATTTCTATCGTCGTTTATTATTTTGTAGTCCTAAAGGGGTAGGTATTGCTTATAATCTATAAACTACGGTGGAGCTCGTTCGGCACCATAACCAGATCCTGGGATTGACCAAAGGGATCAGAGCCGGTCCCTGTCAATGATATCTAGCCAAATAGCCAAATTTCATTAATTTCTTTCATTCATGGTAAATTTTTCGTTCATGGTAGGTAAATAAGGAAAGTGCTATGTACGGTGGACGGACGGAAATTTATTGACATTTTCATGTCTTTACTTTGGCACACAAACTCGAAAAGCGTTACCAAAAATCGAAAGGAAAACGCGTTATGCACAATTCCTGATGATTTTCGCTTACAACCGATTCGTTTCTACGCGACTTCATCTTTGCCATTTTTCATCGTACAAAAATCGTTCACCACTCGTTGGAATCGTGTGATTTTATTGAATATTTTCTTGTTAACCGTACCCCCGTACCTTGTGCGGTAGCTAAACTGATCATGATGAAAACAAGGTGGGTAAACAAGGAAGTCAGCAACACGGTAATGAAGAGAGTACTTAATTGTTTATTAGTATCGAATGTGGTAACCCGTCTATATAATATAATAATATGTACTACTCTATACATATTATGTGATTCGCAGACAAACAGTAACTAAAACGGCAAAAAGAAACGCAAATAATGAAGTTCTAAAGGAAAATTGTTGATGTGGAGTGAAATAGATGCCCCTTCTGCGTAGATCACTGTTTTCTGTGGTCAGTACCTACCCTCTGGTCAAGTATAATGAACCGTTGTGTAATAACTTGCCCATCAATAATACTTCAACGTTTGTTCAAGTTCAAAAGTACCGATCAACAAAATCCAGCCCCTTCTTGGTAAATGAACCGTTGTGTTATAATTTACCCATCAATGATACTTCAACGTTTGTTCAAGTTTCACTACCTATCAACAAAATTCAAAAGAGCCATCATTTTTCAAATGAAATAATATCACAGAACAACCAACTCGACTTCATACTCCGTGAATATAATCAGGTGATCCCTAGCAATGATTTTTATCTCGGGCTGTGACGCTGTGAGGTAGCGGAGTGGGGAGCCGGGCGAACGTCGAGTATACATCCAGCTCTGATACCATTACTATGGAACAGCTGATTAGAATCACGTATGGCTGCATGAAATCGAGTTGGTTGTTCTGTGATATTAATTCTTTTGAAGGATGACGGTTATTTTGGATTTTGTTGACAGGTCTGTAGTAACTTCAACAAACTTATGCTTCATCGACAACAACAAATAGATAATTAATGACAGAATTATTGAATCCACCGCATATTTATGAAACTGCAACACCCCGGCCGGTTCCAGTACTCGATTTTGGGTTTTCCTAGGGGGTTCTCGAGGGTAGGTATTGACTACAGAAAACAGAGATCTACTCAGAAAGGGCAGGGGGCAGAAGGATACAGGTAAATAATAAACCGTTGCGTAATAATAATTTGTAGCGTTTTTCTTATGATCGATTCCAACGATTCATTGTTGAAAATAATAAATCAAAATTGTGAAGACGCTCCGAAGGCTCCGCTTGAATGGACCATTATGCTGTTGGTGTCACTTTGCCATTAGCAGTGAAGGAGATAAGTGAACCATAGCGTGAGGTGCGTGGGAGGTGAACCCGTGTTTACTTTGACCGAGCTACAAATGTCCTCAGCATGACCGGCAAGGTCGCGGGAGGAGCTCCAGCCCTACCTTTTTCCTTGCATAACGTATAGGTACGTATCTCGTACCTCCCTACACCCACTTCGTCCGTTTCCAGAGTCTGCAATGCCAGGAACCTAGAGCTCAGATACAGATCAGACAAATTGCATAATTATTGCTTCCCTTAAGCGAGTCCTTTACTCAATACGCTCAGTTATCCCTAAACTTGTATTCAAAGGTGAACATTTCTGTCCTAACCTATTTTTCTGAATGTGAGTGTTTAATTGATCCATTCCGGTGCCCTGATCCCTCGAATCTAAATCCACTCAGGAAAAGACTAATTTTTTAAGAATTTTTTTCCGAAGTATATTGATTGGGGTTAACCGAAATCGGGACTGTACATTGAGAAAAAACATAAAGTTAGAGAAGCAAAAATATAAACTAGGGGTATGAAAAAAAAGTCTACGAATTCCACTAGGCAGTATAGCTTCCTCACTGAATCACATGATTTTGATGTGGAACCATCTGCGATCCAGCCCGCGTGTACCTTCAAAACTGCAGCTCTCTACGGCAATTTTTCGCGTAGTTAGAAGCGTTACAAGGAAGTGGTCAACATTTCATGTTCGCGCATGCGCACATGAAAGTTATAGTACGATTCCAATGAAATTCATTTGGAACTATCAAACTACTATTCCTGATCGACCTTTCATGTTTGAACTCATTTCAACGATATTTGAAATAGTTACGGGCGTTTCAAGTATTTCACGTTTGCGCATGCGCAGATATAGCACTTTTTTAATGATTTTAGTGGAGGACCATCTGCGACCCAACCTTCACCTCCCTCAAAATTTCAGCCCATTTCGACCATTATTTCGGGTAGTTATATGGGTGTTACAAGGAATTGACCATAGACAGACAAACAGACACGGAACCGAAAATGTTCCTTGATGCCTGAAACGCTAAATGGTAGTGGAAATTTTCATTTTGGAGGACGTATAAATTTTTATTAAATCACGAATCCAAGGTTTCCCTACCTTCCGTAGTGACGCGAACCGTGACGTAGAGATATGTTTCACGGCTGCCTAGTATCGGGGACAAATTAAAATGGAATAGAGATGGAAATAATATAATAAAGGAAGTTTCTTCTAACTTGACCACTTTTGAACGATGAAGTAACGTTGGATTGAATGAGCGGAGACCTTGACCTTACCTTGATCCCAATGGTTAGGTACTATTATACCTACTCGTACCTTACCACTTTTACGCACGCAATCTCGCACAAATAGCCCGACCATTACGTGGCGTTGGACCCGCGCTTTTTCAATATCCGATATCTATATTTCGCATTTCCTTCCTTACATTACACAATTATCACCTTCTCCCACCCTCTACGTCCTTTTCACAGTTACTTGAAACAAAAATCAACCCGAAAAACAAAAACCCCAACAACTTCTTCCCAAAACTAAATATGCATTGCTACTACAGCCTACCACTCCTGTTACGATACACCCCCCCCCCCCCCCCAGAGATCCTTGCTCCTGAGTCATTAACCCGCAGAAGATACAAAAAAACGAGTGTTAACCTGGCTGTGTTAACCACAACATGGTTAATTTGCTGTTGTGTAATAATTTACCGTTGTGTAATAATTTGCCGTTGTGTAATAATTTACCATTGTGTAATAATTTACACCCATCAATAATACTTCAACGTTTGTTCAAGTTTCACAAGTACCTACCAACAAAATTCAATTGTCCATCACTTATCAAATGAAATAATATCGCAGAACAACCAACTCGACTTTATACAGCCATCCTTCATTATAATCAGGTGCTCCCTAGCGATGATATCCGGGCCGGATTCATACCGTTTGATTCACGATCGTGTTGACGAAGCTTTTTAGTGCACACGAACGGCTGGACGTACAATGCTCCGGGTGGTCTAAAAAAAATTGTTTAGCTCAAGACAAAATTAATCACGTTAAAAAAACCATACCCTTCTATCGAAAGTTTTCGAGATACGGCGACCCCTATTTTGAACCCCTTAGAGATGACTGACAGTAACGCCTAGCTTCGATGACCAACTAGACCCCGAACGGAACCTATAACCCGAATTTCATCAATTTTTTTCCATGGTAACTAAGAAAAGTGGCCCGTACGGCGTACGGCGGACAGACAGAAATATTTTTATTGCATTTTCGGATTCTACATACCTTGAAACGTAAACCATCAAATTTTGAGGGGGTTAGAATTTTTTTTCATGCTCGATTCCAATGGTTCTTTATTGAAAATAATAAACCAAAAGTGAGTAAACAAAATCCAAAATAACCACCATTCTTCAAATGAAATATTATCACTGAACAACCAGCTCGATTTCATGCAGCCATGCGTGAATAATCAGGTATCCCTAGCAATGATATATGTGGATATACACAGTTTCATTCACGATCACGTTGACGAAGCTTTTCAGTGCACCTTCAGGGCCTTACTGTGGACGAAGCGCTGGACGAACAAGTCTCCGGGTGTTCTCCAACAATTCCTCAGTTAGAAAACAATTTAATAACGTTAAAAAAAATTCGACGTAAAGGCGCCCTGAAAATTAAACCCCTATTATTCACCCCCTAGAGATGAATGACAGTAACGCCGAGATTCCCAGACCAAATAGACCCCGAATGGGACTCACATACCAAATTTTATTAATTTTCGATAATGGTAGCTAAAGAAAGTGGAAATACGGCGGACGGACTGAAATTCTTTTATTGCATTTTTCCGATTCTACGTACCTACTTACGTTGAAACGGAAACCATCAAATGTTGAGGGGGAGTTAGAAAAATTAAAAAATAAAATTTGATGCACGATTCCAAAGATTTATTACTGAAAATAATAAACCAAAATACACCAAAAAATCATCTTAAAAATCCTCATCTAAAATACTCATTTTAAAAATCATCTTATTTGTAGATTGTCGCGCTTTGATGTGTTTTTCTTTTTCCATGGAAACCCATGGAGGAAAGCATTCTGTATTAGAAATTATAATCTAAAGTTTCTGCAATTTCCTAAACCAAAATGTAATAGAATCTTGGTTGTTGTTTATCGCTATCTTTTTAAGTGAAGGAAAATTGTTGAATAGATGCATAACCGTGCATGAATGGCTGTAAAATGTGATTCCATTGGTCGGAAGATATCAGTATAGACAGTCCGAGCAGTTCTTCTGAAGTTAAATAGCGAGTCCACTGCAATTGATGGTTCAATTTTATATGTAGAGAGATTATCTCACCTCCTATAGTATTGACATCCAGAAATGCATTGCAAATTGCAGAACATTATACTCTAACCCGAAGATTTATTATTGCCAATACGCAGTGCATCGACGGCTGTTCATTTCGAACATAATTCCTCGACCCAAATTAGTCTCAATTAACGGCGATTGCCGATCATTCCTACTTTTTTTCTCTGAATTACGGCCGATCGACAAGAGCAACTTTGACAAGTCATTCTGACTTTTAACATGGGTTGTACCGCACATTACAACTTAACCACCAACACCCGGTTGAAGTAATTTATGGCTGCATAATCATCTTCACTGCGACGGGTAATCAGAGAAGCTATCAGCACTTGCTGGTATTTTTAATGATTTATTCAGCTCTTTCAACAATGTATAATAATAGTATGGGCTCTACCTAGATCATGAATTCACAAGAATATTTATGAGGCACACAATCACGCATGCCCAAATCAGAATTACTCTTCAGTTTGAAGTTTTTGCTAAGATATAGAGACGAACCACCTTGTACATACCTTCCCAATTTCAGCTGATCACGGCGGTAGCTATTAATAAAGGAAAATAGGTACGTTTGCGCTTTCGAAGACGAAAGCAAATAGTATGACTAAATTTAATACATTATAATTATCAATAGTGACCCCAATTTCCATGTCACAAGTCGCAACAAACGTTCTGAATTCATAATGACCCGACCTTAATTATTTGCGATTTTTTCTCCCCTTCCATCAAGGGGCAGGGTATGAATTGAATCGCTTACTTGTTGTCTCTGCATAATTGGGGCCTTGATGATTACGTTATTGGAGGGATGCGAGTAGGTACTTTGGCTCAGTTTTTCCTTACCCCAATGTTGTTTAATTATTATGTTATTCATATCAATAAACTAATGTGAGATGAATATCCTTAGGTACGCGAGTCGTCCACCTACTCTCTAGCTCCCTCACGTGAATCTCATGAACGTATAGAATAGCTGGGTAGGTTCATTTCGATACAGGACCATCTGCGCTCCAACCCCCGTGTACCCTCAAAATTTCAAGTCTCTACGTCTGTTTTTCGCGTAGTTAGAAGCGTCACAAAGAAACTGTCACCATTTCATGTTCGCGCATGCGCAGAAGAAAGTTACAGTACGTTTCCTATGAAATCCATAAGGAACTATCGAAGTATTATTCCTGATCGACCCTCCAAGTTTGAACTCATTTCAAAGATATTTAAGGTAGTTATGGGCGTTTCAAATATTTCATTTGCGCATGCGCAGACTAAAGTTAAAGTACTTTTTCAACGATTTTGGTATGGGGCCATCTTTAACCCAACTCTCACCTACCCGCCAAATTTCATCCCATTACGACCATTATTTCGGGTAGTTATGGGCGTTACAAGGAATTGACCGCAGACGGACGCAGACATACGGACAGACACGGAACAAAAAACGTCTGCCAATTCGAGTAGGCAGTATATCTTCCTCACTTGAATCACATGAACGTATAGAATAGTTGGGTATGTTCATCCAGTCGACAGGTGGAGTTTCCATGCATGAGTTAATGACTAAACGACTCAGGTCATATTGACCAACAGAATTTTTTAGTCCAACACCTCACCACCATATGCCTTCCAAATGTCACCGTTTTACGATGATTTGCATGACAGTTATGGGCGCTACGAGGATCTGACGCTTGCGCTTGCACAGACGAAAGTCACGGTACGATTTCAATTATTTTTATAAGGGGACTATCTGCGATCAAACCCACGCGTACCCTCATAATTTCAGCTCTCTACGACAATTTTCCCTTAGTTAGACGCGTTAAAAGGCAATTGTTAACATTTCATGTAAGTCACAGTACGATTCCAATGAAAATCATATGGAACTATTAAAGTATTATTCCTGATCGACCCTCCAAGTCTGAACTAATTTCAACGATATTCAAGGTAGTTATAGGCGTTTCAATTATTTTACGTTTTCGCATGCGCAGACGAAAGTTACGGTAAGAGTTCAATGATTTTGATAGGAGATCATCTGTGTTCCAACCCGC
This sequence comes from Leptopterna dolabrata, assembly GCA_954871275.1. NCBI lineage: Eukaryota > Metazoa > Arthropoda > Insecta > Hemiptera > Miridae > Leptopterna > Leptopterna dolabrata. Next base: position 46,323,743 of record OX940978.1, on the reverse strand, counting down.
ACTCTCCACATTTCAGCCCATTTCGACCATTATTTCGGCTAGTTATGGCCGTTATAAGGACTTGACCACAGAGAGGCAGACAGACGTACAAGGAACCAAAAATGTTCCTTGACGTCGGAAACGAAAAATGGTAGTGGAAATTTTCATTTTGGAGGACATGAATTTTTTTTAGTCAACCACGAATCCAAGGCTTCCCTACTTCCGTTCGTGAGGATCAAAAAATTCTTTTAGATAGGCCACTCTGGTCCGACTTGACTTGAATTATTTGTGTCTACAATACCCAGAGAATTATTCGAATACAAAAAACCAGTTAACAAAAACTTCTAAAAAGCCATCAAAATGTTTTGATAATGTAATTTAATTTTGGAACTAAATATTAGCAGTCCACTGTCAGCTGTAAGAACATATATGTCTAACAGTCAAGTATTACATTAAACATAGACTTCTGGTCACATATTGTTCTCACACGCATGTTACGGTAGCGCACACCATTCTCGCTCCCAAGGATCAAGCGCTTTATATGGGTCTATAGAGTAGATATGCCTACTGCCTAATGGAATACCGACCACCTTGGAACCTAACCTAACTTATAGCCCTCCAAGCCTCCTAACTTATAGCCTTTAACTCGTAAAATGAATACACTACCTACGCGTTCGCGAACTCTACACTGAAAAAAGAACTTCTTTCTTACCGAAAGATGAGTCGCTGATATCTCCAGTGCCCAATGTTAAGTATATCACAAATTGTTTAAATCACTTTACTTACTAGTTTACTCTAGCCAATGGGAGGCTGAATCATTCAATCAAAGGCAATAATTTTCATACAATCAGCGAGATTAGACCCACTCTAGCGGCTTGCATTAAGCAGCCATACCGCTTATTTCGAATTGCATTAAGCAAGCAATGCTTTTCACGCGACAGCATGGGTCCATACAGGGAATATCGGAATCGTGAGTGTGAGTCCTGCGATTTCTCCACAACCCTACCCATTCATTCTACTCTATTTGACATCAATTTTGCTTTCACCATCAATTTGAACGAATTATTTACTGAACTGCAGCAACGGCCCAAACGGTGGAACTGACACGGCGACGCTGTTATTCTTTTTGAAGATGCCTTATGCGTTCAGTCTGACTTTTCAGAAAACTTCAATATTTTGGTCGACTGAGCTCGTTTTTCCGCATTTTCCATTCCGCACACGAAACTACATAGATCCACGTGCGGAAAAGTCCGAAATTCTAGCTCCTGTATTGTATAATTGTGTGCACGCGTGCATGTGTGCGTGCGTGCGTGTAAGTGGGTGCTTGAGCGCGCGCGTACGTGCATGCTCGTTTCTTGGTAACTCTCTATGTCCGAGTCTTATAATATCAGCCCCTCTCGTATAATCCTGCCTTACGAACGAACTGCAAATATTCAAATATGAAATTTTATGTGATATAATTGTTCGGAAGGCAAACCAATAATAAGAACCTATAATACGTACATGAAGGATTTGTTACCTTGAAGAAATTATAATTCTTGGGAGCGTTCTCTCTCCAAACCAGATCAATTTCCCTGGCAATTATGGAGAGCTACGGCAAGCTTACTGAATTCCTACTCGCCACTATACTCTCGCGACGTCACTCGATTAGAACAGCAACAGTCTTCTAGTGTTCGGAATCTTTATCAAACCTCGGTGATTTAGACTGCCAGAAGTATAGCTAAGAATTGATCACTGTTGTTGTTTATAATCGTTGATAACATTCATATCATAATTAAATGCGTTGTATTGATGCTCTATCATTCGTGGTAATGACAGTTTACCGAGTAACTACCAGCTAAAATGGTAAAAAATACGTTATTTTTCCTAGAATAAAACATCAAAATCTTCATGGCCCGTCACATATTTTAAGCAGCAGAAAAAATGGCAATGAACCAAATCAAATTAGAAACTACGTAACTTACACATAGTTGTTCTTTTACATTTATCACGTGTAGGTGTACTCACATAAGCATAGATAAATGCCACTCTATTCAGAAAAATCGCCTAATTTTGCTAAAATTGTTGGTAGTTGGGTCTTTTGAAACATATAGTAAAATATTATTGTGTTTTCAATGACCTTTCAGTCAATTTAGGTTGGGATAAGATTATTATTAGGGATTAAATTTTGAGATCATTGTATTGCTACTCTATTTAGTTTCCAGATTTTACCGAGGTACTGTCTATTTACTATAACCATCCAGCACAAACATAGTGGCCTTTGTTCGAAAGATCACTCATGATTAACCCATTCCAAAAATATATAGGTATATTAGTTACCGAAACCTAGCTGCCCAATTCCAATTTATCACAAAAACAAGTTACAATCAATGATCAGTCAGTGTGATGATCGTCAGTTATAAGCAGATTGCAACTATTTATTGAGGATAAAGGATGTTATTGTTCGTTATTGAGCTGGAATCGATGAGACGCCAGCAACAAGCAGGTACATAGTCTCTTGAATATTGAAGCGGTTTGAAAATTCTGGCCGTCAAACCTTCATCTTCCGAAGGAGCAATTTGCGAGAAATGATGGCCGCGGTTTGACCCCAAACTACATGAGGAATGAGGGTCAACGATCTAGTTCTAGTTCTATCATTAATATAGTTGTTATCAAATCCTTACTCACTGTTGTTAGTTGCAACGGACCGACAAGGTGAGGACCAGAAATGATAAACACACTGCATACACAAACACACGAAAACTGACAATTCCGGTCACAGAGAACACAGAGATGGAAAAAAAAAAAAACTTGAATGCAAGCTGTACGAACACGCGGGCATTCCGGACCAAGTCTCTCGGTTGACTATGAAGCTGGAACGGCTCAACAATGCACATTTGAACTCCGACCTCCGACCCTCCAAGTTCATGGACTGGGACCTATTGCCCCTTGACAGGCCTAGTTCCACTAGCTCGTGGGCGAGTCAGATAATATTTCAGAATCTTCTCTTCAGTTGAGAGAACGTCACAAAATCAGGTAGAAAATGTAAACCAACGTATCTGAGTTCTAACATGCATGACTGACATGAAATATTTTTGACTTCCCTAAAATTTGATGGTCGGTGAACCTAAGTAGGGCCCTCGACTTATTCCCACGTTTTCACATAACTTGGATGATTCGTTTGGCCGTGAACAACAAACTTGTAGGTAGGTACCTATCAACAAATATGTATTTATAAAACACCATGTTTCTTCAAATGAAATAGGTAATATTACGGAACAACAAAAATTCGATTTCATAAAGCCATGCGTGATTTAAATCAACTGTTCCCTATCAGTTAGGTATATCTGGGCTGGGGTTATATAATATATATATATATATATACTAGCTGTTGTGCCCGTCGCTGACGGGTATAACTCGGGGTGGGTCCATCTGACTTTGTTACCTCTCGCTTTACAAATTATATCCCACCCCTATCCATCGGATCGGGAAGTAAACCTCCTTATGTCCTTCCCTGGTCATAGAAACATTTAAATACGCGAGATGGGTTCGAACCATTGAGCCGATTTCGAGAATTTAATTTTTTTCATGTTTCGGCACATCTACATGACATTTTACCTATCTTTTGAGGTTTGTTGTTCAAGGCCAAACGAATCATCCAAATTTGGTGAATATGTGTAAGCACAAGCACGGTTGCCCTATTAAACCAACATAATATCACCAATTATCTTTATCATGATATCACCACCTTCAAAATCGCCAGACACACACAGTTTTTCTAAATGATCACGCTCCTTAGTTTGCCCGTTATTCGTCAAATTACTCAACAACGTCCCCCCATGCGGGTTCCCTTAAATTTCAAGCGGTCCCATAAATCTTTGCTCTCATCATGCCTTTTTAAGCCTGCCCCATTAACACTGCGGTTTATTACCCCCGGCCCCTCATCAGCACCTAAACGCTTCGAAGTTCCTCATCAATAATAAATTACTAATCCATTTCCACCAGTTAAACAGTTGTCAATGTATTACCGTAAGTAGCTTTGAAAAATAGATACAGTTCGGCACTAAGAGAGTAGGTAATCTCAATATCTGTCTTGCTGTTTTGGGATGCTGGATTTCTACTACTCGCTTAAATTCTCACCGGGGTTATTATACCGAATGACAGTAGAATTGGTTTACGATATGCTAATTGGTGGCTAGATTTAAAATAGAAAGTGTATTAGGATTGAATTAGTCCTCCTAATTCTTGTTGTTCGACTTGCTGACATAAAGTTTACAGCGTTTCATGCATAGCTTTGTGCATCCAGAAACTGCGGGAATGGATATTTAAATAAAAATTTTTTCAATTAAGCGAATCAAACGCAATTAACTTAGTGCTTCATTGAATTTATTGCTAAAATGTTCTGGGTCCTCAGTATGCACAATTTTAGGAGCCTGCAAAACAATTAATGCTTTCTGTATCGCATTGTATTAAAGGTGTATTAAGGCTTGCAATTTCGTGAGACCAACTTGATAGAACACTTTTACTACAGTTTAAGTAGCGATATCCTCCTCTCGCACACATTCCCAGTCCAATGTTCACGATTCTGATGACCTCAAATACCCTATACTATTCTCCAAGTTTTATTAAAATCAAAACATATAAGAAGGTAAATCACTTCACTTATGAAATTCTCCCGCAACCCCAGTACCATTGCCCATAGCCCAGTTAAATCCCCCGCAAACTCTAAGTTGGACCACTCTTGAAATATTTCCTCATTTAATTACGATGATTCTTTTAGCCGTGTTGTGCGACGAACCTACAGAATGAAAGTAAAGCTTGTATCATAAAAATAGTGTATACGATTTTCAGGTTCTGCTAAGGTTGTACTTAATTTCGATTCATTTTATTAAACGGACAAGCCAAATATTACTGTTATTATTATTATTATTGAGACTGAGACAGTAAAGGATATATTTTCGCAGTTAAGAGCCAGGTATCTGCCGGATATATCATGTTCGGTAGTTGCCGTGAGGTACCTTGAAATATTCACAAACAATTGGGTCAGAATGATGTTTTTCGAGAGGTTAGGTAGTCAAAACCTTTACTATTCATAACGTGTAATAACATGTGGTAAAACGAAACTGGATGCGTTAATCTCCTACGCTTAAATACAACACCGTTAAGTACTAACCGTGAGTCATCTGCCTAGTGTCAAATCAAATCAAAATATTTTATTTGTAGATATTATTCACATGATCGTTAAAATTGTTAGATGGAACTACAATTTAAAACTGGTACTTCAATAGGTATGTACTTCAAGAATAAATTGCCTTCCAAGTGAGACAGACCTCGGTTACTGGGGCCAGCCATGATTCACAACTCGTCGCGTGCAAAAGCACGTTGCATGAGCGATCTGAGGGTGAACTGGTAGAGGGCAGTGCTCTTTTGCCTGTAACTGCCTATATCGAGCAGTGAACAGTAAGCAGACTCAGTGTCCAAGGTGCCAATGTAGAGAGCGAGGTAGTGCTCTCGGTAAGCGCTATTCAGTGGACACACGAGCAGGAAGTGAACAAGTGTCTCAGCGACATACGTTGTCCAATCTGGTCACCCAGTTATAGGCCTCTTGAGTTTTTCGGATTCTTGTGGAACCTAATGAGTTCTTGGAGGCATAACTTCGGCCACCTATCCTCGTCCATTGATGAGTCCTTCCTTATTTTGGGGGAATTTCCCCGACCGGCTGAAAGTCACTCCAAGGTACTGGAAGGTTTTTACTGGTGTTATCTCTTCATCCCCACATGAGATCCTCCTCCTTCTTCCAACTCGTCCTCATTTGTCAAAAGTGAGGTTGTGCGACTTCCCTGCTTTAATTTTTAGCTGGTTCAATCGGCAATAATCCATGAGTACGTCCATCTTCTTTTGATCGTCTGGCAGTGAGTCTGCCAGGATGGCCACATCAACCACAAATATTAACACCATCAACTCCCGGCCAACGCATGGGATGCCATGGCAGCCATTCCCGATCATGAAAGCTTCAAGGTCTGCCAGGAAAAGGATGAACAGCTTTGGAGAGAGCAAGTCGCCCTGTAAACTCACTCCACAACATGCTGGCAGAGGCTCTCCTATCCACTCTGTGGCTTGATGACGAAATTTGCATCTGTTTAGAGGGAATGCAATACTGCCACAAATTTGTGGCTAACACCTTGTCCCAGTAGCTTATTCCAGAGAAACCCATGATTCACTTAGTCGAAAGCCTGGCAGAAGTCGACCATAACTACAACCAGGGCCCTTCCTCATCCTCATGACTCTGGCGACTGAGTGTAAACAGAACACTTGGTCAGCACAGGAGTGACCTACCCGAAAGCCCACCTGCTCATAGGGGATTATGCGATTTTCCTCAACCCATGCCGACAATCTCTTGGCCATTATACTTGTATAGAGCTTGATGGGTGTACAAATAAGTGCAAGGCCACGGTAGTTCTATAGGAATTACTTTTGTCATTGCACCTTTCTTGTAAAGCAGATGCATTTTAACATTCCCCCATGTAGATGACACCTGACCTGTCTCCATTATGTTGTTGAAGATATACAGGAGTTCCCGCTTCAAGCTGATAGGTAGGGCTTTCAGTAGTTCATTAGGGATTGCGTCCTCTTCTGGAGCTTTCGGTCTTGGACTTTGCCTGGTTGAACTCGACTTCGCTGATTGCTTGATCAGGAAAGCTGCTCCTTGTCTGCTGCTCCTCACCGGGTGCACTGAGTCGGTGACTGATCGGACCAAATGGGTCCTCTTCTCTGCCTCTTTCCCCATAAACCATCTCATAGTGCAACTTCCATTCTGCACACGGAAGTGGGTTGCCGTGGCCTTCCTCCTTTTGGTTTATTATTTTCAATAATGAACCATTGGAATCGAACATGAAAAAAAAAGTGTAACCCCCACTCAAAATTTGATGGTTTACGTTTCGAGGTATGTAGAATCCGAAAATGCAATAAAAATATATTTCTGTCTGTCTGCCGTACGCCGTATGCCGTACGCCGTACTGACCACTTTTCTTAGTTACCATGAAACAAAATAGATGAAATTCGGGTTATAGGTTCCGTTTGGGGTCTAGTTGGTCCTCGAAGCTCGAAGTTACTGTCAGCTAAGGGGTTCAAAATAGGGGTTGAAATTTTCAGAACGCCTATACCTTTTTTTACGTTAATCTTTTTACGGTTTTAAATAGTTCTCGAACGTAGGAGTTTTTTAAGACCACCCGGAGCATCGTACGTCCAGCCGTTCGTTCAAAGTAAAGCCCCGAAGTTTGCACCGACAGGCATTTCGACAGCATGGTGAATGGAATTGTATACATTTAGCCTAAATCTCGTCACCAGGGACGCGCTAACAATCGGGAATTGGCCCGAGATAAAATCATTGCTAGGGATCACCTGATTATAATCACGGAGTATGAAGTCGAGTTGGTTGTTCTGTGGAATGATGGCTCTTTTGGAGTTTGTTGATAGTAGTGAAACTTGAACAAACGTTGAAGTATTATTGATGGGTAAATTACTATTACACAATGGTAAATTATTACACAACGGCAAATTATTAAACAACGGCAAATGATTACCTACATAACGGTAAATTATTACACAACGGTAAATTATTACACAACGGTAAATTATTACACAACGGTTCATCTACCAAAAACGGGCTGGATTTTGTTGATCGGTACTTTTGCAACTTGACCAACCGTTGAAGTATTATTGATGGGCAAGTTATTACACAACGGTTCATTATACTTGACCCGAGGGTAGGTATTGACCACAGAAAACAGTGATCTACGCAGAAGGGGCATCTATTTCACTCCACATCAACAATTTTCCTTCAGAACTTCATTATTTGCGTTTCTTTTTGCCATTTTAGTTACTGTTTGTCATCGGCAGAATTATTTTAGCAACATTTAACTCGTGATTTAGGTAGGTACGTAGTAACGAGTACGGGGTTAGGTACTAACCTACGGAGGGTCTGCGATCTACATAATATGTATAGACTAGTACATATTATATAGACGGGTTATCTATACAGAGAGCTGTGATCTGTAACAGAAGGGTATTCTGTACAAAATAATAAACCGTTGTGCAGGGATTTGCAGCGTTTTTATGTGCCGAACAGCACTCCAAAAGGCTCCAGGGTTGTTGCTGTTGTTGAGTGAGCCATGCATTCCTTTTTCATACTTCTTCGTTTTTCGTTCTTGATTTGTTTATACCCCCTTTTGCGGATTAGATACTCCAATTTCCGGTCGTCTGGATATCCTTTCCTTCTGAAATTGCTGGAGCAGTTTCTAACTAGGGAACTGGCAGTCCAGCATTCAGGGGAGTACTAGGGTTAACGGAAGGTATTTGAATTACTGCGTTTACCATAGTTAATGGACATCAAACCACTGATAGTTCCAACAGCCTCAACTGCCTCAATGAACTGTCTGTACAGATTCGCTCGAGCCCCGATCTACCCTAGGTCCCTTGATTTCAGTTCAGACTGAAACTTTTTCAGGAGTGTCTGATCCCTGATGTTGTAGCTATGGGCAATACCATTGCCCATCGCTTTCCCAGTTAAATCCCCAGCAAAGTCTAAGTTGGACCACTTTTGAAATATTTCCTCATTTAATTGCGATGATTCTTTCAGCCGTGTTGTGCGACAAACCTGTAGAATGAAAGTAAAGCTTGTATCATAATAATAGTGTATACGATTTTCAGATTCTGCTTAGGCTGTACTTCATTTCAATTCATTTTATTAAACGGGCAAGCCAAATATTACTATTATTATTATTATTATTATTATTATTATTATTATTATTGAGACTGAGACAGTACAAGATATATTTTCGCAGTTGAGTGCCAGGTATCTGCCGGATAGATTATGTTCGGTAGTTGCCATGTAGGTACCTTGAAATATTCACAAACAATTGGGTCAGAACGATGTTTTTCGAGAGATTACCTAGACAGTCCAAACCTTTAATATTCATAACGCGTAATAACAGGTGCTAAAACAAAACTGGATGCGTTAATCTCCTACGCTTAAATACAGCACCGTTAAGTACTAACCGTGAGTCACCTGCATAGTATAACTTAGTTTACCTCGCCGAACAGTGAACTTCGACCATGTCTTGCGACAAGCTCTACTTGGTAGAATGCTCTTGATAAGCCCCGTGCGTCTCAACTAGAACCAACTCTCTCACCTTATAAAGAAGAGAAATTAATAAGCTATTTGTTCAACTTCCATCCGATTCTCATATCCAAATAATTATACGGGACAAGGGGAAAAGATAACGGATAGAGGACGGTACGCTCTCGTAATATATGGGCCTGCTCCCGACTCGGTATTCCAAGCACTGGACTTTCACAGGAATTAAGATGTTTGCTTAAAGATGGGCAATAAGATACGCAGGGAACCCCAAACCCGGCAGTTTATCATCTCGGTTGGTTCGGTTTTTTTTCCTCTGCCTCCTATGGCCTTCCGAGGGTGGAAGGGTCGTGAGAGATCAGGTCGGCAGATTATTCACACACAAAAAAACTTCGAACTAGAAAATATTAAGGAGGAATCTTTGTTTTTGTCGGTAGGACACGTGACCTTTTCAGTCCAGGGAGACGTTTATAAGAGAAATAGGGCATTCCTGAAAGGATAACCTATTGAGAGACTGAGGTGGTGAAAACGGCGTGGATTAACTATCGTCTAATACCACGTTGTTTATTGTGCTTTCTAATAAGCGCCCAAATAGGTCGTAAATCGAGCATTTTTATGAGAGGCTTTCGCCACAGCTCGAAGCTTGAACTTTACAATCGAGGGGGTCAAAAAACAAAAAGATGCGGTTCGTATTTTAAAAAGGTCAAACGGACCAAAATGAATTTCGACAAGGTCTAGTTGCTCTGGATTCCGGAGACTGAGAAACCATGAGACCTATCAGAAGCACGATAATAATGGTGTCTCAAGTTAGTGCTAAATATTCATGGGGACAGAATTAAGCTATAAACTGGTTCATCGTGATCCTGATTTTCATGAACAGTTTTTGTAAAAGGAGTGGAACATCTATAATGCAAGTGGGAAGATGAATATTTTATTGCTTCCTCAACACTGCCGAACCGGGCGAATGAATCAACCGATTGTTTTCGTTTCCGAAAATTGCGTTAGGTTAATCTTGGGGCTATTTGGCGGTAAGAGAAAAATCAGCTATTTTCGGTACCTATAGGGACATGTGATTATTATTTGGGATCTTCCAACATGAAATTGGATCAGTCTAGCACCCACGAGTTTGAGCAAATTTGACAAGATTTTTTTCGTTGTGTTCGAAGAATCCCCAGAGGTGTGCTGTTTGTGTGTGTTCTTAATTTTCTGAAACTCTGCTTCTTCGTGGTCTAACCCTGTCAAACTAGAAAGCCTGGTTGACTACTGTTGCGCACGCATCACTACTATCGTTCCTAGTGGGAGAAACGTCAAACTTCACGAACTTCACGTCGATCTTTGCCCCAATAGTTTGAAAATTCTAATTTCCTGTCTTGCATGACATAACTTTCCCCCGCACTCAAAATAATATCGCGCAGCACCTTTTGTTATATTATTCTGTGAATAGTACACCTATGTATTAGCTCAGCAAAACTTTTTGGAACATCCCCTCAAATTTTTATTTTTTACGTTTCAAGGTGGATAGATTCCAAAACCGCAGCCCGATCGGAATATACTCAAGGGTGTTATGGGTGAAAAATGGGGGGGGGGGGGGATGGGGTTGTTTGGTGTTTTAGCGACACGAGCTTGTGAGGTATCGTTTGCCACCTTTTTTAGCACGAAAAGACCGAATCTGAAGTCGATTTTGGTCAGAGAGTGGAAAATTGAGGTTCCAACGAAGTTCCAACCTTAAATTAATGTTAAAATTTGGTCTAAAATCGTCGTTCTTCCACACACAGTTTGGGTCCCGATTTGAGAATACATTTGGCTCCTAGTTGTGATCCGAAGCTCGACAGCCCGATCAAAATACACACACAGGTGTTACGGGTGAAAAATGGGTGTAAAAATAGGGTTTTTCGAGTTTTGGTTTATTATTTTCAATAATGAACCATTGGAATCGAGCATGAAAAAAAAAATTCTTACCCCCCCTCAAAATTTGATGGTATACGTTTCAAGGTATGTAGAATCCAAAACTGCAATAAAAATACTTCTGTCTGTCCGCCGTACGCCGTACGCCGTACACCGTACACCGTACGCCGTACGCCGTACGGGCCACTTTTCTTAGTTACCATGAAAAAAAATTGATGAAATTCGGGTTATAGGTTCCGTTCGGCGTCTAGTTGGTCCTCGAAGCTCGACGTTACTGTGAGTCATCTCTAAGGGGTTCAAAATAGGGGTTGAAATTTTCAAAACGCCTATACCATTTTTTTACGTAAATATTTTTACGGTTTTAGATAGTTCTTGAACTTGCGAGTTTTTTAAGACCATCCGGAGCATCGTACGTCCAGCCGTTCGTTCACAGTAAGGCCCCGAAGTTTGCACCGACAGGCATTTTCGACTCCAGTGTGAATGAAATTGTATACAATTCAAACCAAATCTCGTAACCAGAGACGCGCCCACAATAGGAATTTGTGAATACGGCCAATCATTGGTAGGGATCACCTGATTATTTTGGCGGAGTATGAAGTCGAGTTGGTTGTTCTGTGATATTATTTAATTTGAAAAATGATGGCTCTTTTGGAGTTTGTTGGTAGGTAGTGAAACTTGAACAAACGTTGAAGTATTATTGATGGGTAAATTATTACTACGGTAAATCATTACTCAACGGTAAATTATTACACAACGGTTCATTATACCATCTACGTAGAAGGGGCTGGAGTTTGTTGGTAGGTACTTTTGCAACTTTTTTCACTCCTCATCAACAATTTCTTTTCAGAACTTCATTATGTGTGTTTCTTTTTGTTAGGTACTGTTTGTCATCGGCAGAATTATTTTAGCAACATTTAACTCGTGATTTAGGTAGGTACCTAGTAACGAGTACGGGGTTAGGTACTAACCTACGGAGGGTCTGCGATCTACATAATTATGCATAGAATAGTACATATTATATTATATAGACGGGTTATCTATACATAGAGCTGTGATCTGTAACAGAAGGGTATTCTATACAAAATAATAAACCGTTGTGCAGGGATTTGCAGCGTTATTTTTTGAGGTTTTAGTGAACTTGAGCGTGTGAGGTATCGTTTTCCATATTTTTTAGGGCGAGGAGACCGAATATGAAGTCGATTATGACCAAAGAGTGGAAAATTGAGGTTCAAGCGAAGTTTCAGCTCCCAAAATTCATTTTTTATGAGTCAAAAACCTGGAAAAGTGTTTGAAACCACCATAAATTTATATAGTAACACTAGAAGAAGTATTAACAGGTGAATCAAAACACTTAAATGGCACTACCAATGATTAAAGATAAATTTAAAAAATAGGCGCCTAATTCGTGGTTTTAGGGGCCAAAATTGTTGGACACCATCAAAAATAACAATTTCACTTATTGCACATGAAAGAAACAATAAATGAACAGCCAACATTCCTGGAGGAACGTCCAATAGAATAATAAACCTATTTGACAAGGACTTTGCAGCGGTTTTTGCTTCTGGTTCAATTCAAGTGAGCATTTGCTCCTAATTTCGAAGCATGAGCGTTCGCTTCAGTTTTATTTGCTCTAAGTTTTACTCGTAGCAGTGAGTATTATAATAATACAATAATAATGTGTTTTTTGCATTTGATAAATAATATAAATACATATTATGTTCAAAAACATATTATGTTCAATAACAAGCATGCATTTCATAAATAGTCAATATTTGTTTTCCACATAAGGGGTGACAAGTACTGAGTTAAGTCGTTACAGGAGTTGGCTCAACCTTGGTTCACATCATGCACTATCCAATTACATTATATGAGTCCTTAGAGTTTCAAACATGCCTATGTATGGAACCACAGATTTTAGTTTGCCTAGCAGTTTCAACAACATTAGTCAGCAGTCACTGCGCACTCTCATGTTTGTGTTTTGTTTTATGGCACTTGGTCTCAATCCACTGGGGTCCAATGGGGTCTATCCATCATGTGGTAGCAAATTTTCAAGTACCTACCGACCTAGTCTATCAAGAAAAAAGGCTGAGTTGGCAAATAATAAGAAAATAATATATTATGTGGTGAAACACGCTCAACACAATAACTCGTTTTCGTCATAAGAGTTGTTTATCATGTCTACCTATAAGGTTTTCTGGAACTTCCTGTAATTTAGCGTCATCAGAACGTGTGAATCTCGCCTCAATATCGTGTGTGTACGCCAAAGTGCAAGGATGGAAAAGGTTGTCAATATTATTACACTGCAATCACTAAATAATATGACCGGGTATCTTCACTTCTGTTCCGAGACAAAGCCCAGGTAATCATCTAGTTATCGTTTGGTTAATGTATGAAAATGTCATGGCCTACATTTGCCGTACTCACTCACCTAGGCATACAGTAAGTAGGTTAACTCGAAACCTCCTTGTCATATTTTCGATACTTTTCTACCTGGTTGATTTAAAAATTTGAAAATGGTTATTGGTATATTGCAAATAAATCGAAGTCCATCGTTCATCTGCACGTACTCATTTTAGGATATATCCAGTAAGTAGATAAATAATCTCCTAGCCATGAGAGGTTTTGTCTTTCTTGCCAAACTTCATACCTAGCTCGTTTTATTATAATAAAATACGGATCCATAATGGTACAATCATGGAAATTTTTTTTTGTAATGTTTAACCTCGTTCAGACAGAATTCACATTAACGCGCAATAATAATTCTCGCACTGTTTAACTTCGACCGGCTCTTTTACACCCAAGGTATTAATTTCCCGCAAACAGGACCGAAGGATTCTGCTACTTATTGCTTTCTGCTAGACTGAACGTGAAATGGGTAGGTATATAACTAATGTAGAGAATCAGAGATATTCAAGCGCGCTACGGCCTTGATACTCAACAAAGAAGGTTTTGCGGAATCGAACTACATGGTGCCCTCCCCAGAGGTAGAGGCCGATTAGTAAATTTATTACGTAGTTAAGCATTCCTCCGGATCTCATTTTTACGACTCCCGTTGTATTAAAATTTTTAGCTTTTACCCATAAACTCTCATTCGAGCGAACCGCGCCCCGACCAATTCGGCTTCGGCGCAAGGCCGACTCCTATAATACTACTCCTAATTGATTCGAGTCCGCAGGTTCTCGCTCGAGCTCCCGAGAACTCTCGAGCCGAGTCGACTGCTCTAGTTCGTTGAAACCGCAAGTTCCCAAACTGGTCTTCCGGCAGGTTAGAGGGTTTCACAAACTTGAAATCCGATTATCAATCACATCCCGGTAATCTATCACAGCAAGCCGGCTCCGTAGGGGAAAATCGCGCGCGGGCGAGGAGTTCGTCATTATTTTCCGTTCGCCGAGCGTGAGGAAGTAAATGAATGCCAACCTACGGCCATTCGTTCAAAATCAATCATAATATGTTACTTTAACATTTACTTTTATGCCATCAGAGGAGTTAAATACCAATTAATACTGGCTAATCTAATTCCATTCCCAACGATAATTGTGTCGTCATGATGATTAGTGGGTTTAGTAGTATTCGTTTGGTATGACGTGAACTATTTCAATAGCATCATGCTAAATAAACAAAGTTGTGTGCGTGTGCGTGTGTGTGTGTGTGTGTGTGTGTGTGTGTGTGTGTGTGTGTGTGTGTGTGTGTGTGTGTGTGTGTGTGTGTGTGTGTGTGTGTGTGTGTGTGTGTGTGTGTGTGTGTGTGTGTGTGTGTGTGTGTTTGTGTAAGTATATACGTACAGTCGAACCTGGGTAAAGAAAATTTCCCAGGACCCATAACTACGAGGTCAAATTCGTAATTTACCAACATAGGAAAAACTTCCACGATTTTTTTCAAATGATTAATTTTGATTACTTGATACAACACGGTCTTGTCAAAGTCAATCAAAACTTCAACTCCAACCCAGCCTTTAGCTCCAAATTCGCTCTACTAAGGTTTAAAAAAAATTGGAAACTCCTGTTCGTTTCACCAAGTTCCGGGCCAAACAAAGTTCGTCTTCTACTCGTCATTCTCCGAGTATTGTCAAAATTTAGTATTTCCTTGGTGGTATCAAGTTTGAAAAAAAAATGAAAAAAGGTCTGCCAAGTTGTGCAACATAGCTACTTATCGTAACCATCAACTACATGACCGCAATGACTATAGTAATACACGTGTACCTGCTACCTCCAAATTTCAGCTCATTACGACCTAGCTTTGATAGTGTAGCAAGGATTTGTGGGCACAGACGAACAGATAAATAGACAGATAGACATGGAGCCAAATTCGTTCAAAAAGTAAAAAATGCAAAACGCGAGTAGAAATTTTGATTTTATAGGATAAAGATATTGTTCCTCTCAGAAGTGACCACCATATTGCTTTTGCACTGTGGAAGCAATTAACACAGGATAGGCAGTATAGGGTCC
Organism: Leptopterna dolabrata; assembly: GCA_954871275.1. Lineage (NCBI taxonomy): Eukaryota > Metazoa > Arthropoda > Insecta > Hemiptera > Miridae > Leptopterna > Leptopterna dolabrata. The sequence goes on along the minus strand of OX940978.1, from coordinate 46,308,299 downwards.
CGAGAATCAGTTCGCCGTATTGAGTCAGGTCGCCTTACCGAAGTTCGACTGAACTGGTTTAATATTTTCAATTATTATCAACCTTCAGAATCGGCCATGGAAAAAATCAACGCCCTCCCCGCCCCTTCAAAGTTTGTCGTTTTACGTTTCGAAGTACTTGGAATCCAAATATTGAATAACATCCGTCCGTACGTAGTGCCCTCTTCTCTTTCTTTTCTCTTCCCTTCCTCCTTTACCTATCATCCGCGAGCCGTATGAGGGAGGGGGGAGACATCATTGAGCATTTCCTACTACAATAATGTTAAAAGTGTCGCTCATCTGGTGTGAATACATACTAGGCGTATCGGTGTCCAGAAATCTTTATACTCTCCTGATAATATATATTATTATTTTTCTGGCATGACTAGGTTCTGCCACTGTGTAAGGCAGAAACATCGCCTCTAAATAAAAACTTCTGATATCCCGGAAAATAATAGGTATCAGATATGTAACATCTGCTAATTAATCATACATAATATATACACCACATATCATCCCTCTCGCTCATTTTTCGTATAAAAATTTTTCAGTAGCGACAGTAAGCAAGTCAGTAAGCAAGTCTAGGTACAAATCAGGCGTTTTTCTACGATCATAGTTGTTAGCATTAGCCTCCATTGTGGTTCCAGACGTCGATCCAGCACTAATGGAAATCAACAGCCTTGCACCTAGAAATGAGAAGTAAAGAGACTGTGTACAAGGGCTATAAAACACATCGGTCAATCGCCTACATAGGCTTGGTCTACCTCAGCCCGTTTGCCTTGCAAGGACATTGGAGGATGAGGGCGCGGTTCACGGATTTATTGGCGTTCTTATGGGATCTGGGCGCGAGAGGCATGTTGCGAAATAGAACTCTCAATATCATTACGAAAGGCGTGGAGTCTTTGCCAGGCGATATAGTAGCACCCGTGTTTCCCGATGAAAGACGACAATACCGCCGTAGTAACCCCCCTCCACACTCAATCACTCACACTGTTGGTCGTAGCTTCCTCCTATCTATTATTAATTAGTAAAGGAAGCTATGATTTACATTTTTTCAAAGTAGGTACCTAATAAATATTCTAGGTTTTCAAGGGCTAGAATCAAGAAGAGCACCGACATGCCAAAAAAGGGATTTAAAGTTGAAAACTGGGATCATGGTACTTTATATTGGAATGGTTGGTACATTATAAGGTGAAATATTATACCTATTACAGTCAAAATGAATACTTTTCCAAGAATTGTGCTGAAACCACGCTGGCGCATAGGTGAACAAACGTAGCTGTAGGAACTTGCTGCAATGAGACATGCGCATGAGTCACAAAAGAGGTCTATACTATTTTTTAATGAAACTAGATTCCATTCTGAGAACTTTGGTACCAACCGCAGTCCTAAGAGTAGTTCTTTTTCTATGATTGTTCAAAGTTTCCAGAATTTCAGACGTCTCATTTGGCAGGGGGGTATCGCCCAGGCGAGAGGGGTGCAATGACGTCAGAACTTCTGGAATCTTTGAAAAATTATAGAAAAAGAACTACTTACCGTAGGAAAGTACGGTCCGAGTAAGAATTCTTGCAATGGAATCACTTTCATAAATTTAAAAAAAATGAAAAATGAAAAAATACGTGCGCATACCCCATTCCGATGAAATCATCTTCTCCCTCACATTCCCCTGAAATATGAGGCATTGCAACAATATGGATTCCTCACAGAGGTACAGAGAAGCCCGAAATCCGCTTGCATTTGGTATTTGTAGGTAGCAAATAAATTTCATTAGATATTTGACAGGTGAAGACCGGCGAATGGTTAGGAGGTGTACCGCGGACTGATTATAATTATTCTTTAGCAGATTTCAGTGGTTCTTAAAAACTTGGTCGTATACGACTGCTTGCCTCAGCGTTTTTTTTTTCAACAATAAATAATAAATGCCCACTTTTTGGGTATGTAACTATTTATTGGGTAGGTATTTATTCGAGGCCAAGGTAAATACCCAGTTTTCAATACCCTAACCAGTGGGTATTTACCCCCTTTACATCTCTGTCTAAGTAATAACGAATGAATATATAGGTAGGTAATATAAAATATATCGAAAAGATAGCTACGTGAGCCACAAGGTGATCCTATAAATTGATGCCAAGTTCCAGTCGTGCCAATTCATTTTTAGTTTTCTCCACGCTGCATCTGTGATATTGGTGTGAATCAGAGCTGTGATAAGGAAGCAGTGGGGGGAAATTGGAGATAGAAAAAACTGAGCGGTTCAAAGCCCGTCACGGCTTTTTGAAGGAAGAGCCAATAATGATAGCAAGGGGGTGGGAGGGTGACGCGGTCCAGTGGCTCTCGCGTGCCCCCAGCCATCGAAAATAATCACAGACCTGCCTCATTACCGGGTCTTATGGGATAAGAGGTAACAGGCCACGGAGGAAGAAACGTTTAGTTCGAGTAACAAAAAGAAGGCTAATAGTGAGGGCTAATCACTTCTTTGAGGGGTCACGGAAAGAAAGGACGCAAATCGTATGCAGCGTGGAGAAGAAGAGACCACGTAATACTTTCTTGAGCTTATCCTCAACATACCAAAAAATATTACTTTTTTTGTCCAGCTTTTCACTGAGAAACCAATCACTGGGGAAAACCAACTTGCTCAAGTGCAGTTCAGTGCACCCCAGTTCGCTACAATCAGTTCCCATCCCAGGACATTTATACATGGGGAAAAGTGAGTGCCTATGTATTTACATGATAATCCGACCACTGTGGGGCGTAAGGGCTATACCAGTCCGGTGCAAATGACTTTGTAAAAAAGTAGTGGCCCACCGTCATTCTAAAATTCGCTACGAAATCCTGGCGGGGTAAGTAGCCTGGGATTGGCTGCGTGAGGAAAGCTCCCACTGTTTCCCGAGTGCTCCGCTCCTGTAACTTTGTACCAGGAGTTCTCTTATTTTTGGTTTTGGCCTCGTTCATAGCCTGGTTTTGTGAGGGGGGTTCGGCAGTTGGTGGTAGATCGCTACACCTCTTGGCCAGGGTGTCTGCCATCTCATTTCCCGACACACCACAGTGAGATGGGATCCGTTGTAGAAATAAGGTCCACCCTCCTTGAATTAAGATGCTGAGAGCCCTCTTAGCAGCTAGGGTTAATTGCTCCTCAGGTGTGTCAAGGTGAGCTCAAGGTCATGGACTGCTATAGCACTGGATGATATTTCTCGATTGTCATGAATAAGTATGTTTAACGTTCTTGACCACTCAGTATGAATACTGTTGGTAGGATTCTTGAGGGTTGGTCACTTAATCAAAAGATCCACTATGCCGACGTTTCGATTTATTTATAAATCCTCTTCAGGGCTGTAATGATAGGAACTATTTTACTCAGAAAACGGTGACTCAGACAAAAATGTAGGATGGACTTAATAGTAAATGCTGAAAAAATTACCTTAGTTGATAGGTCTTGATAGTGAAAAGGTGTTTACATTGCTATGGTGAGTGTATGTCTTTCAAACAGAAAGACAGGCAGCAGGAACATACAGTCAAACAAAGGCAGTCAAACAAGAGTTATTTAACAAATGAAAAGTTTTACCAAGGAAAACTGTTTATCAGAAGTTTATCAGAATTGTTATAGAGAAAACGCAGGAAGACGAACTGTGAAGTTGGCAGATGAGCTTGACAGGTGTGGCTTACGGTCATAGAAGGGTGGAGAGACAAGAGTGATAAGTTTGTTATCAACTAGTTACATGGATGTTACACACGTGGATGTTAGTAATAATGCAGGATGGGAGATGCTATTGTAACTTTACTTTCTAGGAAAAGGCTAATAAGTGTTAGCATGAAAATAGGTAAGTACTTAACTGCAAAAATAGGTTTTAACATGAAAATAAGTACTTAACTACCGAATACACAAGAAAACTGTAACATAGCCTTAGGCAAAAAAACTTAAAGTAGGTAGGTACCACCAGATATCACAAAAAATTTAAATTGCGTTATAAAGGATTATTATGTGATGTTAACGGCGCTACCCGTTCTTGGCTGTTTGGGGAGGTTAATTTAATGAGGTTGGTATAAACACGACTTAGCTTGGCAGTACCAGTTCTCTTGTTGCAGGTATTGGGTGTTTTGAGAATTTGGATCATTTCTTTCACATTTCTTTTACTACAATTGTGTTCTACATCAGTAGTGGATCTTTTGATTAAGTGAACAACCCTCAAGAATCCTACCAACAATATCATGAATAAGTACCTACCTATCAGTAAATATCCCGTATTACGGTCAGCTAATATAAAATGACTGAATCAGAAGTCGATTTTACAAAATCATGAGCGATATGAATCTGCTCCGCACTACAGAAAACGCTGCAAATCCCTGCACAACGGTTTATTATTTTGTATAGAATACCCTTCTGTTACAGATCACAGATCTATGTATAGATAACCCGTCTATATAATATGATATGTACTATTCTATGCATAATTATTTAGATCGCAGACCCTCCGTAGGTTAGTACCTAACCCCGTACTCGTTACTAGGTACCTACCTAAATCACGAGTTAAATGTTGCTAAAATAATTCTGCCGATGACAAACAGTACCTAACAAAAAGAAACACACATAATGAAGTTCTGAAAAGAAATTGTTGATGAGGAGTGAAAAAAGTTGCAAAAGTACCTACCAACAAACTCCAGCCCCTTCTACGTAGATGGTATAATGAACCGTTGTGTAATAATTTACCGTTGAGTAATGATTTACCGTAGTAATAATTTACCCATCAATAATACTTCAACATTTGTTCAAGTTTCACTACCTACCAACAAACTCCAAAAGAGCCATCATTTTTCAAATTAAATAATATCACAGAACATCCAACTCGACTTCATACTCCGCCAATATAATCAGGTGATCCCTACCAATGATTGGCCGTATTCACAAATTCCTATTGTGAGCGCGTCTCTGGTTACGAGATTTGGTTTGAATTGTATACAATTTCATTCACACTGGAGTCGAAAATGCCTGTCGGTGCAAACTTCGGGGCCTTACTGTGAACGAACGGCTGGACGTACGATGCTCCGGATGGTCTTAAAAAACTCGCAAGTTCAAGAACTATTTAAAACCGTAAAAATATTTACGTAAAAAAATGGTATAGGCGTTTTGAAAATTTCAACCCCTATTTTGAACCCCTTAGAGATGACTCACAGTAACGTCGAGCTTCGAGGACCAACTAGACGCCGAACGGAACCTATAACCCGAATTTCATCAATTTTTTTTCATGGTAACTAAGAAAAGTGGCCCGTACGGCGTACGGTGTACGGCGTACGGCGTACGGCGTACGGCGGACAGACAGAAATATTTTTATTGCAGTTTTGGATTCTACATACCTTGAAACGTAAACCATCAAATTTTGAGGGGGGGTAAGAATTTTTTTTTTCATGCTCGATTCCAATGGTTCATTATTGAAAATAATAAACCAAAATTGGGAAAGAATAAATAATTAGATGCCAATCAAAATAGGTTAGCGTCTATTGCTATTCCTAGTTCAGGAAGTTTCTAGCTATAGGAATATCTCCTCGGTTTTTATATGCCAAAGGTATGTCTATTAGTTAGTCACCGAGTGGTACCCACATGTCGGAATTTCGGAGTTTTACGTAAATTCAAAATGCTGCTAATTATTACACTTTGTTTATTATTTAACTGTTTGGACGCCTCTTCTGCTTAGATAACTGTCTTCTGTGGACAATAACTACCCCCCCCCCCCCCCCAGGGAAAGCCCTACATTGAGTACTGGAGCCAGCCGGGCAATTACAGCTTCATGAACATGCGATGAGTTGAAGAATCCACCATTAATTATTTGTTGTGATTCATAAAGCATAACGTTTGTTCAAGTTACGAAAGTACAGCTATCAAAAATATCCAAGATAACAATCATTCTTCAGATGAAATAATATCATGGAACAGACAACCCAATTTCAAACAGCCATGCTTGATTATAATCAAGTGTTCCCTAGCAATTATATATGGGCTGCATGTATACCGTTTCATTCGCGATGATGTTGACGAAGCTTTTCGGTCCAACCCTCAGGTCCTCACTGTGAACGAACGGCTGGACGTAAGATGCTCCGGGTGGCCTCAAAAATTCCCAAGTTCGAAAACTATTTAAAAGCGTAAAAAAAATCGCGATAACGGTGTTCTGGAAATGTTAACACCTATTTTTCACCCCTTAGATATGAAAGACAGTGACGCCGAGCTTCGCTGACCCACTAGACCCCAAATGGGACCCACAAACCAAATTACATTAATTTTCGTTCATGGTACCTAACTAAGGAAAGAATGAACATCCCTCCCCCCCCCCCCCCCCAACCTGACGGTCCCGTTTCAAGGTACCTAGAATCCGAAAATGGAATAGAAAAATCCGTCCGCCGTGCTTCGCACTTTCCTTAATACCATGAACCAAAATTAATGACATTTGGTATTAGATCCCATTTGGGGTCTAGTTGGCCCGAAGCTCGGCGTTACTGTCAGTGAAAAATAGGGGTTAAAATTTCCGAACGCCGTAGCTCTAAAATTTCAGTATAAGGGTAAGTAGGGTTGTTTTTACTGTTTTGAACTGATCTTGAACTTGAGAATTTTTTTAAACCACCCGCAGCATTTTACGTCGAGCCGTTCGTTTATACCAAAAAGCTTCGTCCACATGATCGTGAATGAAACTGTTTACATCCAGCCCAGATATCATTGCTAGAGAACACCTGATTATAATCACGCATGGCTTTATGAAATCGAGTTGGTTGTTCCGAGATATTATTTCTTTTGAAGAATGATGGTCATTTTGGATTTTGCTGATAGGTACAAGAGTAGGTACCTATGAAACTTTAATTCCCGGGCTGGCTCCAGTACTCGATTTAGGACTTTCCTGGGGAGAGCGCGAGGGTAGAAATAGACCATATAAAAAAGTGATCTACGTCGAAAACCTCTTCGAGAAACTTCTAACCATCAAATGAAACTGTGCACCTACCCAACTTCGATGTGAATGTAGGTGGAGGATTTCTTATGCATGCAGTATTTTGGCCAAGAGGGTCCTCAGTTTTGGCAATATGTGAGTGACACGAGGACCTCAAGTAAATAATAAACCGTTGTGTAATAATTTGCAGAGTTTTTTAATGGCAAACGTTGTTTCATGAATAACAACCAATTATTAATGATAGAATTCTTGAATCCCCCACATATTTATGAAATGTGACTGCACGGCTGTCTCCATTACTCGATTAAGGGCTCTCTTAGGGGAAGCACGAAGGTCCACCCAAAACAGTGATCACACAGAAGGGGCATCTATACAGGTAAATAATAAACGTTGCGTAATAATTTGCAGCGTTTTTCTTCCATTTTCGGATTCTACTCTACCCTGAAAAAGGAAGAACGCTGTAAAAATGAAGAACTGAGATAATGAAAACCATCAAATTTTTAGGGGTCCCCCCCCCCCCCCCCATGCTCGATTCCAACGGTTCATTATTGAAAATAATAAACCAAAAGTGCGGTTTAATGTCTTTCTTTTTCTGTTTTCAGAGGTTCATTAGACACTTAATATAATATCAAAAAGCAAAGATTTACTGGTGATCTCAAGCCCATGTGGGTGGGCGGAAACTGACCTTGTCACTGAGCTGTCTCATGTCGCTGAATTTATCTGTAGATAGAACCCCAATCAACCCATAAGTCGGACAAATAATGATAACGCTGCACATTGCTGACCCATATCTCGCTTCCAAGTCGTTCAAACGATTCTGTGACACCAGTTCGCGAACATCCATCTGAACATCATGTTGTTCATCTCCTCAATTCTGTTGGTTCTTAGTCAATTTGTGGCATCAAAAATTTTCACTCCCTGCGAGCTCGCTCAAAAACTCAACGATCGGTTCACGGAGCAACTCGCTAAAGGACTGGCATCTAGGGAGGAAGTGGCCAAATATTACACGGACATAAAACTATTGGTGTGCATTGCTGGTTATCACAATTACTCAACATCCAACGTTCGGGTGACGGAAGACCGTGTAGTTCATAACGGTATATTCGGCATAGTTCCGCAGGATCTCAAAGGTGACCCGTCCCTACTCCTCGACGAGAATATCGACTTGGACGTGAAAACGTTCCTCGAGAAAGTGCTCTACGTTGGTGGAATCTTGCACAGCAACGAAAATAATCGCGATTTCTATCATCAACTCTGTAAATGGCCATTAGTTACATACGTGAAGTGCTACTTGAATAATTATGTAATTGGAGGATTCGTGCTCCCTGTACCTACTAGACCAGAACTTTTGTACGATAAATATCAAAATCGATCTTCCATCCTCCCAAGTAGGTAATCTATGATATTTTGATTTTGAAACGCTTAGGTACAGTTGTGCTGAATGCCAGTTTCTTTAACTTATCCATGAATTATTATAAAAAAAGATACAGTTTTTATGTGTTGCACATGCGTTCACCCCATCATAATTATTATTTATTATGAATCTGCAACTTCGTTGGTATAGAAAGATTTTTATATGTTTGAAAATGTCAATGCAGGCATGTACAGATCAATCACTATAACCTGTACCTAGCTAATTAGGAGAACGGTTTGAAAGTACCTAGGTACGTATGTGGCTTATTAAGAACATAGGTACACTTCCTAACACAGCTATTCTAATAGACTACAACTATGTAAGTGTATGTAGCTAATACTACGAGAAAATGGTGTTCACTTGGAAAATAGAAAGGGACTGTGGTAGGTTAATTTTTTAACTAGGAGGGACCAGAATCTGTCCTCAATCTGAATAAAGTTGTCTTGTCTGAATCTCTTCATTCAAATGGTCCGGGGAATTGTACGTGGTGCTGGTAAAGCAAATGTCGGAATGATCCACCTCGTGACATGTTCACTGAAATCAGAGCGATTCTAGACGGATGTCGACTATTTATGATTTGCTGCTGTAATTAAGGTCGCTCTGACAGGTTATAACTCCAGGAGGCTTGATCAAGATGTATAATCGCAGCCCATGACCAAAGGTCGAATTATTCCTCTGCTCCGCCTTCAACGGCACCTTTGATGTCCTATAAGGAACGTTTTAACGTCCACCCGCCATAACGTTATCATTAAACTCTATGAAATATAGACCTATCGCTCGATTGGGCTTCAAACTCGGCATAATCAATTACCTGCCAACCAGGAGCCGTCCAATCTAATGCGTCCATAGTAACTTGAATCGCGAACTTAGGACCATGACATGCTCATCAGGAATCACTGGGTACATGTCGTGCGTTCTTTAGAAAGGTCGTTTGACAGGTAGGTTTTAATTATGTTTTCCGAGCAAGTCCTAGGTAACAGTAAAACGGGGGCAGGTTCCCTAAGTAGAACCTTCTTACCTATACTTATTACAGGTACCTTAACTTCTTACCTGTGCTAGCTAGTACAACATAATTACTAGAAACTATATATATTGATGATCAGGACCTTCGCTAGCTCGCAAAGGGCTCCCACAGCTGAATCAACTGATTCGGGCTCCCAAATATTCCCAAAGCTGACTTCACTAGCTTTCAACTTTACGGTTCAACTTGGGCAAATGCTTTGTGAGCTTATCGGAATCTTGAGTAGGTAAAGCAATAAGTGACGCGTGCTAGGCTAGGAGCCCAATCAAATTAGACCAAAAAAGGGTAATGCCTTCCATTAATTTTATTGTAAAAAGTTGGAAATGATTTGACTTCACTTTGGGCGTCCCGAATAAGAGTAATATGAGTCTGGGACGGGTTCTGAGGTGAGCTAAACTTTGGGAGCCAAAAACCGCGGAAATTTGGCTTATAAAATCTAAACGATGCATCTACCAGTAAATGGTTCAGCGGTTTGGTCATAATTGGAAGCCAAAAGGCAGCAATTTTTTCCATTCGGATTAAAAAGTGTGTTACTGCTCAGTTTTACACGCCAATAACTTGAGGGAAAAAAACTTCAAATGATTACAACGATTTATCATTTACATACGTACAGATGCGACTTCTGCGTTTTCTGTGGTCAGTACCTACCCTCGAGATCCCCCACCCACCACCCAGGATAGTCCTAAATCCAGTACTGCAGCCAGTACTGGATCATCATGTCTATCATAAATATGCGGTGGATTCAAAAATGCTATCATTAGTTAGTTGATGTTGAAGCATAACGTTTGTTTTAGTTACAAAATTATCTATCAACAGAACCCAAGATAACCATCATTCTTCAAATGAAATATTATCACAGAACAACCAACTCGATTTCACACAGCCATGCGTGATTATAATCAGCTGTTCCCTAGCAACGATACAGGGCTGAATGTAGTATACCGTTTCATTCACAATCATGTTGACGCGAAGCCTTTCGGTGCAAATTTCAGTGATAACGAACGGCTGGACGTACAATGCTCCGGGTGGTTTCATAAACTTCAAGATCCAATTGAAAAATAATAAAAAATTCAGGATAACGGCGCCCTGGAAATTTCAACCCCAGCTTTTCACCCCTTAGAGATTAACGCCGAGCTTCGCGGACCAACTAGACCCCAAGTAGGATCCACACAAAAATTTCATCAATTTTCGTTCACGCTAAGGAAAGTGCGAAGCACGGCGTACGACGGAAGGATAGCAATTTTTGTTTACAATTCCGTGAATAATATACCTACGTATTCGCTCAGCAAAAAAAAAGTATCACACCCTCAAAATTTTTCTTTTACGTTTCAAGGTGCGTAGATTCCAAAAATGCGATGTCCGCCCGCCGTCCGCCGTATCAACCATAACTACCTACCCTCAAAACTGCCCAGCTGAGTCGATTTGACGAGCTTTTTGGCCAGCTCTTTGGATTTCTCATCTTGAAGATACGGATGCATGTATACTTTCGCAGCCAATGCCAATCAAATAAGTTACTTTGTTCATAATTGTCAATCGACTCGAGTTTTGGTTGTGGAAAAGGCAAAAACAGGACGCGAAGCCGAAAATAACTTAAAATCACCACCACTTCAAAAATTCGCTCGCGTCTGGGACGTTAGGTTGGTTTCATTTGAAAGATTGTTGATTAAAACTCGTTTAAACGTGTTTCCTAAATTATTTTTTCTTGAATATTTTTATTGAAATAAAATATAAGTAATTGATAGTTGACTTATCTACGAGATATATATATAGGATCTGTATCATGAACACAAATATTTATTTCGACTGCACTCGGCGTCCAATTCACTGAGCGTTGAAGATCGTTGGATGCTCTTTGTATCTGACCTCAGAAATCACTTTGATCACTTGCCACTGCTAGCATTAAATTCTAACCTGCAATACTTACCACCGATAATCCATTCAGTTTATTCAAATGAGCTTCGTCTACAATATTTTACTGAGTGTATTAGAACTGGTTAGTGAAGCAGTGAGTGAAGATTGTATCTACACACAGAACTTCGAAGCTTCATCTTCCCGCCAGATACAACAGCTGTCTTTTCAACTTGGCATACCTATTTTGTTTGCTTGCACTCAGTACTTTACGTTTGACCGTATCGTATTGCGGGGACGGCTGCCTTTGAGAAAAGTGTTTCTTCCTACGGCGAGCCGCCGGTGAACAAAGGTTCGGATGGGATATTCGTTCTAGAATCAACTCTAACAAATATCCCCCTTGAGGCTTCCCATAACTCGATACTCGGACGTGTGAGCGCTTAGCTTTAACACGGTAATTCAGTGTTGTCACGGCTCCTTTTTAAGGTGATATGGAAATCGTAAACTAGTCATACTTTTATCCCCCCCACTCACCAATCGTTTCTGTGTTTTTCATGAATAGGTAAGTGACATAATATATTGAACAAGTGGCATCCGATGAAGACGATGACACTGCATGTATTACAGGCACTGGTGCATGATGAGTAAACGTTGTTCTGGAGGGTAGAATTGCATCCGAGACTGCAAGGCTCTAACCCCTGTGTTCACCTTTGGGTGGTAAAAATGTTTGTACCTAAGTACTCCAAAATCAAAATTTTTTCCTCTCGCATTCTTGCAAATAAGAAAATTTCATTTTATAAAAAATCAAATATTGCACAATATATAGGTACCTAGCGTCCTACGGTGAACTTTCAGAGATTCTGATTTAATTTTTGTACGATTAAAGAGAATATCCTGCAATACGAATATAACAAGAAACTCGCTAATAGGTATAAACTAAAACGATAAAAATATAAAACGCTGCAAATCCCTGCACAACGGTTTATTATTTTGTATAGAATACCCTTCTGTTACAGATCACCGCTCTATGTATAGATAACCCGTCTATATAATATGATATGTACTATTATATACATATTATGTAGATCGCAGACCCTCCGTAGGTTAGTACCTAACCCCGTACTCGTTACTAGGTACCTAATTTAAATCAAGAGTTAAATGTTGCTAAAATAATTCTGCCGATGACAAACAGTACCTAACAAAAAGAAACACACATAATGAAGTTCTGAAAAGAAATTGTTGATGAGGAGTGAAAAAAGTTGCAAAAGTACCTACCAACAAACTCCAGCCCCTTCTACGTAGATGGTATAATGAACCGTTGTGTAATAATTTACCGTTGAGTAATGATTTACCGTAGTAATAATTTACCCATCAATAATACTTCAACGTTTGTTCAAGTTTCACTACCTACCAACAAACTCCAAAAGAGCCATCATTTTTCAAATTAAATAATATCACAGAACAACCAACTCGACTTCATACTCCGCCAATATAATCAGGTGATCCCTACCAATGATTGGCCGTATTCACAAATTCCTATTGTGGGCGCGTCTCTGGTTACGAGATTTGGTTTGAATTGTATACAATTTCATTGACACTGGAGTCGAAAATGCCTGTCGGTGCAAACTTCGGGGCCTTACTGTGAACGAACGGCTGGACGTACGATGCTCCGGATGGGCTTAAAAAACTCGCAAGTTCAAGAACTATTTAAAACCGTAAAAATATTTACGTAAAAAAATGGTATAGGCGTTTTGAAAATTTCAACCCCTATTTTGAACCCCTTAGAGATGACTCACAGTAACGTCGAGCTTCGAGGACCAACTAGACGCCGAACGGAACCTATAACCCGAATTTCATCAATTTTTTTTCATGGTAACTAAGAAAAGTGGCCCGTACGGCGTACGGCGGACAGACAGAAATATTTTTATTGCAGTTTTGGATTCTACATACCTTGAAACGTAAACCATCAAATTTTGAGGGGGGGTAAGAATTTTTTTTTTCATGCTCGATTCCAATGGTTCATTATTGAAAATAATAAACCAAAACGGGAATAAAATTCAAACTCGTACGTATACGCGAACTAAGAACGGCAGAAAGGAACGTAATAGAGAAATCGCCACGATTCCTTCCTAATTCCCAGCAAATATTACGAACTGCCAATGCAGCTGATAGGTTGTACGACGATTTCCTCCTCTTTTTTTGCACTAAGCCGTAGTTCTTTCTTCTTCGTCGAGTAGAAGAGTTTTCTGTTCATTTTTGAAACTTATGGGACAAAATTCACTAGATTTCAAGGTACACGTACGGAACAAAAGAAGAAGCCACGGACGCTAGAGACGGACTATACATAGAAGTCTGATAGAAGACAACCGGTGAACTGAGACCCAGAGGATCGTGCCCAGTACCTGTTGAGGTGAATTCAGTCCCGGGCGCTTGTTGACAAACAAAACTCAGACCCGTACCCCCCCCCCCCCACCCCCGCGCCGCGCGATCACTTGATTATTTCGTGGAAGATTTCGCAGCTCCGAGGGGGGCCTGAAAAGTCATTCGCCTCCGTTCTACCCTTCAAATGTCGATTTTCAACTATTCACAAAAGTTGACCTTTTCAACCGCCTACCGATGCCATTTTTTGGTTTATTATTTTCAATAATGAACCATTGGAATCGAGCATGAAAAAAAAAACGCTGCAAATCCCTGCACAACGGTTTATTATTTTGTATAGAATACCCTTCTGTTACAGATCACAGCTCTATGTATAGATAACCCGTCTATATAATATAATATGTACTATTCTATGCATATTATGTAGATCGCAGACCCTCCGTAGGTTAGTACCTAACCCCGTACTCGTTACTAGGTACCTACCTAAATCACGAGTTAAATGTTGCTAAAATAATTCTGCCGATGACAAACAGTACCTAACAAAAAGAAACACACATAATGAAGTTCTGAAAAGAAATTGTTGATGAGGAGTGAAAAAAGTTGCAAACGTACCTACCAACAAACTCCAGCCCCTTCTACGTAGATGGTATAATGAACCGTTGTGTAATAATTTACCGTTGAGTAATGATTTACCGTAGTAATACCTAATTTACCCATCAATAATACTTCAACGTTTGTTCAAGTTTCACTACCTACCAAAAAACTCCAAAAGAGCCATCATTTTTCAAATTAAATAATATCACAGAACAACCAACTCGACTTCATACTCCGCCAATATAATCAGGTGATCCCTACCAATGATTGGCCGTATTCACAAATTCCTATTGTGGGCGCGTCTCTGGTTACGAGATTTGGTTTGAATTGTATACAATTTCATTGACACTGGAGTCGAAAATGCCTGTCGGTGCAAACTTCGGGGCCTTACTGTGAACGAACGGCTGGACGTACGATGCTCCGGATGGTCTTAAAAAACTCGCAAGTTCAAGAAATATTTAAAACCGTAAAAATATTTACGTAAAAAAATGGTATAGGCGTTTTGAAAATTTCAACCCCTATTTTGAACCCCTTAGAGATGACTCACAGTAACGTCGAGCTTCGAGGACCAACTAGACGCCGAACGGAACCTATAACCCGAATTTCATCAATTTTTTTTCATGGTAACTAAGAAAAGTGGCCCGTACGGCGTACGGTGTACGGTGTACGGCGTACGGCGTACGGCGGACAGACAGAAATATTTTTATTGCAGTTTTGGATTCTACATACCTTGAAACGTAAACCATCAAATTTTGAGGGGGAGTAAGAATTTTTTTTTGGTTTATTATTTTCAATAATGAACCATTGGAATCGAGCATGAAAAAAAAAATTCTTACCCCCCCCTCAAAATTTGATGGTTTACGTTTCAAGGTATGTAGAATCCAAAACTGCAATAAAAATATTTCTGTCTGTCCGCCGTACGCCGTACGCCGTACGCCGTACGGGCCACTTTTCTTAGTTACCATGAAAAAAAATTGATGAAATTCGGGTTATAGGTTCCGTTCGGCGTCTAGTTGGTCCTCGAAGCTCGACGTTACTGTGAGTCATCTCTAAGGGGTTCAAAATAGGGGTTAAAATTTTCAAAACGCCTATACCATTTTTTTACGTAAATATTTTTACGGTTTTAAATAGTTCTTGAACTTGCGAGTTTTTTAAGCCCATCCGGAGCATCGTACGTCCAGCCGTTCGTTCACAGTAAGGCCCCGAAGTTTGCACCGACAGGCATTTTCGACTCCAGTGTCAATGAAATTGTATACAATTCAAACCAAATCTCGTAACCAGAGACGCGCCCACAATAGGAATTTGTGAATACGGCCAATCATTGGTAGGGATCACCTGATTATATTGGCGGAGTATGAAGTCGAGTTGGTTGTTCTGTGATATTATTTAATTTGAAAAATGATGGCTCTTTTGGAGTTTGTTGGTAGGTAGTGAAACTTGAACAAACGTTGAAGTATTATTGATGGGTAAATTATTACTACGGTAAATCATTACTCAACGGTAAATTATTACACAACGGTTCATTATACCATCTACGTAGAAGGGGCTGGAGTTTGTTGGTAGGTACTTTTGCAACTTTTTTCACTCCTCATCAACAATTTCTTTTCAGAACTTCATTATGTGTGTTTCTTTTTGTTAGGTACTGTTTGTCATCGGCAGAATTATTTTAGCAACATTTAACTCTTGATTTAAATTAGGTACCTAGTAACGAGTACGGGGTTAGGTACTAACCTACGGAGGGTCTGCGATCTACATAATATGTATATAATAGTACATATCATATTATATAGACGGGTTATCTATACATAGAGCGGTGATCTGTAACAGAAGGGTATTCTATACAAAATAATAAACCGTTGTGCAGGGATTTGCAGCGTTTTCATGCTCGATTCCAATGGTTCATTATTGAAAATAATAAACCAAAATTCTTACCCCCCCTCAAAATTTGATGGTTTACGTTTCAAGGTATGTAGAATCCAAAACTGCAATAAAAATATTTCTGTCTGTCCGCCGTACGCCGTACGCCGTACGCCGTACACCGTACGCCGTACGCCGTACGGGCCACTTTTCTTAGTTACCATGAAAAAAAATTGATGAAATTCGGGTTATAGGTTCCGTTCGGCGTCTAGTTGGTCCTCGAAGCTCGACGTTACTGTGAGTCATCTCTAAGGGGTTCAAAATAGGGGTTGAAATTTTCAAAACGCCTATACCATTTTTTTACGTAAATATTTTTACGGTTTTAAATATTTCTTGAACTTGCGAGTTTTTTAAGACCATCCGGAGCATCGTACGTCCAGCCGTTCGTTCACAGTAAGGCCCCGAAGTTTGCACCGACAGGCATTTTCGACTCCAGTGTGAATGAAATTGTATACAATTCAAACCAAATCTCGTAACCAGAGACGCGCCCACAATAGGAATTTGTGAATACGGCCAATCATTGGTAGGGATCACCTGATTATATTGGCGGAGTATGAAGTCGAGTTGGTTGTTCTGTGATATTATTTAATTTGAAAAATGATGGCTCTTTTGGAGTTTTTTGGTAGGTAGTGAAACTTGAACAAACGTTGAAGTATTATTGATGGGTAAATTAGGTATTACTACGGTAAATCATTACTCAACGGTAAATTATTACACAACGGTTCATTATACCATCTACGTAGAAGGGGCTGGAGTTTGTTGGTAGGTACGTTTGCAACTTTTTTCACTCCTCATCAACAATTTCTTTTCAGAACTTCATTATGTGTGTTTCTTTTTGTTAGGTACTGTTTGTCATCGGCAGAATTATTTTAGCAACATTTAACTCGTGATTTAGGTAGGTACCTAGTAGTAGTATCCAAAAGCCAATCCTGGCGCACTGACTTAGATCCTTGATAAAAATTTTTACCACAAAACATCAGAACACATTTTTAAACACAAAACATCAGAACCAGTGACTTTTTCATTAACCGACTTAGATCCCTGATAAAACTTTTTAACACAAAACATCAGAACACATTTTTTAAACACAAAACATCAGAACCAGTGACTTTTTCATTAACCGACTTAGATCCCTGTTAAAACTTTTTAACATAAAATAACAGAACACATTTTTAAATACAGTGACTTTTTCATTAAGCGACTTAGATCCCTGATAAAACTTTTTTAACACAGTGACTTTTCGGGGGTGACTTTTTTAAAAATATTTTTTATCAGAAACTCTAGTGAACTCTAAAAATTAGGAAAAAATGCAAAATTAGAACCTTTTAGGGGTCAAAGTTTTTGAAATTTAGCTCCCTCTGATGTTTTCACTAATGAGGAGTTAGTAGGATGGGAGACAGGATAGTATCCATACAAGAAAAAGTGGGTGGATAATAAAAAAAGTGAGGGGGGTAGTTAAAAGAATAACTTTTATAATAAAATGTCAGTGATTGAAATATATAAGAATGCCGCTAAAAAATCAAACTACTCATCTTTCAAGGATATTGAAAAAGGAACTTATACCATCTTGGAAAATTTTATAAAAAATTCGGAATATGGTGAAAGCGTTGTCGTTAAAATTGATTATGATGATGAAGAGATATGTTTGTTTTTACCTAAAAGAATTTCACGTCGACTTCTTAATCACGTTAGAAACAATCCAGAAAGACATCCTGAAAAACTTATTTATAATGGAACAGATAAAAAGTCAAATGCCTTTCTGATTGACTTTGAGTAAATATTATGCTTTTCAAAGACTTAGTATCTATTACGTTTTTATAGGGAATCTCTATAAAAACAAACTTAAAACCTATTTTTTTTTTTTTTTAGACCCGGTAAATTACCGGGTCTAAAAGTTTTCAACAGTACGAAAATAATTTAAAACCCAATATATTTAAAGGTGGGGGCGAATCGCCGCCACCTTTTTAAATTAAAAAACTCTTAGGATTTCTAGAGCCTCATGCTATCTAGCTTGTTACGTGTGAACTAAAGGAAAAGTGTACAACAATACAATATAAAATAACCTGCTAGTTAGTAGCATAAGAACTTTTAATGAACACAGCTCATTAAAAATAAAATCTCCTTCATACCCCAAGCATTCTGAACTTTAGCAACATGTAAAATAATCCTCAAACTGCTTTTTCAGTGTGACTTTATCCTCATTATAAGCCAATTTTCGAAGTTGATGTTCAGTAGCATTTTTAGGAACCTTAATCTTTTTTTCATTAAGACATGTCTTTACTTGCTTCTTTGAAAGGAGTGGTGGTTTACCATCGACACCAAATAAACTTTCTCTGCACAACCCTTTACAAAATCTATACTCCTTCAATTCACGTAAAATGTTATCTAGTGCGTAACAGTTTTTTTCATAAAATTGAAATTCAGGTGTCTTTACAAACTTCCAGAAACCTCCATGTTCTTCACATAAATCTAATGCTTCATCATTTAAACCCATATCTCTTTATTTATTATAGAAAATATTTTTTTTAATCTACGGACCCACCTTTAAGTATTCAATTCAGATGAGGGGTAAGTTAAAAGAAAGAAAATAATAATAAAATAGAAGATGGATAACAAAATTGTATTACCAACTGAAATTTACATGGAAATCCGAGATAGAATAACCCATCCGGTTGATCATATCAACTTTTGTCAAGCAACGAACATTCCAGTGAATATATATTTTCTGTCTGATGCTATTTTGAGTTGCCCAGAAATAACTGAAGATATGTTAAGGGAGTATTCGGATTTTATCGATTGGGATCTCATTTTTTATAATCGAAAATTATCTGAGAAATTCATTAGAGAGTTTCAAGATAAAGTGGATTGGAGATTGATTTCATTTACACAACACTTGAGTGAAGATTTCATCAGAGAGTTTCAAGATAAAGTGAATTGGGAATTAATTTCATGGGGACAAAACTTGAGTGAAGATTTCATAAGAGAGTTTCAAGATAAAGTGGATTGGGGATGGATTTCATGTAAGCAAAACTTGAGTGAAGATTTTATCAGAGAGTTTCAAGATAAAGTAGTTTCGTATTAGTAAAAAATAATAGTTTAAAATTGTTCGTTTTAATGGGGATTCCCCATTAAAACATATTGAACAAGATGCAAGGTCGTTCTGTAGACCAGCGAGAGAATGGGTTGTTTTCAGAATTTTTTAAAATTATGTATCACCCTTAAAAGTGAAACGAAACAGTTAATCTGTTTCGCGAGAACGAGACTGCTGCGTTCTCGCGAGAACGAGACTGCTGCGTTCTCGGGAGGCAGGATTAACTGCCTCTCCGCGTATATTTTAATTTTTTCTCAATTCTGGCGAGAAAAGAGACGAGAATGAGAACGAGAATGAGAACGAGAACGCAGCTGATGAGTGGGTGGCCTTGTGGCCTTCCCGTCGACCGGTTTGAGATAAGATTGTCTTACAGCCCCTTTGACTCGTCCCAGTCAGTTTGTAGAAACCAAGTGAGAAACAACGCAGTGAGTTATTTGTGAGTGAAAATGAACCAATCCCAAGTTTCAACGACTGATGAAGTAGATGATTTTCTACGTGAACTATATATTTTTTATTGAGAATGTTCCCAATAAAAAAAATTGTTATTTATATTGTTTATCCTTTTTTTCCCCCTTTTCTTATCAAGGTAAGTTTTAGATTTCCTCTTTTATAATATTTTTAAGTGGCATATAGTTGAGAGTGACTTCTGAAACCAAAATTACATAAGCAAAAGTGTTTTCTGGCACATTCTTTTCAAAATCTGCTCGTAAAATTATATTACTTTTTTGTCCAGATATGGACTGTGGTTGTCTAGTCATATTCACACTGAATATTGGATAGTTCTCTTTGAAGGACTGAGGCTCATGATATGGAAGGGATGAGTCTTGGCATACTATTCTTTTGAAATCTGTGTACATGGTGTAAGCTAAACTAAAATCCCCTGAACTCCAATCTAAATTCAAATGTTCTTCAGGATAACTTTTTCCTGCTACTTCAAAACTAATATTTTTAACATTCAAATGATCAAATTTGGAATTATTTTTCTTTTGATCATTTTTTCTGGCAGTTTGGAAGGCAACAAATCCCCAGATCGGATTCTGTACATTTCTGTAAATATTTGTAATGTTGAAGTTTAGAGTTTTTCCAGTAACTTTTTGTTCGATACATTGTAATTTTTTAAAGTGAAACAAATAAGGAGAAGTACAGAGTTCAGCAATTAATTTAGCTTTGGATTCACTTTCATATTCAATTATTGGGACTCGCAGGTAGAAAGTTTTAATTTCCACTTTTCCCTCTACACCTTCAGGAGAGGTACTGTAACGGAAGAGTACATTATCATCAGAATTTCTAATGAATGTAATTTCAAATCCTCCCTTATAAATTGGTGCAATATCGCTGAAGAATCCAAGGCCTAAATCAACCAAGTTACCATTCGCGTTGAAATTCCCACCACCATTCACTTTAGAATTGAAACCAGAATTCATTAATTTACCATTATAGTTTGATGGTCCTGAGAAAGAAGCTATACCCATCACCGTACTAGCAATACCTGGTTCTTCAATTTCATCAATAACCGTATTGTGCTTTTTTACTTCAATTTTGGAAAAAAGGTGTGCAACAAAATTGTCTACCATCATTATTGTATCACTGATTCCATATGTTTTTGTTGCATCTTTAGGAATGTATTTTCCAGCAATGTAATATTGAATATTGCTGCTAAGAAACTCATCATCTAGTAGCAATTTGAAAACCGTTCTCTTATTCTCAGAGTTTAATTCTAAATTAGATTCAGGATTAAAGTTTCGATACTGAAGCCTTGTGATTTCAGAATCGTATTTCGAGTAGATTGATTTAATTTGATTCATTTTTATTATAGAATACATTCTTTTAACTAACCCTCCAAATGAAAAAAAGGTCACTGGTTCTGATGTTTTGTGGTAAAGTCGAATACAAGTCGAGAACATTTAAAGAAGAGTTTTCAAAACTCTTAAAGTGGGGTGGTCAAATTGGCCACCCTCTTTAACGTTAAAGTCGAATACAAGTCGAGAACATTTAAAACTCTTAAAAAAGTTTTTTTATAGAATCGAAATTCTATAAAAAATATCAAGATAGCGGAATAGAAAATATTAAAATCCAGTTCTGAAAACTTCCCCATGTTTCAAAAGTGATAGTTTGATAGGATCCACACTTTTAATTTCTTTCTTATTTTTATTATATTCATTTAGAATAGTACTTTTCATATTTATATAATTTTTTATTTCTTGTTCAATATCATTGAACTCATCATCAGATATTTTACCGTCTTTAATTGCTTTTCTGAACTTTTCTTCAATCGAATCTAATTTAGCTTTTGCCAAAAGCTCAATTTCTTTGTGTTTATTAATTTTTTTATTGAAAAATCCGCTTGAAGTCCTTAATATTATCGATAAGGTTGTCAATCCTACAGAAATTGGAACACTGAATGGAATTATTATTGGTAATGCTATAGAAGTATTAACCAGTCCGAGTTCTGAGAGGGCGAATAAAAATTCAGTACCGTAAAGAGTACTGGATATTTTTCCATATTTTTTTTTCAAACCATTTCTCATTTTCACTTCATCTTCTAAAAATTTGTATTGATTGATAATTCGATTGATTCTATAATTGTTCTCATTAAACTCGGGAAAAATTATTTTTGGATATAATCTAGGATGAGTTATTGGAGTAAATTCTTCAGGGGCTGAAGGTGTTTCATTATTATTTGTGTACATCATTTTATTATAGAAAAAAAATTTTTTATAGAATCGAAATTCTATAAAAAATATCAAGACTATAAAATTTAATAAAAGAAATTAAGATTTTCCTTCAATGTTCTCATGCTATTTACAAAATCGTGTCCTTCTGATAGCTTTTTCAAAATTAATAAACATAAATGTCCACAGATAGGTGGATCATATTGGTTTTGGATTTGCTCCTCATTATAAAATAAATTTTCTGAACCTAAATATTGAACAAGTTCTCTTGGTGGTGGTGCATTTCCATACGAGTCAAAATAATATTTTAAATTGTTATTTTTATGAAATGCAGTCCAGTGGCTTCCAGCCTCATCAGAATTTTCTAGATTTATAATACCACATTCCGTGTGGTTCACTTTCTCTGGTAAATCATCCTTCATGAAAACTCCTCTGAAGTTTTTAATTTTCATTTCTTTCGATAATCTTTCAATATCAAAATTGGTAAGAGGCTGGAAGCTATTTAGTTTTTTGATTTGGTAGGTTTCTTTTTAGGTTTCTTTTTAGGTTTTGAAATAGTTTTTTTCTTTTTCATTCCAGAGCCGATACTTAGACTTTTTGCATTTTTAGCTAGTTTTTCCATCTCGAGATTATGACGTTTTATTTCGGCTTCTTCAGCGGCCTTATGTTTCGAGTCTATAACACTAGAAGCTACTGCAGCTCCACCACCCATTAACGCTCCAGCTGCTCCCATTGCTGCAAAAATTAAAGGCAAAAAACCTCCAGAATGATTTATTTTTAACTGATCATAATCCAGTTCCAATTCTAGGCCTTTTTTATTCTTTATACTTTTATCAATATTTTTTTTCTGTGTTTCATTCAACAGGATTTTATGATTTCCTTTTCCAGTAATATCTGCAAAAGCCAGTCGTACTTTTACTGGAGCACGTTTTTTATAAGCAGATCTTATTTTTTTCATTTGTATTTCTGACAAATTTATTTGATGTGTAATCATTTTATTATAGGAAAAAAAGTTTTTTTTATAAGATTCACATCTTATAAAAAATTAATATACACCCATCCCAAAGAATCTTTTGGTTTTCATAGCAGTTTTTACTGTAGCAGCTCCCAATTTTTCACCGATATTTGTTGAACTTTTCATAATTTTATCAGCTTCTACTTCCAATTTTTTATCAGCAAGATGCCTATCACTAGTTTTCTCATGATCTCTGTAAAAAATGTCATGTTGTTTACAGGCTTTATCAAGACTATTTATACCTTCATCACCTCTATTTAATCTTTTATCCAATTTAGTAAATGGTCCACAATATTGATAACCACCTGGGAGATGCATTTCTGGAATAACAGGTCCAAGTTTATTAAGAATAGTATTGAAAATACCAGAACCATTTTTTATCATATTTTTGGGTAAATTATTAATAATTTTAATCAAGTATTCAGTTCCTTTGGGTTTATCAATATCTTTCTCCAGTTGATCTTTAATGAAATTTATAATTCCCAATTTTTCATTGTGAAAATTATTATTTCCTGCCTGCTCTTGTGCATACAAATAGAATAGTCTTTGTTGAATTTGATTCAAATTATCTATATATTTAAATTCTACAGGATTTTCAGTATATTTAATCAACCCAGTACCAATCTTTTTCTTTTTACTATACTCCCAGATTGGTTTTATGATTTCTTTCCATTTTTTACTAACACTTGATTTTGGTTGTTTAGATTCGGGATTATTATTTTGAAACATGCTATCTGTTTGAATGAGGATTTTTGTATAAGCTTTAAAGTCTTCATTAGTGTACTCATCTTTGGATGGAATATCAGAAGCTATGGGTTTTGTTAAGAGCTTCCATAAGCCTTCAGTACCGGAATATTTCATTTTTTCTATTTCAATATCATTTCCATTTACTCGTATCTGTTTATTTCCAATAAAGATATGATTTTTTAAAGGGTATATTCCAAATTGTCTATCAGGATGAAGAATATATAATTCTGCAATTGGTCCAATACCTAAAGGACCTACAGAAGAGTTTGGTAATTTAACACTTTTTTGTAAAATTGTTTCCATTTCATAATCCCTATCTACATTGTCACTTGAAAAGCTTTGATTTAATGTATCTTCAGTATCAATACCTTGGGCCTCGGTATCAACATCTTTAAAAGTAACTTTTTTAGGCGAACTGATAGCCAAGGGGTTAATTGTTTTTATTACAGGAATGAGTTCTAATTTTTTACCAAGATCTTCATCAGTCTGTTTCACTGCTTTTTCTACCTTATCTAATCGTGAAGTTATAGGTTCATAAGCCTTTTCTCTTGTTTCCTTATCAGATGCTTGGTTAACCCTTTCTTGTTTTGCTAATTTCTGTAAATTTTTCTTGAGTTTAATCGATTTATTAGCTTCAGCCACAGTCATGGGCTTACGTTTTCGTTTTGTGAAAATTATTTGTTCATCTTCAGAGGGTTGATCAATCTTTTTGATTTCTCTAAGTTTGACTTCTTTTTCCTTCATCACTTCATTTTGCGCTTCTTTGAATTTCTGTCTAAGCGCTTGTTCTAAAGTAATTTTTGTTGTCATGTTTTTATTATAGGAAAATTTTTTTTTAAAATCGGTTAAACGTTAAAACGCTCAAACGCTTAAACGCTTAAACGCTTAAACGCTTAAACGCTTAGGAACGCTATTTTTGCGTTTTTAAGCGTTTTCCAATGTGATTTTTGAAGCGTTTCCCAATGCGATTTTTGAAGCGTTTCCCAATGTGATTTTTTGAAGTTATCCGTGTAGCGTTTTTATAGGGAATCCCTATAAAAATTAGGGCCGGTAATTCGCCGTTCCTAATTAAGGCAAACTTAAAATCTATATTTTTTATCTAAAATATTTCACCAAATTTCTTTCGGTAACGTCCGTTACTGCGTTTCTTTGTTAGGTCAATCGTTAGAAAACCAAAGTCCTCATCCCAACAAGAATAGCATAATTCTTTGAATTGGCCATAAGTGAAATCACTTCCCACATATTCATCATAAATATCTCGCATGTATCTTGGTCCTTGTCTAAATACACATAAAAAATTAATATTGTTTCTAATGAGTTGTTTATCAACTTTTGACCATGATTGTGTCAAGTAAACGCACGAGATTTTCTTAGGACGTCCTCTAACGTAATAATCTTTAATAACTTGTTGCTGTTGAACATTAACACAATCATCAAAAACTACCAAACTGTTCGACTGACAATCATCTAGGGGTAAAAGTTCTTCACAATTACTGAAAAACTGTGCTATTTCCACACCATCTTTTACAGAAATTATTTCATAAGCGCTTCTCAAAAACTCATATGCATTCTGATCCATAGATTTTGAAAAAATATATAGATAATGAAAGGGGATTCCCCATGATTTTGTGATGAGATTATAGAGAAGTGTTGTTTTCCCACAACCAGAAGTTCCTACTATTAATGCTCTTAAAGGTAATGGTAAAATTCCTTTTCTAGCCTCTTTTTTATCAAACGGAATTGGTTCAATCTCGTATTTACTCATCTTTATTATACGAAAAAAAAACTTTATCCATGCCCAGTCAAAACATCAGAACCAGTGACTTTTTCATTTAGCGACTTAAATTCCTGGTAAAAATTTTTTAACACAAAACATCAAAACCAGTGACCTTTTTTCATTTGGGGGGTTAGTTAAAAGAATGTATTCTATAATAAAAGCATGACTCTAATAAAGATTTCTGATAAACATCGAGATCTAAAAATAACTTTTGCTCAAAAAATTGTTCTAAATCCCAATAAAAATTATAAACTTGGAATAGTAAAGTTATTATTTACTTCACCTTCTCTTTCATTTCAAGTAAAAGATGTATTGATATCATTAAAATTGCTTATTACAGATGTATGGTATCATCACGAGTATGTGTTAGATGGCACATTTACTGTTGAGACGTTTAGAAGAGAATTATATTTAAAAATAAAAAGTTATATAACTGAACTCATGGAGGGTTTTGAAAAGAATAAAACATTATATAAATCACAAATTGACACATTAAAAAAAATAAAACCTGAAAGTTTGGTTTTTAAAGTAGACTACACTACAAATCGTAATAGATTTTTTCTTAAATCTCCTGTTTTAATTGAATTTTTACGTTTTGGAAATTTCTGTGAACTATTTGATTTTAAACAATGTAAAACACCTGGGGATTATTTTGAAGTTAATAAGGACTACTATTCTGAAGACAACCCAAAGTTAATCAAACCTATTTCGTTAATTGAATGGCATTGTAATATTATTGATTATAGTTTTGCTAATCATGATGAGCATTCCCATCTTCATAGCGAACATGAATTACTGCATGTATCTTTGATAGAGAAACTGATTCTCCCCAATACTATTTATATGGAAACAAATAAAAAGATTCTTTACAGCCCTATACGAGAAGGAATGAGAGATATTAAAGAGATTAAACTATCATGTAGAAATGAAAATGGAGATGAGCTGCAATTTGAAAATGTTACAGTTTATTTGCATTTGATTGAAGAGTGAGTGAGGAGCTTCTTTTTTATGAGATATTTCTCATAAAAAACCTTTTTTCCTATAATAAAATGGATAATGATTTAACTGATCCTATTTATTGCCATAAATGTAAGAAGAGAACCAATAATATTGATGCTGAAAGAGTGCAAACTATCAACGGGAGATGGAGAGTGGCTGCTAAATGCTCAAAATGTAAAACCAAAAAGAGTAAATTTATCACTTCACCTGAGAAAGAAAATTCTGAAGAACCTGTAGTAGAAGATCTGAATGATGATGAAAAATTATCTCTTGCTAAAGAATTACACAAGCCAATAAGAAATAAATTTCAAAAAAGGACAATATTTACTAAAGGTATTGATGATTTGTGGGCTGCTGATTTGATAATCATGAAAAATTATGAAAAAGAGAATGATGGATACGGCTATATGCTTAATGTTATCGATACATTTTCAAAATTTGCATGGGCCTTACCCTTGAAGAAAAAGGATGGAAAAAATGTTGTTAAAGCTTTTGAGAAAATAATAGAAAAAGCAAAATCTCAAAATCATAATGCCCCCAATTTGCTTCATACGGATAAAGGATTGGAGTTTGAAAATAAACTTTTCAAAGATTTTCTGAAAAATCACCAAATAAAAATGTATCATACACAGAATGAAGAAAAATCTGCCATTATTGAAAGATTTAATCGTACATTGAATGGTAAAATGAAAATTCTTTTTGAAGTTGAGAATGATAAAAAATGGGTTGATTTTCTACAGGATTTAATTAATGAATACAATTATAAAGATTTTCATAGATCTATTGGTATGAAACCATCAGAAGTCACAAAATTAAATCAAAATGACGTTACAGTACGATTATTTGGAAACAAAAAAAATTTACAGAAAGTTAAATTCAGTGTTGGTGATAGGGTTCGCATCAAAAGATTTAAAAAAACTTTTGTAAATAAATATGAAGCAAATTGGACCAGAGAAATTTTTGTGGTTTCTGATATTCTCTCTACTAATCCAATAACATACAAAATCAAAGATTTAAATGATGAAGATATTGAAGGATCTTTCTATGCTCAAGAACTACAAAAAACAGAATTCTAGAATTATGAATAAAATGATTTATATAAAAGATTTCTTTTATATAAATAAAATGTTATGTGATAATATTACGACTATCGTTGATAGAATATTCGTAATATTCAACCGATCCCGTTAAAGGTGGGGGTGAATCGCCCCCACCTTTAAGGAATTGTGTTTTAAAAGAAATTTTTAAATGTTCTAGACTTGTATTTGCCTTTAACGTTAAAGTGGGGGGTCGTAATTCGCGACCCCTATTTAAGAATTTGGGTTTAATGGGTCCCATGTATTTAAAAAATTTTTTAAATACATGAAGAAGCTAAGAAAAATAGTTTACATGTTTAGAAAAGTCACTGGCTAAAAAAATGAGGGGTTAGTGTCCCACCAATAAGAATTCAATGGGTGGATAAAAAAAGGTGAGGGGTCAGTTAAAAGGATGATATGGGAGACAGGATAAATAGTATCCATACAAGAATAGACAAAAAGAAAAAGTGGGTGGATAAAAAAAATGAGGGGTTAGTTAAAAGAATCTATTTTCTAATAAAAATGAACGATACGAAAAAAAATTATATATCCTATAATAAAATGGATAATACGAGAAGAAATTGTGAAAAGTGCAATGTTAGCACTACTTATAAAAATTGGGCTAGACATCTAAAGTCTAAGCGTCATGTAAAACACGACCCGGACCGGACAATGACTATCAGAAAACCTAGAAAAGCGAAACCTGTATTTGTAAATCCGAGGAAATTACACAAAGTATTTAATTTTAGTGAAAAAGTATTTGAAAAAAACAGAGAACCGAAAACGGAAATTGCTAAAAAGGAAATGGCATTTAAATCTAGATTAGTGACTTACGACATTAAAAATACGAAAGGATTTAAAGATGCTTCCAAATTTCTGAACAGTATTAAAAGAACCGTAACAGGTTTAATCAAATGGAAACTTAGAAAAATGAAACTAAAAGTTAATGTAGTTTTAATCGCAGAATTTAAAAAAGGAACTAACAAAAATAACATGGAGTATCAGGAACTCAATTTCAAAACTAAAAACGTAATAATATTGCAGTCAGCAGAAGTTGCATACTGTTACGATGAAATGAAACAGAAAATTCTAAATGAAATGGAAACGTTCGAAATTAAAGGATCTAATTGGCAACTTCATAAAATCAAACATTTGGAACTGAACGTTAACAAGTACATTCCTTTGAGAGGATCATCTTTCATCCCACTCCCTAAGTTTCTACAAAGTAGGAAAGCAATTATAAATGTACAAAATAATGATAATAAATGTTTCCTATGGGCTGTTCTTTCGGCTTTACATCCTGCAGACCGCGATTCTGATAGAATAGGAAAGTACATAACATGGGAACATGAGTTTGATGAAGCGTTGAAAGATATCAGTTTTCCTATGAAACTTATCGATGTGAAAAAGTTTGAGAAAAGAACTAGGATTTCCATTAATGTTTACTGTCTGAATGAAGGAAATACTATAGTACCCTTGGAAATAACGAAAGATGAAAAGGAAAGGCACATTGACTTGTTGTACTTGAAAAACAAGGAAACTGAACATTATTGTTGGATCAAGAATCTTTGGAAACTGGTTGGCCATAGTCAGCTAACAAAGAATGGGCACAAAAGATTTTTATGTAAAATGTGTTTGAATAGCTTTGGAACTCAGGTTAAATTAAACGAACATAAAGAATATTGCGGAGTTCATAAAGCTGTTAAAGTAGATCTACCAAAACCTTATGATAACATTTTGCAATTTGAAAATTATAGACACTCTTTAAAAGTACCTTTTACAATTTATGCAGATTTTGAATGTACGTTACAAAAGATTGATACCTGCAAACCAAATCCCGATGAATGTTATACAAATGCCATTCAAAAACATGAACCGTACAGTTTTGTTTACTACATGAAAAATGTCGAAGACGATAGTAGGAAAAACTATGTAGGCGATTATAAACTTGTTCAATATTCTGGGCAGGATGTGGTAAAAGTATTTTACGAAAAAATAAAAAAGGATGCCATAATGGTGGCGAAAAAATACTATGACGTTAATATTCCCATGACAAATTTAACCGAAGAACAACAAAGAGAATACGATAGTGCTGAGAGTTGCCATATTTGTGAAAGAAAATTTAATGAACTTCCACCTATAATTGAATATAGACATGATGTACTGAGAAAAACAATTAAACACTTTATCGATAAACAAAATGATGTTAAAGCAGATGAATATATTGAAGAATTAGAAGTTTCGAAGGAAAATATACCTGATAATTGTATAAAAGTAAGGGATCACTCACATTTGACTGGAATGTACAGAGGAGCGGCTCATTCGATTTGTAATTTAGAATATAAAAATCCAAAGTTTATTCCAGTATTTTTCCATAATCTTTCTGGCTACGATGCACATCTATTTATTAAAGAATTTGAAAAAGATAATTACGATATTAAACTTTTACCACAAAGTGAAGAGAAGTACATTTCCTTTTCTAAAATGGTAGCTTATAAAAGTAATGAACTCGATAAAAATGGCAACAAAAAGAAAAAGACTATAGAATTGAGATTCATAGATTCTTTTAAGTTTCTTTCTGCTTCTTTAGATTCTTTAGCTAAAAGTTTAACCAAAAATCAATTTAGGGAAATAAGAAAGTATTTCCCAAAAGAACATCTCGAACTAATTACTAGAAAATTAGCTTATCCATATGAGTATATGGACTCTGTTGAAAAATATCGAGAAACTAACCTTCCACCTATAGAGAAATTCTACAGTAAACTCACTGGAGAAAATGTTAAAGAAAATGATTATAAAAATGCTCTAGAAATTTGGTCTACATTCAAAATTAAAAATTTGGGAGAATTTACAGAACTTTACAATAAAATTGATGTTCTTTTGTTAGCAGATATCATGGAAAACTTTAGAAATATAGCTTTAGAAAAATATAAATTAGACCCCGCTTGGTATTATACAACACCAGGTTTCGCTTGGGATTGTATGTTGAGAATGACCAAACAAAAGATTGAATTGTTAACGGATTATGATAAGATTTTACTCGTAGAAAATGGAATAAGAGGTGGAATTTGTCTATGTTCAAAACGATACGCGAAAGCCAATAATAAATATATGGGAGATCAATTCAACAAAGAAAAAGAATCTGTTTTCATTGAGTATTTGGATGCAAATAATCTTTACGGTTGGGCGATGAGTAAATTTTTACCTTATGGAAATTTTGAATGGAAAATGGATCTAGATAATTTCGATATACAATCCATTCCTGATGATTCACCCAAGGGCTATATTTTAGAAGTTGATTTAAAATATCCTCAAGAACTCCACGATTTACACTCTGATTTTCCTTTAGCCCCTGAAAATAACTATGAAGATGAAAAACTACCAAAACTTTTAACCACGTTGTATGATAAGAAAAAATACGTTATCCATTACATTACGTTAAAACGGTATTTACAACTAGGAATGAAATTAGAAAAAATTCATAAGGTTTTAGAATTTGACCAAAGTGCTTGGTTAAAAATCTATATTGATTACAATACAAATCTTAGAGCAAAAGCCAAAACAAAATTCGAACAAGACTTTTTTAAAATTATGAACAATAGTGTATCTGGTCGGACAATGATGAATGTGCGTAAACATGTGGATATTAGGCTTTGTTCTGATGGTTTTAAATTGGAAAAACTAATTTCAAAACCAAACTTTAAAGGTAGAACTATTTATTCCGAAAACTTAGCGGCTGTACACATGGAAAAAGTAAATATCACACTTAAACAACCAATTTTCATCGGAATGAGTATTCTAGACATTTCCAAAACTTGCATGTATGATTTTTATTACAACACGGTTAAAAAACAATATAAAAGTGATGTAAATTTATTATGCGGAGATACAGATAGTTTAATAATGGAAATAAAAACGGATGATTTTTATAATGATATGAAAAATATGTTGGATCATTTCGATACTTCCGACTATCCAAAAAATAATGTTTACAACGTTCCACATGTTAATAAAAAAGTGTTGGGGAAATTTAAAGATGAGTTAGAAGGTAAGATTATGAATGAGTTTATTGGACTTCGTCCAAAGTGCTACGCTTTTAAAATATTCGAAACTAATGATGTTATGAAAAAATCTAAAGGAGTAAAGAAAAATGTCGTTAATAAGGGTTTAAGTATAGAGGATTATAAAAGATGCTTATTCTTTAAAGAACCAAACTATCAGAAACAGATATTATTCAAATCGAAAAAACACGATGTGACCACAGAACAACAGAATAAGAAAGCTCTTTCCGCTCATGATGATAAAAGATTTATAATGAAAAATGGCATAAATACTTTGGCTTGGGGCCACTATAAAATAAACATAAGTAGAGACAAGTTTAAAACTCACCTTGAAGAAATAATAAAAGAAAACAATAAAAAAGACTAGTGTGTTATCCGTTAAATATGAGTAAGAAAAAAATAGGTTTTAAGTTTGTTTTTATAGAGATTCCCTATAAAAACGTAATAGATACTAAGTCTTTGAAAAGCATAATATTTACTCAAAGTCAATCAGAAAGGCATTTGACTTTTTATCTGTTCCATTATAAATAAGTTTTTCAGGATGTCTTTCTGGATTGTTTCTAACGTGATTAAGAAGTCGACGTGAAATTCTTTTAGGTAAAAACAAACATATCTCTTCATCATCATAATCAATTTTAACGACAACGCTTTCACCATATTCCGAATTTTTTATAAAATTTTCCAAGATGGTATAAGTTCCTTTTTCAATATCCTTGAAAGATGAGTAGTTTGATTTTTTAGCGGCATTCTTATATATTTCAATCACTGACATTTTATTATAAAAGTTATTCTTTTAACTACCCCCCTCACTTTTTTTATTATCCACCCACTTTTTCTTGTATGGATACTATCCTGTCTCCCATCCTACTAACTCCTCATTAGTGAAAACATCAGAGGGAGCTAAATTTCAAAAACTTTGACCCCTAAAAGGTTCTAATTTTGCATTTTTTCCTAATTTTTAGAGTTCACTAGAGTTTCTGATAAAAAATATTTTTAAAAAAGTCACCCCCGAAAAGTCACTGTGTTAAAAAAGTTTTATCAGGGATCTAAGTCGCTTAATGAAAAAGTCACTGTATTTAAAAATGTGTTCTGTTATTTTATGTTAAAAAGTTTTAACAGGGATCTAAGTCGGTTAATGAAAAAGTCACTGGTTCTGATGTTTTGTGTTTAAAAAATGTGTTCTGATGTTTTGTGTTAAAAAGTTTTATCAGGGATCTAAGTCGGTTAATGAAAAAGTCACTGGTTCTGATGTTTTGTGTTTAAAAATGTGTTCTGATGTTTTGTGGTAAAAATTTTTATCAAGGATCTAAGTCAGTGCGCCAGGATTGGCTTTTGGATACTACTCCTAGTAACGAGTACGGGGTTAGGTACTAACCTACGGAGGGTCTGCGATCTACATAATATGCATAGAATAGTACATATTATATTATATAGACGGGTTATCTATACATAGAGCTGTGATCTGTAACAGAAGGGTATTCTATACAAAATAATAAACCGTTGTGCAGGGATTTGCAGCGTTTTTTACATAGGCGGTTTTTTCAATAACGCATGATTAGGTAATGAGTACCCAGATCCGGGCTGTACCTCTTTTTGTACAAAAAAAGGTATTTACTTACAATTATTAACATTTAAATGTGAAAAAAAAATTTTTGAATGTTGAACGGCTGCCAAGAACCATCCATCTTCTCTCTCTCTCTCGCACACCTGTCGTCCATGCACATTAGCCTTAACTACCCACCAATTTAAGCAAAATCGGATCATTGGCCCGCGAGAAATCGAGTGCATACCCCGGATTAACGTTTGCGCATGCGCAGTGGGCGTATCGACGATCCGATCATTCTTTATCATAGGGGACCATCTGGGGCCCAACCCTCATGATCCTAGAAAAATTTAGCAAATGTGATTCGAATTGCGCAAGTTATGTGAATGGTAAGGATTATCGGACATGCAGAAGGACAGACAGACGCCGTGTATTGGGCTACAAGGAGACGGATGGCCGAAGTTGCTCAAAACTGTCAGGGCATATGGAAAAACAAGAACAAAAAAAATTGACCAAATTTGTTCAAGTTACGAAAGTAGTTACCTATCAACAAATCCAAAATAACAATAATTGTTATTTTGGATTTGTTGAATAATAATTATTATTCAACAATAATAATTATTGTTGGATTTGAAGAATAATTATTATTCTTCAAATGACATAATAATATCATGGAACGACCATCTCGATTTCATACAGCCATGTGACATTATAATAAGCTTTCCCCAGCAACATCTGGGATGGCTGTATACCGTTTCATTAACTCTCACGTCGACGAAGCTTTTCTGTGCAAACTTCAGGACCTCGGCCTCACTGTGAACGAACGGCTGGACGTAGGTATCTACAATGCTTCGGGTGGTCTCAAAAATCCTCAAGTTCGTAATAAACTGAAAACGTAAAAAAACCATACTTACCCTTGTATCCAACGTTTAAGAGTTACGGCGTTTTGAAAATATCAACGCCTATTTTCAAACAGTAACGCCGAGCTTCGCGGACCAGCTAGACCCCAAATGGGACCTACAAACTAAACTTCATTAACTCTGGTTCAAGGTAACTAAGGAAAGTGCGAAGCACGGCTGGCGGAGAGAAAATGTTTAATTTCATTTCCAGATTCCACGTACCGTCAACGTAAACCATAAAATTTTGAAGGCATTTGTTTTTCATGCTCGATTCCAAAGGTTAATTATTGAAAATAATAGATCAAAATTTGTCTTTTTATATTTATTCATCACATGAATATAACGGAAGCAATGATGTACAGTACCTACACGGTGAAAATATCTCTGGACCATCAAGTATTTCGAAAATTATCAAACAACTTGGACCATTTTGACTACAAGGTGAATCTTGAACTCTAAAAACCCGAAGAGTAATAATCCCTTATCAACCGACTAATTTTCACGTTTTCTGGTCCCCGGGTTCATAGGAAAAATACACTGCCAAGGTGATGGCACAGGAGCTTCCTCGTCACAATCAGAGTGACCCATTATAAAATAGAACAGCCTCGGAAGCAAAATAACATTACATTATATTACATAACGTGAAATATACATATTACATAACATTACATTACATTACATTGCATAACATTACATGAAATATACATATTGCATAACATGACGTCCATAATACATTACGTCCATTATACATAATTGCGAAAGTTATGCGTGTTTGAAGAATTTCACGTTAGCGCATGCGCAGGGCGAACCGCTGGCTCTATCATGTTGAAATTTATATGGGACCTCAATGGGCCCTACCCGCTTAATCCCTGAGAATTACATTGAAATTGGGTGAAATCTTTGGTTACTACGGCTGTAACAAGGAAATTGAATCTATTTCACGCCAGCGCATGCGCAGAGCGCACCGAGGGTCCGATCATGCTGAAATTCATACTGGAACTCACTAGGCCTTGTCCAAACAACCCTTGAAAATTTGAGCGAAATTTAATCAAAATTGTGAAAGTTATGCGTGTTTGTTGAATTTAACGTTAGCGCACGCGCAGGGCGTACCGCTGGATCAATCATGTTGAAATTTGTATGGTACCTCAAGGGGCCTTATCCGCACCATCCCTCAAAATTTGAGCTGAATCAATGCAAAATCGTGGAAGTTATGGCTGTAACAAGGAAATGCGGACAGACTCACAGACTCACAGACCCACAGACCGACAGACACGGAACCAAATTTGTTCAGTAGGCTTTGAAACGCAAAATGCAAGTGGAAATTTTGATTTCTGAAGACAAAAATTTTTTGGCTCACGAAAGTGAACACAAGGCTTCCGCTGCTTCGCAGACTCGGAAGCAAAATTCGTTTGAAAATCCAATCTAATAGGTACACGAAATTATAATCCTTGTGAATATCATACAATTTAGTAGTCTAAAGTTTTAGTTCTCCAATGGTCTCTTCAGTACTCAAACGGTTCGAACCTTTAAATATAATAATCTATATACCTTTATATATAGATTCTTCTTTCGTAACGAAACCTCAAGATATTTCAAAAGTTCCTTGAACTCACTAATGCGATCCTACCTATAACGCAGTGGTAAAGTAGGTACCTACTACAAGTGTTTCAAAATATTGCATACATGATTCTGCGATTTTATAATTATGATGATGTATGGATTTTTTACTTTCTGTAAAACCGCCATAAATATATATTTCAACAGTTTCTATCAACAGTATACGGTTCAGCAATTTCTGTTGAGATAGTATTTGGAGCCTCCATCTTTCCATTATTTGTTAGATTCCATTCTTTGTTAGACTTCATCATTAAGAATGTGAGAAGTATAAATAAAAAATTGAGGCTTAGAATATACGATGAATTATGAAACATCGTGAGGCCATTTTTCGGAATTCATCTACCTAGTTTTAAACTACGAGTATTTTCATATATTATGTAGCTTGAAACTACATACCCACTCATCGACTATAACACAACTATATAGGTCGTGGTTACTTTGGCATACCAATAAGTATATAGTGATATAGTGATTGACCGTTGTGGTATATTGAGAACTGCAAGTAATAACCTCTTCGTTTGAATTAGGTACTTACCTCATAAACAATCGAATAAATCGTACGAATAGGTAGATTCTTCTTATATCACAAACAACCATATGAAATAGTATGTAATGTAATATACTCCTTATTGACGCTACTAATAGGGAATCATATATTATTATGTAATTATTTAGGAAGCAATGGAATCGCCTCTCGTTAACGAATTCCAGTCCTGAAAACGATGTTTTAAATGAACAATTATATCTAGTGCTTATGTTTGGGTTTATATATATGCCTACTATATTTATTCATTGGTAATTTAATTTTCACATTTCCATTGCAACAAAATATACTGATTCGGAAGACTTGGATGTGCAGTGCAGC
Source organism: Leptopterna dolabrata (assembly GCA_954871275.1). Taxonomy (NCBI): domain Eukaryota; kingdom Metazoa; phylum Arthropoda; class Insecta; order Hemiptera; family Miridae; genus Leptopterna; species Leptopterna dolabrata. Next base: position 46,271,823 of record OX940978.1, on the reverse strand, counting down.
CCCCCCCCCCCCCCCCGGACTCAAACGTGCCGAGGAATTCAGTGCTCATTTTTGTTTCTGCTAAATTTGCCCAATACCAATAATTTTATACGCCATAAATTAAACAAGACCGTGACCACGATGTAAAGGTAATGAAATAAAATTGAGGATTGAGGGCTTTCGAGTTCATGAGAACAAAGGAGACTTTGAGATTTTTATTCATGTTTTTCAATTGAGCAGCAATCTTGAAAGACATAATTAAATTTAAAAGAGCAATAATCTGCATGTACTGCAAAATTAAACTGCTACAAAAATTTTTGGACTACTGGTACATACATCAATTTACGCACACCGAGATATAACTAAATGAGGATATAATCATGTCTCATTTCATCGACGTCACAATTGTTTTACAGTCTTAAGGAGCCCAAAAACTAATTTAAACAAAATTAAATCAATAAATACTCGTAATAAGAAGATTATCATAATAATTTACTAACTGTACCCTCATATGGGTAAATATTACCGACTTTAGTGCGTTTTTGAGCTTCGTTGTAATTTATCAACCACTAATTGAACATTTTAAATATAGGAAGGTAATTTATTATAAATGCCATAAACTAGGATAACGTTATTATTTAGGTTGGTTCTGATCCATTTTGGGTACTCGTGGAAGATGGTATATCATGAGTGCGTTGCAATATTTTTGTAAATTACTGGGATATTGCAATAATATTAGCAACTAAAAGGAAGACTTGGATGAACTTCAAGACTGAAAGTAAGGAACATTCAACATTCATAAGTTTGAGAAATTCTTTGTTGCACAAGCAATACCTAGCACTGGGTTAGATTTTTTTCAGCGGATGGTATCAACTCAATTTATTGATTTCAAATGCATTAGGTGTTTGCAAAACTTCGAAAATGACAGATAGGATATTCGGAGAAGGGATTCAGTGTCTCTGAATCATTCGTACTCTTCGTTTATCGGCCCAAGAGCCGTCCTGTGCATCTTTGAGGTCTTGCAGGTCAACAGTTGACAGGCGCCTGAGGAACGGCGCCGGGCACGATCTTTGTCTGCTGGGCGCCTGCCTACTCGGCGTTCTAGGGCTCTCCTGACTCGAACTACGGCGCCCCGTAAAGCGCTCCGGGTCCGGTTTTGAGCCTACGGACACGGTAATATTAGCATGTCATGCAAGAAGATCCCTTCACGCGATGTTCAACATAATCAAGTACATAATATTTTATACTGCATTACAGTTGTAGGTATTGCACCTCTAGGAATAGGCGTGAAACCCTTTATCCCCTCTAACCTTAGAAACAACACGGTGTGATAATTTATGTTCAGCTGCGGTAACTCAGTCAATAAGCTCGAATATCCCTAAAATGGCCGGAATTGCCGGAGTATTTCTGAACGTCCGTTGCTGTAATACTCAGATGCTACTTGGCGGCTACTGGCTCTTCTCGATGCATTCCTCTTCTTACTGGACCACCCAGATGTTTTGGAGTGATACATGTCCTACAACTTAATCTCTCTATGCCCAAACCCTTGGATACATAAATAAGTCAATTTCGGATGAATGGTCCTGATCAGATGGAGTGCTCATGTTTCTTCCGAATCGGACCATCCTCACATAATAACCGTGCAATCAAGCCACTTCTCCACATATCCGTCTCACTAATCCCTCACGTAATACTACATAATACATTCTCCACGTATTGTCTAATTGCTGAACCAATCGTACCTTGCACAGGATAGTCATTATGGATTACCATTTTGAAGCAGTCAGAGCAGCAGTTAGGGTCAGATAGTTGGTTAACCATTGTTCTGTGAATTTTTCATCTCTTTATATTATATTAACTGTGATATACTATATCATTATTGTATGTATTTGTTCATTGCTGAATCTATGGTATTGGCTTTCGTCGCCGTCAAATAAATAAATAACTTTGAAGTCAGTGTGTACGGATAGACATAATTACGATTTAATTAATATAGATTCTCAATGCTCGTTCAAATCGTGGTTGGTTTTCTGTTTTTCAACGTTTCACACTCACACCTAGCCTTCCACTGTATAATATACATCTATGTATAATATACATATTATGTTCCTACTCGAGTATTTGCATCCAAATCTCATCCAACGCAGACGACTTTGATAGCCATGATGTGCGAATAAATGTTACATATGTATAGACACACAGATATTGATAATATGGAGCCAATCCGAGCTTTGAAATAAACGAAAATATTTCGTGATTTTGAGGACAGTCTGATTAAATGCTATCTACCTCTGTAGATACGAAAATGTAGAGACAGTTTCATGATTTGAGATCTGTACAATAGCAAAAACGTTAAAGTTACCTTATCCCATGAGAACAATGCTTCCAAAGCCACAATGTTAGGAGTTCATCAAAACTATTTTTCTATTATAGTTGTTATGAGCGATGCAAGGATTTGAGGACACACGGGCAGACTGAGAGACAGACACGGAACCAAGTAAGACAGGTCTAAAACTCAAAACGTGATTGAATAGTTAGGTGCTGGAGGACCAAAAAATGTTTTCTCCCAAAAAGTGACAGTCTTCTGCTACCTTAGTAGGCTCGATAGTAAAATATAATGACTACTCGAACCTGAATGCTGATGAATACATTTTCAGTTGGATAATTACCCTAGTTTAAATAACAGGAGAGAGTACTTGTAGAGTCTAAATATACGTAGGTGTAAGCGTAGGTACAACAATGAAGAAGCAGAGAAATTTGATAAACAGAGTAATGTGTTTGAACTTAGGCAAAATGGAAATGCAAATTTTAAATTAAACAATTTTTACACAAGGAGACAACAAGCTATTTTCAGCGCACAACTGCTATAGGTATTCTTACCGAAATGAAACATACAATAGTGCATAAGTGCCAAAAAGAGTCAATGTCAACGATACAAGGAAGGCAATATAAATACTATAGGTATTTATTTTGTTATTAAGCGACTGGACAGTGGTAATAATAAGATAGTAAACAACTTTTACAGAAGCAACATTCTCAATAAGCCACCTGAATAGCGTTGCAATGTAAGTTAAACCAACTAGGTATGAATAAAAGATAAAACCTATGTAGCTTAAAGAAAGATTTATAAGTGTAAGGGAAATATTTACATCCGCGAATCTCGGCGTACTCAATTTAGGGCTTTTCTGGGGAGAACACGAGGGTAGGTATTGACCACAGAAACCAGTAGGCAGAAGGGATATCTGGGTATTCATAAAAATAATAAACCGTTCTATAAGAATTTGCAGCGTGTTTTAGAGTTTTTTATATCCTCCGATGATCCATGGCAAAATTTAAGGTTTTTTCATGTAACGTTAAATAACTGAACTTCTGGATAAGTAGAAAAGAATATTCAATCTCATTTAGAGAAATAATTCTTCGAAGCCAGCGATAGCTTCAGGATGCCGTACGAATGCAAGACCTCTTGTATCACAACTAAATACCTAAGCTTCAAAAATAACTTTGTGGAACTCTTCCGTATCATACTCGATAACTGGTTACGTCTGAAATAGTCAACTAGGTACGCTGAAACTAACTAGGTATACTGCATATTGTTAAATTATGTTCAAAAGGAAGGATTATATACGAATCGATGCAGCTTCTCCATCTCCGTCAGCATAATCGCTTCAAAAATGCAGCCGGTAATGTACTTGACCTCCTACTATCCAATGCCGAAATTTCATCAGTCATGCGTTGCGCACCACTTGTAAATGAAGACGTCGCCCACCCTCCTTTTGAGTTCATAGTCTCATCTGACCACGGCAACCACGCAGCTTTTCCTTCACCTAGATTCACCTACAACTTTAAGAAAGGGGACTACTACTCGAATATGAACATTTTCTTTTCTTCTATTGACTGGTTAGATTGCTTGAATCTTGAATTTGATTTAGCTATTGTGGAATTCTACAAAATTGTAAATCACGCCATCTATTTGTTTGTTCCCAAAACCTACTCCGTTTCGAATTCTTGCCCCAATTGGTTTTCATCAGAGTTAATTTCCCTCACAAATCGCAAGAAACTCACTCATTCCAGATTTAAAATTTCTCGATGCTATACGGTCTATGTTTGGTTTTCAGAATTGAGGAGCCAATGCTGCGCTCTATCGGATGTCCTTTATAAATGGTATCTCGCTGAGGTTCAGAGTTCGCTACTGGGAGACTTAGAGAGTAATTTTGGAATTATGTGAACTTTAGGGATGGTTTAAATGGTTTCCCCCACATGATGAGCCTGGGTGAGGCCCAGGCACACACCTCCCAGGAAATCGCAGATCTTTTTGCTTTGCACTTTTCCTCCGTATTCGAAATGCCCGTCCACCATTTTCCAACTTACCCTATCCAGGATATAGTTGCTATAGCAGGCTGCGGTTTCGCGGGGATTGGACTCACTGGACGCTTCCAAGGGTATGGGTCCAGATGGATTACCCCCTGTATTTCTCAAATTGTGCGCTTCCAGTCTTAACTGCCCTCTTACTAGCTTGTTTAATAAATCTTTGTCTTCTGGTATTTTTGCCTCAAGATAGAAAATCTCATATATCACCCCTATCCATAAGTCGGGAGATAAGTCTATGGTTAACCATTTCAGACCCGTGTGCTCTCTCTCTACCATACCTAAAATTCTTGAAAAGCTAGTTGTGGCCAAGTTATTTCCCACCAGCATGGCTTCTTCAAGGGGAGGTCTACTGCCAGTAATCTGTTAGAGTTCCAACAGTATATCATGAATGCATTTAGGGAGGGTAGGCAGGTGGATGTTATATCCACAGACTTCGCCAAAGCCTTCGATAAGCTGTCCCACACACACATCAGTGCAAAACTTGGAGCCTTGGGGGTTTTTGAGTCGATGTTGGATTGGCTGACCAGCTACCTGAGTGATAGGTATCTAGTGGTCAGGATTAAAGGTAAGGTGTCGAAGCCGTTTTTGGCCTCATCTGGTGTCCCTCAGGGGTTCCATATTGGACCATTGTTATTCCTTATTATGATCAACAGCATCACCGATCTATTCGTCGAAGCGAAATGCCTATTATTCGCGGATGGTTGTAAAATTTTCAGGGTCGTTGAGTCTTGCGCCGATTGCGGGTATCTTCAGTCCACTTTGGACGCAATGGGGAGCTGGTGCGTGGAAGAGTCTTTTTCTAAATGACTCCAAATGCACAGTATCAACGTTCCACCTTTCGGCGTCGTGCATCGTGCGGAACTTCTTTATAAATGGTAGGCTACTTCCACGAATCTCTAAATCAAAGGATCTGGGGGTATGGCTCGAAACCCAGCTGACCTTCAATGAGCACATCGATGTAATTTCAAATAAAGCTATGCGGTCACTTGGGTTTCTCAAGAGGAACACGAGGGAGTTTTTAAGTGTGCCTGCCATAGCCGCTCTTTACAAGGCCACTGTACTGCCTATCCTTGAATACTGCTCAGTAGTGTGGTCCCCTTATTATGATGTTCATATTAATCAGTTAGAGCGCGTCCAAAATAGATTTTTGAGGTACGTCGCCTTCAAAATGAAAATCCCCACCACTAGTATATATTACCCGTCCATCCTAAGGGCTTGTAATATGGCGCCCTTGAAAACAAGACGCAGCACAGCTGATCTAATTTTCCTCTGCAAATTGGTCCGTGGCCAGCTGGACTGCCCTAATCTCCTTAGCACTTAAATCTCCTTATTCCCCAGATTTTGACCCGCTCTCTTCAATTATTCGAAGTTCCTTTTTCCCCCACAAATTATCTTTATCACAGTCCCATGTTTAGACTCCCACGGGCAGCAAACCCGATATCGATCTCTTTAATAGTCCTATTTCCTCCAACTTCCATCCCCCTCGTCATTTGTAACTATTTATACCTATCGTTGTAGTAATGTTATCTTTTGTAAAAAATGTTCGTTCAAGTTTTTCATTTATCTTTCTTATCTTTTTTCATTTATCTTTCTTCTCTTTGTAATTGGGCTTGCCCGTAAGTATTATAAATAAATAAATAAATAAATAAATATTCTACTGCCTGATGACAAAAATACAAAGGACCACCAGACAAACTACGTTCCGACAGACAATAGGTAAACATTTCTGGCACACCTTTTGTCATCAAGCTTCAAGATTAGAGTAGGAGTAAGTTATTGATTGAACTTCGGAACGCTTATCGGTACTACTGTACGTTGGTCGAGTGTAGCTGTTGTCTCGTTTCGGGTACCTAGCTATCACGATTCATAGGACTGTTTGCACAGAAGCCCCCAAACCCCTTCCACCACATCGCCTGAAAATATTCCATGAAACTTTACAACAGTCCCATATTTACCCTTTAATTCACTATGTAATGCAGAAGCCAAGAGCTTGATTCATTTGTTGTGGGTTAGGCATCGAACCACTGATTCGCATAGCTGCAGGCTGAGAACCACCACACCTGCCAGTTTGACCTATATAGCGCCCAAGAAAAACAGTATTCATGAAACTCAAAACTGGTTTTCAATAAATCAGTAGTTATGCTGTATTTGTTGCGGTTTAGGTTGTGTCTCTATTCAGTAGTTATGTAATTCTATCATCAGCATCTCTTATGGGCTAGTTATCAAAAGTTAGGTGAACTTTACACTAATGTGGTTTATCTTTAGGAAACCGGAATAGATCATTGATTTGATAGGTAATATTATAATTGTTGGAAGATGCAATGACTCATAAAACTAGAAACTATAATTCGAACCTCATCGCGAATCTCAAATCTAGTGCCCAGGATGCATATTATTTATGCCCACTTTCAAGATATTTCTCCAACAATTCTCAACAGTTATCGTCACGTGGGTTCCAACAAAAAATGTGTTCGCTCTTTTTCGATCGCCCGTTATGACGAGAAACAAACGATAGCGACAAAATAGCCCGTAGAAAGTATGAAATACCTACGGAACTAATGCTCTATTCCATTTCGTGGTTGTTATTCTCACTGTATACCTATGGTCTATCCCGAGAATATTATTTTTCTTCAAGCATCTGGCGGAGGACTTACTCAAGTGGCTTTTTAAATGCGTAATATAATAGGGAAAGGTGCCAATGTCAGGAAGTAGAAGTGAGGAGAAGAAGAGGCGACACATACCTTGCCTTACCTGGGGGCCTAAATGAGGCCTGGGACTCCCGGCGGGCGTGGCGTTGCATTGTCAAATCCGCGAGACTCATTCGTCTATTTAGGGTCGGTTCTCCACGAAGGTTATTAGTGTAGACAGCTTCCTAAGCAATATCATTCACAAAACTTATAGTTGTAAAATTGAAGAATTGTTGTATATATTGAAGAATAATCTTATTTTTGGCATCAAATCTGGATTCAGCCCCATTCAAAAACCCGAATAAGTTTCAGTTCGTACGTAAGACCCAGAATATTCTGAAAAGTGCTAAGAAAAGTACAACAGTAGGTACGTGATACATAAGAAAAAATACCGAATATGATGCGTGGAAATATACCCATTCCGTCCCGTAATTCGTAACAACTTTGCAACAACTGCTCTGCTCAGCTTTGAAGCAACAACCTTGTTGCTTTGCATCAATCGAGCGTATCGACATCGACTCTAATATAATTGATGATGAGAACCATACAAAGGTTAAAAAACTAGCAACTCTCAAAACAGAGATAATTAAAGAACTGTCAGTTGTAGCTCAATGGATCCAGCAGAGTGATTCTAGCTAGTTTTAGTGGAAAATTACGAGTACCTACTTACGGGGTTAGCCTTGCGCCTCGAACGTTCGTGGAAACAATCCGCGAGGCTGGCAGTGACTGAAACTACAAGGAGCACTACTATGATTTGGTAAATCAAGCTGCTTTGCTTCTCCTCTTTGGTTGGATAGACCTTTTCTTCGACTGTTGACACTTTGTCGTCTTTGTCTTCGCGAATTTCCCGGGCTTCTTCTTTTTGTTTCCTTTCTTCTTCGGCTTTTCCCCGTTCTTCTTCGTCACCACCACCATTTTGGGAGTTTTCCTCGTTACCATCATTGGGGCTGTCGTCCTTGCTTTGCAAGAACAGAAACAACAAAATAGGTTTTCACTCAATTGTGGCAACTCAGAGCTTACCGACTAGAGCATGAAGCAGCTTTATTCAAGCTTTGTTATTCATTGAATTTATGAAACTCCTCACTTATGGCATTTATATGAATTTGCAATTGGGCAATGACAAATAGTTGAGTACGTTCAGAGTATCAGCCTCCATAAAGGCATACTAACACATACACAAGGATTAACACGAGGATTACATACCGTCTAATTATCACTAATACCTATGTGTTTTAATGGTCGACCTACCAACCACCCTCTACCAAGAGCGGAATCAAACCTATGCCGCATGATTTTGGTTTTCGCTCAGTTTCAAATTTGTGCAGATATTATTCAGATCAGATGAGAGGTTTCCCAAAATATTGATATGACGTCGGAACAGCAATTGAAATGGTTAGTACATACAGATCACTTTGTAATCAAGTCCAAGCACTTGAACTGATTCCACAGATGGTGTTACGGATCGCGATTAGTTTAAATTTATAATAAATATTTCCCTTTATTAGTATTTAGCTCATTTTGGCTTCATTTTTCCGCCATTCAGTTAGCGTGGCGAATGAGATGACATTGAGACCACATGTGACAGGGAAAGGAGAACGGGTTGAACTGTTCGTAAAGGATTGTAGTTATTGTAAAATCTGAGGAGAAGAATATTATAATTAATTTATCTCGTTGAAAGAAGGGAGATTAGACCATAGATTTCTTAGTGTGATTTGTGTGAATACCTATAGATAGTCGGTGAAAATCACGACAGTTTGAGCCGAAACCTGGCACCATAAATACATACATGCACCATAAATACATACATGCACCATAAAAATTATGCGAATGCCATACTTAGTTTGTACTTGTTTTCAAATGGGAGGGGAAAATGGGTTAGGGCTATTTTTGCACCAGCGCATTAGTTACTCGATAATATCATCAGCAGTTTCCAGACGTCGACTCAATGGGGTATGGGGTGGCGCTTGGGTCACAAAAGCGGTCTATATTATTTTTGAATGGAACTAGAGAACATTCTGAGGACTTTGATACCAACCGCACTGCCATACGATAAGTAGTTCTTTTTCTATGTTTTTTTTTTTCAAAATTTCCACCAATTCTGACGTCCCTGTGGGCAGGGGGGTTTCTCAGGCGAGAGGGGTGCAGTGCCATCAGAATTGGTGGAAAATTTGAAAAATCTAAGAAAAATAACTACTTATCGTAGGACAGTGCGGTTGCTGTAAAAATGCTCAGGAGGAATTTACTTTCATTTTAAAAAAGAAAATAAATACGTGCGCTTACCCCATTGTAGGTTTGTAAGACTAATGCGAAGAAGCTTCTGGAATTAAGAAATTCATGTCGGGAAGGATAAGATCGAAAAACTGGCCGATTTACAAAAATATACTCATAAAAGTGGTAACATCCAGGGATGATTTAGGAGGAAGATCTAGAACCGATTTGTATTTTTTTAAAAGGTTGTAAATAATGGAGGCACTACAATTTTTGGACTTATCTTTGCTTAAAATTCTCTGAATTTGGTTTTAAAATAGTCCTTGCGGGAATTTCAAAGAAAGAATAAAAGTTTACGTGAAAAAGAATGAATAATGATATTTCCACCCTTATCCCATTCGAGGGTGGAGCGCGAATGGGAAGCCTCGAGTGAAATGATGGCGTTATCATCAATGTGATGGTGGATGGGGGAGGGGGTGTGGATTTTTAACCTCCTAGGCGGGCAGCCTTTCGCGACGCCAGCAAGCCAGATGGATGTCAGGTACCACCTTTGAACGGCTGCTCCAGGAGAGAGAAAAATCATAAGCTGTCTTTATTCCCCCCTATCCTGAACATGAGGAGGAATCATTTGATTTACCAATGTTAATTTAACACCTGATCTTTTACGACTAAATTCGATTTTATACTTTTTATACCTCTTCAAAGAAAAACGGAGTTATTGAAAAATAGTCTATTTCCACTAATACTTTTTCTTTGAAATGGGTTTCCACGATTTCGTCGCGAGTGATTTAGTTCGTTTTTATACCTTCTTTTACATACAACTTTATTCAGTAATAAATTAAATTTCTAATGAGATAGAGGAGCACTCTAGTCGGAATAGGGGTTCAACATAATCCTTGTTTCATTCATCCATACCATCCGGTTTGACATTTCATTACAGTAAGGAAACATAAAATTTTGTGATTCTGGACAGTATCCAGACAGACGGAACGTGATGCTTTTTCTATTATTACAGCCCACAATATTTCGAAGCACATAAAGCATAAGAAGGTAAAACCGAGTTTATTAAAGCTTACCTCTCCTTGAGACGGGGAGCGAACTGCACTTTTGGTAGAGGGCACAAGTTGAGGATCGCAGCGATGGGTGTCAGGCATACTTTTTCGGCTGGCGAGACACGACAGAAGTCTACGTGCGCTGAACCTGTAATGTGGTCACCCTTGGAGCTGCCTTTGGGGGAAAAATAGTAAAGCAGGAGCTGTGCCAGTAAAAGTACTAGGCCCAGTCGGAGTTTAACGCTTTGTTCCATTTACCCCTGGACGATAAGAATGTTGGACGTAAACACCCGAATTTGGTCACGAAATATAGAAGAAACCCCCTTTAGCCCTTGAAGTGCAAACGCTTTAACAGGTTGTTCTGGGGACGTACAGCGAGCTACGCTCCCCCACCATGACCTCGTTGTATCGATCGAGCAGCCTCAACTCTACTGCCCCCCATCTTTACCCCATACCCCAAACCGTCTTTAGTTAGCCGCCTCCAACCGCTGTCTACCTTGTTGACACTTACCCTGTTTATCATCATCGTTGCTAATCAAACCTTACAGTCAAAACAATCACACATCAAAAGTCTTGCTCCACCAAAATGCTATATTGTGAACAAAATAGTACAACCTTGCCCAGCAGGACCATCATTTACTGGAACTCTTCACAGTTCCTTCATCAATTCAATTTTTTCTAGTTTATCCGTCCAAATTCATTTGTTGTTCAACTAAGAATAAATTGTATTAGCGTTTTCGAAAGCTACGGAGATCGCCTAGGGGAATGAATGAGTGCTCACAGTTTATTGGAATCTAATGAGCAAATTAAATTGTTAAGCTACTGAAAACTCTTGGGAAGGAGTTTCCAGTACTATAACGGTTCGCCCTCCATCTACATAATTTACTGGAATGAAGCTGAAGGTAGTTTCCTTCGCTGTAGATAGATCCAACCCTGCTGCTGGCGAAAAGGAAAAGGTATTCGATGCGATATATCGATGAGCATAGAGTATTTTACGCTAACTGTACTGAGATGAAAACTATCCATCAAACTCACTACTATTATTTAACAAAATTCTAAACAGGCTGTGGGCGTACTTTTTAATCGTTTAGGTATTGTTTGTGTTTGCCCAGTTTCGGATCTCACAATTCTACAGTAGGTTATTCAATCTTGAGGCATCAAAAATGTTGTCGGTTTATTATTTTCAATAATGAACCTTCGGAATAGAGCATGAAAAAACATTTAACCCCCCCCCCCCCCCCCCTCAAAATTTGATGGTTTCCATTTCAAAGTACGTAAAATCTGAAAATGGAATTTTAAAAAAAATTTCTGTCCGTCCGCCGTACGCTGTACTTCCCACTTTTCTTAGATACCATGAACCAAAATTAATAAAATTCGGTTTGTAGGTCACATTTGGGGTCTAGTTGGTCTGCGAAACTCGGCGTTACTGTCATTCATCTCTAAGGGGTGAAAAATAGGGGTTGAAGTGTTCAGTACGCCGTAGCTCAAAAACTTTCAATGGAAGAGTATAGTATAGTATTCTTTACGTTTCTAAATTGAAAACGAATCTTTTGAAACCACCTGGAGCATTGTACGGCCAGCCGTTCGTTTGCATCGAAAACCTTCGTCAACATGATCGTGTATGTAACGTTATAAATCCGGTCCCGATAGATATCATTGCTAGAGTTCACCTGATTATAATCGCGGATGGCTATATGAAGTCGAGTTTGCTGTTTTGTGACGTCATTTCATTTGAAGAATGATGGCTTTTTTGGATTTTATTGATAGGTAGGTACCTACTTTTGCAATTTGCAACTTGAACAAGCGTTATGCTTCATGAATAACAACAAATAATAATTTATGATTGAGTTATTGAATCCCGCGCATTTTTATGAAACCCGGGGGGCCGGCTCCAATACTCGATTTAGGGTTTTCCTGAGGGGGAGCACGAGGGTAGGTATTGGCAACAGAAAACAGCGATCTACGCGGAAGGGGCATCAATACAGGTAAACTGTTGTGCGGGTAATAATTTGCAGCGTTTTTGTTTAGATAACCCAACTGTTTTACTTGATCTTTTATTTGAATCAGTGATAAAGAGCTAAGCTACCAGGGCTTACGAAATTCATGCAAGTTTTTTTACGCTTGCACTGGTACCCGGCCCAAGTTTAAACATACAATAATTATGAATATTCTATTAGGCGCAATATAATCAGCCCATACAACCAGAATTTCGTGAAGAACAGAATGATTTTTGTTCAAATAGGCTGATGAAAGTGCGCAGACGAAATGTCCCACAGTTTTCTTCAAGAGCTCCATATAAGGTTAGCTGTGTCCTATCAGTCCCTTGTTTGGTTACACATTTCAGCCCGTCTAGATGTTACTTCTATTGAAATTATAATAATTATAATCTCTATGTTGTGTGAGAAAGCAGATGTGATTAGCTCCACTGAACAATACAATTATGGAAAGCTGGCTGCAAGTCGTAAAAAATAAATGAAAAGGGTGCCCTAGTTACGATTGGATTTTAAACTTCGACATCTGAACAAATGTCAATAGTGCCTCCAGGATGTGATCAATTATTTATTCCAACAATGTATCCTTAATAACCGTTCCTATGCCTACGGTCAAATTTCTCGCATGTGCTCCCCTTCCAAGGCCAGCACTTAGTTCTTGTTATGGTAACAAGTGCTTGAGCTGCTCCAACGTCCACGGTTTCCCAACTACTGTCTTCATCCTGTGGGAGTCCGAGCTCAACAATACCTAGAGCGCTAAAAGTCGTGCATCGCTTCAGGGGGGTTCATGTCGAATGTCAACTCGGCACGAAATACCAAATACCGACATGTGCCCATAGCTGGGGACCTATAATAACGAAAAGTGCCGTTGGAAACGGCCACCGCCTTGAAAATTTTTCCAGGATCGAGGTTTGCGGTTGGAATTATTACACAATAATAGTTCTGTTTTTATGGTCGCTCAATGGGCCAAGTGGGTGGTTCTCCTTCATTGCCAACAACAGCAAATTATCGCTCCAAATGTCATATAAAACACATACATCAAAATGGTAATAATCTGAATACTTAGATGTCAGCTATTTGGATGAAGTTCGGAAAGGTAGCATAAACACTGCAGTTCTAAATAAAGTCTTGATACAGCTAAACATGACAATTAATTTCAATATAGTCCAGAATATTATTAGTATTGCCTAAACGAGTATTAGAATAACCGTCCAACCCCTGACGCCGTCCGCGGAGGAAGAGGCATGCGAATGCGCTGGGCGACATCACATCTCATTGCATATTTCTTATCCACGGTAGCGCAATAATTTTTCAACATGCTATTCAGGTTCATGGCTCCACACACCGTTTTAGTCAAACTGTATTATATTTGGAATGTTATGAAGCTGAGTAAGACAAATGACACGAAATAATTAAATGAGCGGTGTTCCAACTCGGACCACATGCCTCCTAGCAGGTATAGTAAGTTTGAGCTGATGTTTTGGGAAATGATGATGAGGTCCGCTCCCAGAGTGGCGAGTTCGGAGTCATCTAGATTCTTCAGGAAACAGTCAGCGGTCTTTCCGCATTGATTACCATTGTTATTAAAACCGGCTACCTGCGTCGTATTTTCATGAATTCGATGCAATATGGTATGTTATAATATTACCTACTGTAAGAAGTGTCCCGAAATTACGTCGGTAAATCAGCACTTCAGATAAGGTACCTATATTTTCACGTGGTGGCTTACAACTTATCTTCTTCTGAAGCCTAGACAAAACTCATCCGGACATATATGAGGGTGTTCGAGAGCACCTTTCATCACTAACGAAAGAAAGAAAGCTGGTTATCCATTCGAGGTTAACATGTAGTGTTTTGGTTTATTATTTTCAATAATGAACCATTGGAATCGAGCAAGAAAAAAAAAAATTCTTACCCCCCTCAAAATTTGAGGGGGTAAGAATTTCAAGGTATGTAGAATCCAAAACTGCAATAAAAATATTTCTGTCTGTCCGCCGTAGCCGTTTTTCATTGCTTCCTTAAAGGGTAAATGTTGTAGAGTTTAGTTCTCAATAGAAACGTCTGGAACGGATCGACCTATTTTTCACTTACCAAGTGTCCTGGTAATGCTATCTTGCAACATAGGTTTGGACATCAACAAAAACTCGTAAGCCCAATATAACATAAAAATACCGTTGCGAAGTCGTCTCCAGTCATAGCAAACTAGATGCCATGAATTGTTTATGAAGAAGAATTAACTTTGAGAGCTACTTGTTATTATAGGTGGGTAAAGGAAATATTTAGGAGTATAATTATATAAAATTAGCGCGAAAGTCCCTCATCCTGGAGTTGAGCTCATCATGGAGATGAGCTGAAAACAGACTGGAAAACGGATTTTTTTCTTTTTAACAGACATCAAAAAAGGAGGAAGTTCTCAGCTCAACTTTTTTTTCTTTTAAATGTTTGTCCAGCGATTAATCCTAAGGACCAATTTCGATTAAATCTTTTCAAATGAAAGAGGATCAACCCCGTGGTCCCATTTCAGATTTCTAAGGATTAGCAAAGTATGTGGCCAGTACTAGGCTATAGGTACTTCTGACGCTAGAAGTTAATATGTACAGACATTACACGACTAACGACACATTACACGATTACACGAAGAACCACAGATATCAGCTTGCAAAAGACCCGTCCAAATATAGAAACAGGAATAAAAATATTAAAATATATGAGTGAAAAGATTAATTATTTTAAAAAATTTGAAAAACTACATCGAAAAACTTACTAAAAGAATCAAAAGTTCAGTTCAAAACACCTTTACGTAATTTAATTTTTTTCAACTAATCGTTGATCGCAGTAATAAACAAAAAACGCAGCAGATCCCTGCACAACAACCATGCCCTTCTATCCAAAGTTTTCGAGATACGGCGTTCTGAACATTTCAACCCCTATTTTGAACCCCCTGGGTGACGACTGACAGTAACGTCGAGCTTCGAGGACCAACTAGACCCCGAACGGAACCTATAACCCGAATTTCATCAATTTTGTTTCATGGTAACTAAGAAAAGTGGCCAGTACGGCGTACGTTGGGCCCTAAGAAATATTTGTATTGCATTTTCGCATTCTATATACCTTGAAACGTAAACCGTCAAAGTTGGAGGAGGGTTAGAATTTTTTTTTTTTCATGCTCGATTCCGATGGTTCATTATTGAAAATAATAAACCAAAAGCTGTATAAAAAAAATTCCAGTAACAAAGAAAATAAAAAAAGGAACTTACTAAAAAGCTAAATAAAAAATGCCAGAAACTGAAAGGTAAACAACAATTTTTATGTTGAACAAACTTAATTTATTCAAAGCCGATACAACAAATGTTGAAGTCAGCGCCAAATTTCAACTAAAATATATAAATAGATGTATATAATATGTATAATAGACAGTCAAATTCCGAAGTTACCCATTATATACATATACACATTTAAAAAACCCAATAAATGCCAATAAATTATATTTTTAGCTAATGCCATAATTATTCGAATATAATTTTTATTCTACATACCTACCTAACTTTGAAATGTAAAACAACAAATTTTGTATGATTAAATTTGTTTCTTCCTTGATTCTATTGCATATAATGAAACAACACGTACTTAGGTGCCAAGACATATTTCCATTAATTCCAACGGTAACTGTTTGTTGGATACAACGTGTTGCATTGGCCACAATAAGCTGCAGATACAGAGGAGATGCTTGTATCTCCCTTTTACATACTCCTACTACTTAGGATCTACTCTATTTATGTACAAAGAAACTTAATAATCAACATTAATCAATTCTCAATTTCTGCCAAAACGAGAAGTTATGATCCGCACCTGGCACTGACTATGCAAAAACGGCATGTGCTAAGGGCGTCGAGATTCCTAGGAGCAATTTCCGGTTAACGATGCCTCTCGCAGGTCCGTGCACCTTTTTACCCGTCTTTACCAGTAAACCGTTTTGCGCATTCGGTCTCGAAAACCGCTCGACACCCCTTCTTGACCCCTGGCACCTCCATTACCGGCGATCCCTCCTTTCCGCGAGGGCTTTACGGCCTCGTAGAAACAATATTTCCCTTAAGACTCCTCGAGGCACAGATTTATCTCTTGTTACCGATTTACATACAATGGAAGGAGAACTGCCTCCGTCAGGTAGGAAGATCCTCGAAGACATGTTGTCTGTGAAATTAAAGTGGTGGGCAAGAGTGAGGAGGGGGCTGTTATCAGAATTTGTACCAGCAACCGCATAACAACGGATAGTTCCCTCCTCCGAGATATTTATTAGGCTTAAACTGTTCTTTCTATTGTGTTGCCACCCATTCTTCTCCCTTTAAACTCATTCAGCCACCAATACGAACAAGTGTGATCTGCATACATTATTAAATTGAATAATTTTATGTTACTAACCACCGGTCTATCTACACAGATATATATTCGTAATTGTGTGTGTCTACTGATGTTCAAAGAATTTATGGAACCATACATTTTATGGTTCATTGGGGCTGGGGATCCTCCCGGACATCGCCGTACTACAACAGGTCTATATGTACGGCTTGTCGGGACTTGGTTGTATCACCTATGATGATACCAAATTAGTATGATGTGATATGTGTTCCTTACCATAAAGTCCGGCAATCATTCAAAGTATGCACGTACATTTCGTCATAATGAAGATACGGAATAGGGAGAGGAAGAGGATGAATAGCGAGAGAATCTGCAAGTTATGGGTGTGGTACGTCCACTCAACGCAAATAGCGAAGAAGGAATATACGCTTAAACCGCTACGATCCGATTGCCGCTAACCCTTTCGAAATTTACTGCACCTATCATTTTCTGTAAAGCAGAGGTGGTATCCTATATTATCACCTACATAATTTTTCGGGAGTACTATGCGTATATGTATTTAGAAGTAAGTAGATTTCTTAGTAGATTTTCTCTGTAGATCAACTAAAATATAAATTGTTAAATTCTGGATCTGGACTTTATAAACTCTAGTTTATACTTTATGACATCTACGACATAACGGCCTTCTGTATGTGTATAACACGTTCGCAGCTCCGTGTTTTGATCAGCCATTGGTAATAAAAGAACGGAATTGTGGGCTACGTATTATGTAAGAAAGGACCGCAAACTAAAAAACATACCTGTCCTTGAGTAAGTCACGTATTGCAATGCATTGGATGCCCACCGGAAGGTGTGTACCTAGTGGATATATATCGTATTGCAATTATTTATAACTGTTTCTTCAAGTTTATTTCCAACTAGAAGGAAAGCGAATTGTTTTTTTTTAATTCGGAAAAAATTCCTAGCTAGGTTGCAAATTATTACTCATGGTGAGGGGGGGGGTGGGGGGAATGTAATAATTTGTAACACTAAGGCCATGATGGGGAATTCACGCTAACAAATCATAGGTTACTTAGGTACCTAAGAGAAACTAAATCTCGATATTGGACTGTTTCATGATCTAATCATCCATTCTCCTGCCCGCAGCATATCCCCACAACATAAATTTCGACATTTCCGTAAACTGTTTCACAGCAAGACCAGAGTCAATAGTAAATAGAACAATGAAAATCGGATGAACATCGCGACCTGTACAAGGCGCTTGAACTACGCTCACCCTCACCACTCCCCATCACACTAAATATTTATAGATAACCTTTCATAAGGAAAACTTGGCAAATTTTGAGTTGAGCAAGTAAAAAAATGAATTTCTTTTATCGGACAACTTGTTGATTATATCCCCCTTAACCCTTCACCATCGCCCTAAAAAAATCAAACTTTTTTAGACAATTTTTTTCACACACACACACACACACATATGTATGATGTTGCTTTTTCCGCTAGGCTGTAGGTTGTTATTTGTTGTTACAGTCTCCCTCTCCCAAAAAATGAAAACATCCCTCATCTGGAAGCCTAGCTCCCGAGGGGCGTCGCTTGAAAGTAATGCTGCAGCAATTATCGATCACGTATTGGTCATGTTGCCTTGAAAAGTCAGTTTCCTTTCCAAAGCTCTATCCTACATCATTGAAGGTATATATTAATTTATATAGAAGCCTCTGCGCATGCGCAAACGTGAAATCCCATTGTCCCTGTTATATTACTGAACTACTCGCCCAATTTCTCTCAAAATGAAAATATTAAAGGATTAGCCAGTAATAAACTTCGTCAAGCTCTACATGATTGGAGCTATGATACCTACCTTATGGAGTTTGATTTCATGTTTGCGGAAAGGCTCTGAGCCAGAATTTATTATCTGACATTCCACTTGTTCACCAGTTCACTTACTCAAACAAAGAAGGGCGGTTCCATAATATTTCCTTGTTTCCAATCTAATTTCTTTTGCTTGAGTTCAAAATAGTTGATAGGTAGGTAGTAAATTTTTGGGAGCCTACATCGTTAATAATAATTATTTTAAATCCCATAGGCAATCAATTAATTAGGCAGACCTATATCTGTAATTAATTTTTTTTTATGAGTTATTATGTATTTGAAAATGAAATTAGGAAGAAAAATAAATGCCACTAAGGACAAGAGGCGTTAAATTTATTTCCTGTGTTTCGTTGAGATAACTTGTCATGCAGTTCAGAGAGCATAAAGATACCAATACCGAATGCACACAGTTCCACCGTACATGCCTACATTTAGCAATTCTTGTCTTCCTTCTCCAGACATATATAACAAGGATTGAAGAATTAAGTCCCACAGATGATGCCTTTATGAGAGAATGTCGGGTAAGGACTAATGTTATGAAGCATCTGATTATATTCTGGCACGACACCGGTCGAGTGTCGCCTAACGAGCAGTATGGCGGACTGACGTTACAAATAGCGAACTGTCAGCTTCGAGTATGCACCGCTGTATATTTTAATTATATATAGATTTTTATCCTTCTCTCCTTGACATCCAAGCCGTGTCGCTGACTGTCACGATCAAACAGGCGATCGGAATCGCGTTTCACTTTGGCTTAATAAGGAAGTGCGAATTCAATACAAGGCAACGAGCTGAATCAGATCGTCAAAGGTATATAAATACATATATGTAGAGCAGGAACAAATCCGACAAGTTTTTAAGTGGAAATATGACCTTCTTACGTAAGCATGCACTTTAAAACCGTATGTCCCAGTTTTATAAGATGGGTAACAGAACATTTTTATTAGGTAGGTACATATGAGTAGATAACGAACATAATTTAAATATATCTTACCTACTATCATGCAGATAGATGATACGGGAAGGGGACAAGAACAGTTAAATTGCAGTAAAACCCCTTTAGAGATGGTTAGATTTGAATGGAACTTACAGAATGTTTAGATGGTTTAAATTTGCTGTCTTCCAAACTTCGAAAATCATTCATAATAATATGAACCTTACGCGAAATTAGCTGGTATTAGTAGCTGCAACTACCAATATATAATATCGAAATTCGATAATCAACACAGAATGAAGGACAGTGCAACTGCTAACACCTGAGGCTTGGGGAGCGTCTTCTTGCTTGTTTTGCTCCACTTCATGACCTCTGCGGGCCTCCTCCTTTTGTATAAGGAATTTTAATGTCCGGGCTTCGCCAAACATGTTCTGGAAACCCCACCCCAACGCGGTTCCCGCCTCAAGGCTGGTTATTAATTATTATTGTGGGTCAGACTTTATTGATGCGGAGCCAAGATTTATTTTAATGTTATAAGTTACCTGCCGACTAAAATAAAAATAAAAACAATGAACAGGGACCTTCGGGAGTCACGACTTGGCTACCAAACATACCGAGAGGGCAGGTGTGAGCAATTTAAGTCACTCCTCGCCTCATAAGTTACTGATATATCTAGGTAGATATAATAATCATAACCAGTATTACGTTATCTGTCTAATTTCTTGGGCCAACCAAAAAGGTATGATGGATGACCCAAATATTACTCAGGATACCTAATAGTTATGGTGTTACTGATACGAATAACTCGAAATATATAGGATACAATATAACTTCATAACGAGAATCTCCCTCCCCTATCCTAAGAACTTAAGAAGCACTGGTCCTGTATTCAAACTTCCTGTTGTCCAAATGTACAGTCACACTATCTTATTCTATAATATTAACCCTGGGAACATGAAGTGAAATTTGGCAACCTTTTCTTTGGTTTTCGAATTCAAAATGAAGAAAGGGTAGAACGGGCCCTTTCTAGATGCATTACTGTAGGTAGATACGGAAAATGAAATCAAGTGAAATACTGCTAAAAGAATCCTTCAATTCGTTGCCTGTTTCACCATCTGGCTGTTGAATCAATGTTACAACAAAATATAGGGATCGGTTACGTTGAACGAAAGAAAATATTGAGGAGATCCCGTTCTATCAAATGGGGCTGGTCGATCTAAATGAGAGGACTCTCTAAATGGCGAGGATATTATGGTTGGGTGAGTCTCCCATAAATCCTTGGTCTTCCAAAATCTCTTCCACGGGAGGTCTTCGTCGCCTCCAGGTATCCTTGGCTTGTGATATCCATAACCCGCAAGACGGTAGTTAGCTCGCTCAACAGGAGGGCATTAGTTCCCTAGGCAGCAGCGACGAATTCTGGAACCAGTCGAAATGTTGACCTTTATCAGAAAAAGTAGTTAGACTAGTGGTTTATTTATGTCCGTTTCTTTCGGCGAATTTAAGTTTATATTACTGCAGGTCGTACCTATCGTACAGAATTAGCTTTGGTGACAAGACTCGAATAACG
Organism: Leptopterna dolabrata; assembly: GCA_954871275.1. Lineage (NCBI taxonomy): Eukaryota > Metazoa > Arthropoda > Insecta > Hemiptera > Miridae > Leptopterna > Leptopterna dolabrata. The sequence continues at coordinate 46,250,812 of OX940978.1, read as the reverse complement.
GCGCAGCAATAGGCATACCAAAGTGACAGGAAAACACTATTTTAAGTACTACCTATTTCTCGTATTTCTATATCACGTTGATACATACCCAAACGACAGTTTTAAATAAACAACTCATTCTGTAAGCCCCCACAGAGTTGGAGTTTCAAGTATTTTATCGTTTTCATCATAACATACCAGGCATAATACACACGGATATAAATATATATAAGCGACTCACTGAAAATAATGCGACTGTCATGTTGGCCTTTGACAGAATCAAAGCAATTCTCAGACCAAGGTAGGTAAATAATAACATTTTCATTTTCGAATGTTGATGTCTACAATTACAGGGTTGATATCACCAAAACTCGACGTCACGGTGAGGACAATCATATAATATGATCCGGGTCTGTACTTCTGTAGGTACATATATACGTGCGTCAGCATAAGAGCCCGTAGCATTTAACTTCTTCGTTTACAAAACCGACAAGAAAGCATGCTGTAATGAAGTGGTAAAGATGAAACGTATTTTCTTGCCATTTCTTCGGCAATATATCAAACTCAGCGGTCTCAATTTATTAGAGTCGAACTGGTTGTTATCCTGTAAAGATGAAATAAGCAATAAGTATCACGCGTCCAGCAGCTGTACGTTTTGAGAGCGCTGATCTATGATCGGCATTATTTATGGCTCTGTTTCAAAATTTGTTTTCGGCTTACCCGAGAACTTTCATTATGCGCTCCGCAAACGTATTCAGTGGTCAAATAATGAGGTATCCACGATGTAAATTTTTCATCAAGTGAACTACATAGTCACCCTGCTCGAACTGCTCAATGGAAGACCTCTAAGCTCGCGTTTTGATTTATCAACCGGTTCATTATTTATAACGAGATTTCTTCACTACAAGAAACCTTGAATAGTGTCCCACGCGAGCAGCACGCAGCCAATTCTATAGGTCGTTGAGAGTATTATTTATGTTATTTAACATTTCTTCCCACAATATAGGCACATATCCATAGGTATTATGATAAAAATATTGAACTGTCTTTACATTTACTTTCTAATCAATTATTCGCGATCTGCTTGATTCTCCTGTTCAACGCCAAACGATACATCACTGGAGACGTTCGTAGATTTAAAATACCACAGGATCGAGCTTTTTTACGAATATTCTCCCTTATACGCTCGTTTCATTGTTTCCATTCTTCCGCGGTCACAATAATTGTGGCATTTTCTGGAATCCTTATAATATCATTACCGGACCTCGATTTTGCGAATCGCGATTTAACCAACCAAAATCTCGGTCCCAAGAGTTTTACTGCGGTGTAACGATTTTTGGAAGTACATTTCAGGAAGCTCGATCATGATTTTACGAATTGTGGGAAGAACTACCATAATATAAAACTAACTGCGAAATGATTGGAGGGAGTTCCCGCGGTAAGGATGGTTCTTGGTTAGTAAGTACTCAATGTAAACACGATTAAAAGTCGAAGTCGTTGGCCCATCATTCGATTAACTAATTTACAGATTTAACGAAATGTTTCTTAGTCCTCAGCAATTCGCTAAATCGAGGTCCGACTTTATTCAAAATGTCATAGAGAGCTTTACTAGCCTTTGAGGTTTCTTTATGAAACCAGCCGAAATGCGACCGAGTAGCTTTTAATGCCACAATGCGTTTAGTATCTCTTGTGGGCCGAGAAATTAAAACGCATAGGTACCTACCTACTTAGGTATTGCATCTGCTTATTGCGTTACCTCTAGGTTTCGCGAGCAGGTTGGAATTATCAAATCGGTTCGACCGTTTGACACACACTCAAGACAGTACAGAATTCATGAGAGGTACGGATTATATTCTACTTACTTATACATGGAAATTTGAAAAGAACGACGCTCTTCTAGTCCCCCCCCCCCCCCCCCGCTCAGCCACTGCTCTAGTCCTGTTTGATCAGTAAGATCAAACAGGTTGTCGAGCAAGATTAAGCATGTTATTCAAAAGAAATAGAAGCTGCTATAATCGATGAGATACGATATAACTGAATACACGATTATGCTTCTTGACATGGTGCTACAGCTTATGAAGGATAATGGACCACCGCAAAACAGAATTAAGGGTTCACTATATCCAAGTGTCACTTCCAGAGTGAAACATGATGAAGATGTGAGATAAAATCCGATCCTTATAAACATTTAGGGTTCCTAAGTTTAATATATAGTCTTCAATATTTATGCATGGTAATGTATTATTCCTCTACTCACCGGTAGGTATTGCGACTGTCTTGTAGTTCGTTCGAGAAATGAAGCTGGCTGCCGAATTTATACGATACACTAACCCGCACATAGGTACCCTCTAAATTTCACTTCATTTAGATTATTTAACAGGTTGGGGGGGGGGGGGGGGGTATTAAAATGCGTGTGCGCAACCGCTGATGAAAGTTATTGTTGGAATTGGGGGTGCAATTAACCAGCTCACCCATATTCTATGAATTTAAGCTCTTTTCGGTCATTTTTTGGGTTGGTTATGGGCGTGACCATAGAAAACACGTTTGCACAAATAATGAAGTAAAAAACGCTGCAAATTATTACACAACGGTTTATTATTTACCTATATAGATGCTCCTTCTGCGTAGATCACAGTTTTCTGTGGTCAGCACCCTCGACCTCCCCAAAATCGAGTACTGCAGCCGGCCCGGGAATTAAAGTTTCATACAAATGCGCGGGATTCAATAATTCATCATTCATAATTTTTTCTAGTTATTCATGAAGCATAAGGTAAACAATAAACCGTTGTGTATTAATTTACCGTTATGTAATAATTTACCATTGTGTAATAATTTACCGTTGCGTAGTAATCTACACAATAATAAACCGTTGTGTAATAATTTATGAATAATAACCGTTGAGTAATAATTTACCTGTTTAGATACCCTGATTCGAGTAGACGATATTGAGCCAGCCCGGGAATTACATTTCATAATATTGTTGTAATTCATGTAACATAACGTTTATTCAAGTCACAAAAGTAATTATCAACAAAATCCAAAAGAGCCATCATTTTTCAAATGAAATAATATCACAGAACAACCAACTCGACTTCCTACTCCGTGAATGTAATCAGGTACTCCCTAGCACCTCGGGCCAATTCCCGATTGTTACCACGTCCCTAGTGATGATATTTGGGCTGAATGTATACAATTTCATTCACCCTCCTGTTGAAAAAGCCTATCGGTGCAAACTTCTGGGTCTTACTGTGAACGAACAGCTGGACGTACAATGCTCCGGGTGGTCTTAAAAAAAACTCCCAAGTTCGAGAACTATTTAAAACCGTAAAAAAATTCGAGATAACGGCGTCCTGGAGATTTAAACCCCTTAGGGATGACTTACATTAACGCCGAGCTTCGAGGACCAACTAGACCCCAAATGGGACCTATAAACCAAATTTCGTCAATTTTGGTTCATGGTAACTAAGAAAAGTGCGAAGTACGGCGTACGGCGGACGGACAGAAATTTTGGTTTATTATTTTCAATTATGTACTTTTGGAATCGAGAATGAACAAAAAACAAATTTTAACCCCCCCCCCCCCCCTGCCATCAAAATTTGATGGTTTCCGTTTCAAGGTGTGTAGAATCCGAAAATGCAATAAAAATGCTGCGAATCCCTGAAAAACGGATCATTATTTTGTGCGGAATACCCTTCTGTTACAGATCACAGCTCTCTGTATAGATAACCCGTCTATATAATATAATATGTACTATTCTACACATATTATGTAGATCACAGAACCTCCGTAGGTTAGTACCTAACCCCGTACTGGTTACTAGGTGCCTACCTAAATCACGAATTAAATGTTGCTAAAATAATTCTGTCGATGACAAACTTACTCAAAATGGCAAAAAGAAAGAGTGTATGCAATTTCATTCACCCTCCTGTTAAAAAAGCCTGTAGGTGCAAAATTCTGGGTCTTACTGTGAACGAACGGCCGTACGTACTCGTACAATGCTACGGGTGGTCTTAAATAACTCCCAAGTTCGAGAACTATTTAAAACCGTAAACTAAATCGAGATGACGGCGTCCTGGAGATTTCAACCTCTATTTTTCACCCCTTAGGGATGACTGACATTAACGCCGAGCTTCGAGGACCAACTAGACCCCAAATGGGACCTATAAACCGAATTTCGTCAATTTTGGTTCATGGTAACTAAGAAAAGTGCGAAGTACGGCGTACGGCGGACGGACAGAAATTTTGGTTTATTATTTTCAATAATGAACCTTTGGTATCGAGCACGAAAAAAAAAATTTAACCCCCCCCCCCCCCCCCCTCAAATTTGATGGTTTCCGTTTCAAGGTACGTACAATCCGAAAATGCAATAAAAAAATTTCTGTCCGTCCGCCGTACGCCGTAGTTCGCACTTTTCTTAGTTACCATGAACCAAAATTGACGAAATTCTTTTTTTTTGTTGTATGAATTTCATTTATTTGTTATTAAAATAATTATTTTGAAATGAGATTACAATGGTACAATGGCAATACGTTCTCAATACATGTTGCAGCATGGTATGAATACTTCAGTGAATATACTCAAATCAAGGATACATAATTATGCTACTAACCCCTAAGAGTAAAACTCGTGCTGGGATTACCTAGGAGTCCCTCAGTTTGAGGGACAAATCGTGGAATTTGCTGACGACATGGCTCTGGTGACAAATGGCAAAACATGGGACGAACCTATGCTCAAGGCCCAAAGTAATTTAAACAAATTTAATGCTTTACTTAATAGAAAGGGAATGAAACTCAATTTTAATAAGACGAAATTTTGCCATAGTGTAATAATTTGTCATTGTGTAATAATTTACCCATAAATAATACTTCAACGTTTGTTCAAGTTTCACAAGTACCTACCAACAAAATCCAATAGTCCATCACTTGTCAAATGAAATAATAATATCGCAGAACAAACAACTCGACTTCATACAGCCATCTTTGATTCTTTGTGTAATAATTTGTAGCGTTTTTTATTGCATTTTCGGATTGTACGTACCTTGAAACGGAAACCATGCATCAAATTTTGAGGGGGGGGGGGGGGGGTTAAAAATGTTTTTTCTTTCTCGATTCCAGGTGGTACTGAAAATAATAAACCAAAATTGGCTTTTATTTGCAAGGAAACGCGGGGTAAAAGGATGGGTGAAAGAAAAGAGAAGTTAGATGAATTGATAGAAAAAAAAAACAAGATGAACGAGGACAGGGAGAATGGTGCGGATAACGGCGGACTGGGTGAGTCGACTTTTGGTTTAATGAGACCATTAAAATTGGCCCTTAACCGAAGGGGTCAGACGCCTGATTGGGATCCCGATTTCGGGAAACAAAAAGCGAGCGATCGGAGAGAAAGAAAAGGGCAAGAGTTCGATCGAAAAAAAAAGAAGAGCCAGAGAGTTAACAGGGGGAACGGGAACCGCCGAAACGACTATAAAAGGAGAAGGATGCTGAAGAACGATTTGTTTACTGTGACAGGTCTCCCAATTAAAACGGGAGGGATTTTATTGGGAGGTACCTGTGATATGAACCTAATGATTTGAGACGACATCGATCAAGATAATCTCTAAAAATACATAATGTAACACACTAAAAATACATATAAGTGACACGTGAGGAGGGAATAATGAACTGACCGTTTGTGGAACTATCACAGAGCGAGGTGTCATCACTCCATGCAGGAAGGGGGGAATGGGGAAATACCGCCACCCTAAGGGAAATTCGCTCTGACATCTTATTATTGTGTAGGTACTGCAGGGTATTTTCTCTCACTTAATAGATTAATACCTAAGCCCGGAATCATATAATTCGAAAAACCTGATAACGTTAACCCTTCAGAGTGTCGGTGTATTACCTCGGCTTGGATTCATACTGCCTATCAAATTTTCCTTCAAAAAGCTGCCCGCCAAACAGCATTGATTGAAAGAAATTTCAAGGTGTGGGGGAAGGAACAGGTTTCTGTTTCAAATTTATTTTATCAACTTAAAAACGTACCAATTGTTAGGTGTTGCTGATATTGTTACCTAACATTTCGTACGATAACTTACTTGTACATAATAATATGTGACTTCAATGGAATGTGGCAAACGAAAGAAATTATATTTTTCGTTTCTAACGAACACAAATAAATTACTTCTGTCGTTGACTTTCATATATGTTATTGATACTACTTTGATATAAATAATAGTACTACAGATGAAGTAGTTGAAACATTATAATTATTCTTGAAACCGAATATTACAAGTGAAGTGTGACTCGAATGACCGAGTGGAGATGGAAGAATGTCGGATGAATGAAAGCTGATGCTGGTAACTGAAGGTAGCTCCTGTCATCTCCCTTCCCGTGGCAACAGAGCGTCATAAATTCAGTCGGTTTGGTGGGGTAATGGTTCTATTTGATTGCCTTAAGTTTGGTGGATTGTAGACTGATGGGTCAGGTCTTGAAGGGTGGGACCTACTTTCCTCAAGAACCAAGTAGGTATTTCTTCTGTACTGTATGCCTCTATGGTCTTCTATGATGAACGATCTAGGCTGTGGTCCTCTGTTGAATATTCTCGCGGGTTGCCAGTTCCTTGGTTCCTTTCTGTAGAGTACTTTTTCTCCTTCTTCGAAATCGAGGGCCGCCTTCTTTCGCTGATCCTCATATTGTTTGTTCCTCTCCCTAATGGCGTGTAGTTCACAGGACATATTCTCTAACGTACTGGGCCTGAGTAGGGAAGAAGTGCTCGGTAGAAGAGCCACTCGAACTGCCACAACGTTTAGACCAAATATGAAATGCACGAACTGCCACAACCATTAGAGGGGATTAGGGAGGGTCAATTCGCAAGATAAGAAAACCACTAACTGCCACAAGGGTTCACAGACAAGACGGTGGGTGTACAAGAAGTTTAGTTCCCATTCCGCCGCTCGCATTGTCAAGCGATCTGGATGCTCGCTAGCGCTCGCATCTCAAAAAAGATAAACAATCCCAGAAACTATCCCGTGAATGAGCAGGTTGTTTGGGACTTCTGAATAGATTAGTGGAATGCATTGTCAAGCGATCTGGATGCTCGCTGGCGCTCGCATCTAAAAAAAAAAAAAACCACAGTCATGCAGCATGGCTAAAGAGCGAATTTTCGAAGTTTTCGGCATCTTCCTCCTCCGCCTAAAATTTTCTGAAAATTAATTTTCGGCCAATGTTTTCTTCCCAACTTGATACCATACAAAATTAAAACAGGAGTAGTTTTACGCAAAGTAAAATTTGGGGTGGAAGGAGGGGGAGGGGGAAATCAAAAATGTTTTGAATACCAGAAGAGTAGGTATTGGGTACGTAACAAATTTTTTGTTCCATTTTTTGCCGAGTAACACCTCGGTTTGTAGATTTTCCAACGCTGAACACGATGGTGAAGTCAGAATTGCGATATCCCATTCCGTTATCAGATTAGAGCAGACGAACCAGGAAGAACATCTCAAGAAATAACCCCGTTCCTTCATCTTCAAAGTGCTCCAGTTTGAGAATGGAATGAGATATCGCAATTCTGATTTCACCATCGTGTTCAGCGTACAAAAACCTTTAAAATGAGGTGTCACTTGTCAGACTTTTTCATTTTGGGAATTTATGGGTAATTTCCCCCCCCCCCCCCCTAAAACTCCCCAAAACTCCCCCTTAGGGTGACCCGATTCTGCCCATCTTCGAACTTAGCCTGTCGATTGCCAAGACAGATTTTTCGTGCAAATTTGAACTTTTTATCTCAATTCTTTCGAGAGTTATCGTCTGGAATGACACATACATATATAAATATATAAATATATAAATATATAAATATATATATATAATTTTTGGTGTCTTTCGGCAGGGAATTCAGGATGGTCTGAAACGGATTTTGGTATAAAAATCTTTCGGAAATTCGAGTTTTAAAAATTCTTGGACCGAGAACAATAGCTTCCTTTTCTTCGAAAATTCGCTAAAAGATAAACAATCCCAGAAACTATCCCGTGAATGAGCAGGTTGTTTGGGACTTCTGAATAGATTAGTGGAATGTAATGTTAAGTATGTAACAAGACTGTTTAATGCCTTCGAAAATACCAGAAAAGAAGACAAGTAGAGCATGAATATCATCGAGGGATAACCGCAGTATAATTCCCGTTTTTCCCTGACTTGTACCGGCTACCTGACCGAACCCTTGTGGCAGTTCGTGGGTTTCTTATCTTGCGAGTTGACCCTTTCTAATCCCCTCTAATGACTGTGGCAGTTCGTGCGTTTCAGATGGACCCAAAATTTGTGGCAGTTCGTGTGTCCCCGCGTGGTCGCGTTGGTCCCCCAACCTCGAGACTGCGCTGACGATTGAGTTGGCGGGAAGTGTCATCGACAGAATTATTTTAGCAACATTTAACTCTTGATTTAGGTAGGTACCTAGTTATAGAGGGGTTATCTATACAGAGAGCTGTGATCTGTAACAGGAGGGTATTCTGTACAAAATAATAAACCGTTTTGCAGGGATTTGCAGCGTTTTTTTTAAATTGCTTCGATGGTTAGTTTTTAATTTTATTATTATTTCCATTGCTCAATATCATGCCTGTAAGACGAGACCTCACTAGTCGTGCGCTTGGAGTCATACCTTTCGGATACTTGGTCCAGATGCTGCACCTATCAACAACATCCAGAATAACCATCGCTCTTCAAATGAAATGGTATCATTAGAGGGTTTTGCAGCACCCTCAAGCCGAAACGAAAGCAGTGCTGCGCATGCGCACTTAAGACACCGTAAAGTTTGACGAACCTTGACGACGAAAAATACCGGGATCTCACGGTGTCAGCTTTCGTCGTGTTGAGATGACGAAACGTAATTTAACCTTACATCTGTATAACGCTACCTACCTTCTTCTGTTTTCCTTGGAAAATAAAAATGTCGAGCGTCGTATTCACAGCTGCTTCTTGGCGTCTTTCTATGTTAATGCAGACTTGATGCCATGTGTGGACATAGATTTGTATTCATCACAGAGTAAAATGGATGAAAGAGAGGTTAACATAACGTTAGCGTGACTTCACCAGCCGGTAGATGCCAAAGCTGAACGAAAACTGAACCGAAAAAGGTTAGCATCTGACTTCGGTCGCCCTATCCGCCATTTCCGTTTCGGTGTCATTTTCCGTTTCGTTTCAGTGTGAGGGTGCTGCAAAAACTCTCTATTGATATCTCAGAACAACAAATTCGGTTTCATACAGCCATGCGGATTTGTAATCAGCTGTTCCCTAGCAATGATATTTATCAGGGTGGGATGTGTACCGTTTCATTTAGGATCCTGTTGACGAAGCCTTTCGGTGCAAACGAACGGCTGGACGTACAATGCTCCAGGTGGTCAAAAAAAATTCTCAAGTTCGAGCTGAACTTAAAAACGTAAACAACCATACCCTTCTATTGGGTATACGTTCGAGAAATTTCATTATATATGGGATACGTTCTAGAAATCGACGTTCATATAATACGGGATACGTTCGAGAAATTTCAGCCCCTACTTTTTCACCCCTTAGAGGTGACTGACAGTAACGCCAAGCTTTGCGGACCAACTAGACCCCAAATGGCACCTAAAAATCAAGTTTCATTAATTTTGGTTCATAGTAACTAACCGAAGTGTACGGAGTACGGACAGAATTCTTTTTAATGCCATCTACGTACATTTTTTTTGCCATCTTCGGATTCTACGTACCTTGGAATGGAAACCATCAAATTTTGACGGGGGTTAAACTTTTTTCTCATACTCAATTCCAATGGTTAATTAGTGAATGTAATAAACACCAACACCTGTTGGTTGGTATCTATCAGTATAAACCCCCCCCCCCCCCTTCTGAATCCACCACTGTTTGCTCACACACTGATTTGTATACAAGCCTCGAAATGCCATGAGGACCACTCAGCCTTACGCGTTGGCTGGCGTAGGGCACCTCGGTACTCTCTAAAACATGACCTGACCAGGATGAAGAAATTAGGTTGGATTGGAGCCAAGAAAACTCCTCTTTGTTTTTAATAATTGTATAATTAATAACAAATTTAACTGACAAAAATTCCAACTCTACAAAGAAAGTTAAAGCTAGTAATGATTTCAACGGCCCAAAAAGAACTTCGGCCAGTTTTTTTGTTTTTATTTATTTTTAAGTACCATTCTTATTATCTAATTAAGTGTAAAATAAAGTACAGTCTAAAATGACTAGGATAAACTTTCAACTAACTTTGAAAAATAGATCTATAGGCAAAGACTTGCCACAATAACAATATCATATAATGTATGTTCTTTAAAATAGTAAAGCCTAAGCATAACACTGGAAAGAGAAGAAACCTTAAAATATGTTAATTTTCATAAACGAGTAGCAGCAGTGAGCATAAGAGGACCAAGAAATCAACAGTAGCATAGATTATGAAACTTATAATTCACTGCTGTGCATGAAAACGGCATCCTCCTTACCAAGATTAGTTTCAAAGGCGGTTTCGAATCACGTTTATTGAACAAAAAATGAGAAAAATGATAAAATAGTTACGTACCCTAGGCGCGGTCTGACTGAAGTAAATCCTCACATGCTCACTGCGTATCATCCACTCAAGTATGAGAACTAAAATGCATCGAAAGAGGAGTGAGAGAAAAATGTTTTAAACAATCATCAAAACAAAGGTATAGATATGAAACAAACGTGAGAGATGGAGAGACTGACAATTTTACACTTAAAAATACCGTTTTATGCAACATACGACTTTAGAAACACCCTCCACATTGTAGGCCATCACGATTTATCAAAAAAATTAAAATATCCATGTTAACATGTTTTCAAACTTTGTTTATTGTTATTCCTTTAAATCGAAAACAGACAAAAAAATTAACATTAAATAATAACGATTATGTAGGTAGGCAGGTATAATTTTAGATCTCAGCAATACAATAAAATATTGTTCAAGAGTCAATTATATTCGAATAGCTTATTTAGATATTATTACAATAAAATGATCCAAATAAAGAATAACAAATTAAATTTCAACAAGTATGGATAATAATAACAGACGATAAGCGGGTGGAGGATGTTCGGGGAATCTCGAACGTACTAGAGAAGTAACCATAGAAAATAACATAAACCCAATACAAATTCATGTAATAAAATATACAGATTTATTATTACAATATCAATCGAACACATGTACATAAAAAATGACTACAAATCTATTTTATCATTCCGGTTGGTGTTCTTTTTCTTAAATAAATCTTTTGGTCATTGTCACAATGACCGTTGTCGATTTTAGGTGTGAGGAGGAATGTGTTGGGGGGGGGGCGGAGGAGCTCTCCATGGACAATCGAAATATACTGTGGCACATTAATCGAAAAAATGTCTTCGAACAGCTCTCAAAAACCTGGCACCTTCCACAATTAATCTCATTTCGTACTTATAGGTAAAACGTACATTTGTTACCGCAACATTCACAATAACGGTAGTATAGGTTCTGCGGTCAAAAACTATTCAGGAAAAAAAGGTCGAAAAAGTGCGAGTTGCAGACGTGAGTAAGTTAAAAAAGTCCCTATAAATTGTAAAAACCAAACTATCTATTCAGCTAGATAGCTATAAATAGTAGTTAAGGGGGGGGGGGGGGGTCGACGATTTGACACATTAAAATAAAACTACTTTTCAAGAAATCTTTTGCGGGCAAAGACTGTGAATGCAATGCATGATATGGGGAACGATCATCGCAAATTGTATTAAAAATCATCCAAAATTAAGACAACATGTCGCACCTCCAATGCAATAGGGCCACATGTCGACTTTTGTGAATTTTTCAGGAGGAGCATTTAAAGTTTTTGAACGCTTGTTGAAAATTCAGGCTACGGTCCCAAAACTGGAAAGGGCCAGAAAAGCTTTTCAATCTAGGTTAGAAACCGTCCAAAGTCGTTCTCTTTGATATTAGTTAGATAACTTAGGCCCCATACGAGATATGGCCTTATTGCACTGAAAATTTCAATGCAATAGGGCCACATGTCGGTTTTGTGAATTTGTCAGGAGGAGCATTTAAAGTTTTTGAACTGTTGAAGAAAGTTCAGGCTAGGGTCTCAAAACTGGAATGTTCTACAAGAAATATTCAATATGGGTTAGAAAGCGTCCACAGTCGTTCTCTTTGATATTAGTTAGATAACTTAGGCCCCAAACGAGATTATGGCCTTAATGCACTGAAAAGTTTCAAGTTTTTGTAGTTATGACTTCATTTTTGTTATACAGATTCCACCTTTACTAGTTTCCAGCCTTCAATAATTATTTTTCTCGCTGTTACGATTTCGTACTTTTACCTTTCAAAATAATAGTAATTATGCATTAAAAAAGGCCTCCCCTAATCACAGTTAGTGATCTATACACCCAACTATCCTTTATAATTTTACTGATTGTTTGATGGTCGTCTTGTCTTATTTTCTTTATGTGCTTCCAGTTCATAACTTGATCAACACAGAAAACCGATATTGGATGAGGTTCACCCTAGTGTTGAAGGGGGGCGAATAACCATGGTCCATTATAAAGTTATTGTCACGTTCAAAAAAATCACCCAAAGCCGTAAAAGTAGATAATTAATTTATTAAATATTTTTTTATGAACATGACTATTATTTTAATTAGTGGTGCTACAGCCATATCATTGAATAAAATTTTAAATTATTTTTACAGACTTTCGTAGAACTTGTGATGTATTTTCGGGATTATGTTTTCCCGACATAAGTCCATTAGATCTTTCGCTTTTGCTGCAGCTATCTTAGGTGGTGCCTTGTAAGCTGGATGCAGCAAGGGAGGCGGACGGCCAGCTGTACGCTTCCGTTCAAAATTTATTTGTTGGAAATCCACTGCCCTATGGTCATTCTTTAATTCACTGCAACAAGGACGCATCTCGATATCTGGCTTCAGGACCGAGAAATTGAATTTTTATTTTCAGTGCAATAAGGCCACTTCTCGACTTGTGGCCTCGTTGCGGGAAATTAAATTTTTATTTTCAGTGTAACATGGCCGCATCTCGAGTTGTGACTGTGTTGCATTAATATATTTCAAAAAAACACCAGTGCAACGAGGACGTTTTAATGTTTTTCTGTGGCTTAGATACGTAATTTTAATACAGGGTCGAGTGTGCTGAAAGAAGTCATAGTAGCGATGTTTGAGGGCGAATAAACCAAAAATCACAAATTTTCGAGTTGTGGCCCTATTGCATTGGAGGTGCGATGTTTTGATTGATTTTACGGAGGATAGAAAGGTTTCGTTGCTTCATAATTATGTGTACCGCATGCCCACTTAAAATATCGGGTTGTTTATACCATAATTCAAATGTTGGTTGAATTAAATTATGTAATGACCCGACAATGCCAAGAGGAATATTTGTGCGCTCGTTCTTTTCGGGTACTTACCTAGGTGGTTCTGAACCCATTTTTTGGTAACTTGTTTGCAATTATAAAAAGATGAACTCAGGTTACATGAGTTATTCGGGTGTAGTTATTTATCTAGCAGTTACATTTTTTGAACTTTCAATTTTATGAAAACGGTTATTATGTTAGTAATTTGAATAGGTAGGTAAGTACCTACTTCAGTTGATGATTGCAGTTTGGAAATTCATCAGGAACATTACAAGATGAGATGTTTCTAGCATAAATGGTTGGGGGGGGGGGGGGGGGGATTAGTAACTAAGTAGCTACAGGTATCAATCTAGGTATCCAAACTTTGAGCAAGTGATTATAACTAGATTCATTCTCATTTTTTAAGAGAGCGAATGTCTGTTACTGAGTAAACCAACATGAAATTGGTAGGTATCCAAGAAGAATCCAAATTGATCAAGAAGTTATAGGCAGTGGAGATATGAGCGATGATTAAAATCAAACTGGAAACGTCCCTGGAGGCATTTACCCGAGATCACCCCTCAATTTATTTATTTGCACAAGTTTGGAGAATCAGCACTTGCAACTATCTTTCGTAGCAGATAACGCAGGTAACACATAAAACTATTATAAGAAGGTACGGGACATCCAAAAAGAATAAAGCGTATCAGATTGCAGATACGTACATGGTGGCGCGGAATAAAGCGTAATTTTCAAACCAATGCATACCCGTACTGATGTACGTAGGTAACTCTTCATTTTGTTTACAAATAAATGATGTCCTAAAGAAACTGATCTGCAACATTCTATTTTGAATTTGCAATGGGCAGTATCTGAGGGTAGGAAATTGCCCGATTTTTTCCAGGAATTGTATTCCTCGTGGATTAGTGACTGGAAAAACAGAATGGCCAGTGGAATATCCATAGAATGGTTGCAACCTTCAAACCTTGACATCGCGCTATGAACATGGGCTCGAGCTGAGTTCTTTAGGATTTTCTCATCTTACCTATAATGAATGTCATCCCTTTCATTTCCCTTTCATCTCCTCCCACCAAGTTATTAACGTATCCATACACTTCAAGGTTTTAGCGATGGTAGGACAATTTGAGTCGCCCAAAACGAAAGGGCGACCTCTACTTGAAAAAAAATAAAATAAAATAAAATAAAATAAAATCAAATTAAAATTAAAAAAATACGAGGGTTGAGTAATTCTGAGAGCAACAAGTTCCAGATGCGTCTAAAGATTCCAATGAAAGGCTCACTGAAATAATATGCTGCTTGAGTGTTTAGGCTGGTTCAGGCCACCGACATATCATAAGTAAAGGAGGGAGTGTAAAAGGCGAGGAGATGGAGGCTGGAAACTCTCTCCCACCATGATACTATGACACTTTGCATGCACAAGCTCCAAAGGAGCCATCGAGCAAAGTCTCTCGCTACAGTTACATGGCTCCATTCAAAAGTGGTTTCACTGGAGAGGTTTCTTGAAAGTGGGATGCTTCAATGAACCGTCCAACACCTCGTGAGAGCCCATGGTGCCACCATATTCTGCTTGCCACTTGTGCTCTATCTATCCTACTCTAACCTCAAGCTTACGTTTCAGTGCGACAGTGGGGATACGGTCCTCTCTCAAGTCCCTGAAACAAAAACCTAAATCTAACCTCAATAGTTCATGTGGGTAGGTAGAAGAAGCAGTTAGTCCTCTACTTGGGGCCACCTTCCCCTCCTTAGTCCTAACCGAGCGTTCCACAAGTCCCCACCTGCCACAAAGCCCTCTGCTGTCTCATTACCAATATTTTCTCAAATCAACGATCTACTCACATCAAATTGTCTATTTTATTCACACCCACCTTATCCGAACTCGTAGTAACACAATAGATCATTACAAATATACTAGTGGGCTTACCGAGCCCACACAAGGCTAGTACCAAGGTTTCGATGAAACGTAGCAAATCTCTACACCACACCACAACCAATAAACATAGCGATTAGGTAGAATGAGCTTTGAAAAGGCGCTGTTTGGTAAGTACCCTGGTTCCTCAATAAAATTGGAACGGCTTATCCCACAAAAATCGTTTTGGATTCGGGAAAATCCGTGGAGCTTCGTCCCATCAGTGACAGACGGAGAAAGTTGTACGTACCTTTTTCTGGACCTTCCTTTTACGGCAAGATTTAAACAACTTCCGTAAATAAGGATAACCCGGAACACCCACAGAAGAATATTCATGAAGACGAGACCGGCTAAATCGGATTTCTCGCCCCAATAAATACCTGTACGAAATTTCACCAAAATCATTAGAGCGGTTCTCAAGAAAGTTGCAACCCAGGCCGTTGGCGATAACAGTAGAGGAAATATCAGAAAAAATGTACTTGAAGGAAAAATGGAAGAAGGTAGTACCTCGAAAACAACGTGCACTTTCAGAGCCATTTCATTAGCTAGAGCCGATATTATGTTGTGAGGTGCAAATTTATCATTTTATTAAAGTAAACTGTAGATACGAGTCGTGGAACCCTTGAACAGTTAGCCTTCCCCCACCTTAGTTTCCAAGGACATCTCCCCCTTTCTAATCCCCAATTTACCCCTTCGCCAACTTCTTTGGCAACCTGGCCGGGGGGGCCTCCTGAGAGCCTACCCCTCCAGCAACAACGAGGAGTACCCATGTATTTCTTCAATCTTCTATTGAAAAGGACAGATTGAGCTGAGTCAGCAGGTACCTACCTATTTGAGGTTAGCACCAGGGTGCTCATTTTGGGGTTTGCAGTTATCTATAGATTTGATGACGTCAGTGGGTAACTTCGGAAACCAACTGTACGCCATTTCTATAGACTAACTGGAATTTCCTCGTCAGTTAACTACGTTAACAGACGATTCGAGGGGAAGTCGACCTAAAACTCCTGGGTACTCCACACCGGTTTGCTGTACTATAAATAGTTCGCCCCATCTATAGTCCGAAACAATACAATGGTGAGGACAGTCAATACTACGCTCGGGTATTATTGAAATCTTTAACACAACCCAAGACAGAAAAACAAAACATTTACAAAGAGCAAAAAAAAACACAAACTAACATGAAAAAAATTCTTGGAAATATGATTGTCTCTCGAGAAAAGTGCGAAAATCAATTTGAAAAAAAGTCCGAATTTGAGCACACACAACATGAAACTAGCTCCCGACATTTTCTTTATCGAACACTGAACAAGTTTACAATGACCACAAAAATCACAGCTTTCCGACATTTGGCTTTATCCTCAATTTTTCCCTGTACAAAAAAATTCGAAGAAACAAAAGTTGTACTTTACTGGTAAAATGTAGGGATATAAAGATTCTTCAAAAATCACAGTAGGTGTTTAGGTTGACGAAAAAATACATAGGAAAATATACGTACGAAAAACTACGTAGTTGGGATTATCGAGTCTTATTTTATATGTTTGAAAAAAGAATTCCTTAAAAAAAATCTACGTGTTTTAGTTTAAAATGGTAGTATTCAAGATCGAAAAATTATTTTTATTCCTTACTAGTGGAACTCACAGCGTTAACTGAAGAACTGAACACGTTTGAGGAGGCAAGGGACGTAGAATTTGGCTATTTACATAAGTTTCAAGTCGGGTGACCGGATAAACCATGTTAATCACGTCTAACCACTATATTCGTTCCCTTATTCGGTTATCAAAATTCGAGTATATTACAGGCGACTATGTACAGGCTACCAAGTTCAATTCAACGTTCTACCTTTTATTTATTGGGAAGAATCAAAAAATAATATCTTGACATTAACGAACGATTGTTGATCATAAATTGGGAATTTTCTACTAAATCGCTTGTCCCATATAAGTTTTGAAAAAACAGTGAAAAAAGTGGTAAAACGTCGCCAGAAAAAATACCGCACGATCTTACTATTCATTAGTAGGTATTGCGAACTTTAGTCTGATTTTAATTAATGTAAATCTACTTAATGCGTAAAGAACTTATCTAGAGGCTAGCATTGAATATATTTTGAAATCTACTGCATTTTAATCTCTCAATTTCATTTGAAACAGAATATTTAAAAATAATTTTAATATCGTTATCAATATTATAATTATTACTCACTTAAACTCATTATATTTAATGATTATCACAATTTAATGATTTTTTTTACACCTGGCATAAAGACTGTCATTAAGATAGAAATGGGTTAATATTATTTTTCTACCTAGTAACTAGTGCTAGGTAAATTTGTACTTTCCCTATCTTCTTCAGTATTTAGCCTACACCACTAATCCTTAAAGGTACGCCTACAGATTTATTGAGCTGATAGTTTTTTTTTCAGAATTGAATGAAGAAGCTTTTGTTATACCTTTCGAAAATTGCAGCAATATGTCAAGCAGGTACATATATTTTTGGGAAGAATGGAGGGTGAGGCTTAGGTCTGTCACTTTGTTCCTCAATTCGGACTACTTGAACACTCAATCCACGTAGAATTTCTGCTGGGTCTTCTCCACCCAAACTTTCCCCGATTTGGATGAAATTCGATGTCCATTTACACAAGTGCCAGATTTTTTGTTTGAAAAAAATTAGCTGCCACGGCTGAAGGTACGACTTTCCAATCCTGTGAATGATTTTGATGCCATCTAAGCAGTAACTACGTAGTTTCTACGAGCACCTATTTGACTAGCGAACGAAAAGTTCGTCGGTTCGTCACATTAATTTACTCAAATCTCCTTGGAAGTTTTCACATTACTAACAAATTCAAATACAAGAAACGTGATAGAATCTTTTTAAAGTCATACCTTCGAAACTGGGTACACCCTTCCGTAACAGAAGTATATTTTAACGCTGTTTTCCGAAAAGAAAGACAAAACAGGAAATACGTATCAGAAATTGTCGTTATTAATGTCGAAAATGTCTAAATCTATCGTCTATAACTGTCGAACTATGTATCGAAAATACATAAGTACCATGTTTCAGTGCTTACATGAAGAAGAGATTGGTAAAGTGAATCATGTACCGATTAGAATCTGAAAGATAATCTTGACTACATTTATAACTGTTTTTATCAACTGTCAATTTCATGCAAACGAAGTGGAACTCTTTCAACATTATTTGAACTTTACAACTCCAATATTACTCCTCATGACAATAAGAAATGGACTTATAACTGTGAAAAATAAATTTTACACATATTCTAAAATTGAACCATTTTAACGTCTCAAATCCCTAATGAGACGAATGGCAGTTTTACTGCTTTTAAGCCTTAAATGTTTTCAAGTATTCCAAAACATTTTCTACGCACTAAAATATCAGTGGCGTCTTCAAATCTCTATTCTGTAGAATGAGAAACCATGGCGAATTCTCGGAAAAAAATCATATTCAAGCGACTTAACAAGAACAACTGAATGAACTAGCCACGGTAGCATAAAACAATAGAAAAATCACATTAGCACCTATTCTTATAAATTAATCTTTCACCAAGAAGAAGTTCTAAGATTATCAAATATTATAATTTTTTTAATTCTTAGAAAGTACAAATAGTTTACATTTTATAAAGGGATTGACAATTAGGTGAACATGATGTGTTCAATAATCAGTACGACAAAAATCACAGCTCAAGCAAATGTGGGTGGAACAAAACACTTTACCAAGTAATTCCAACTTGATCATTTTTCTAGCGCTAAATCTTTTCTTCTTGTTTTAGGTCAGTGCTTTCAGAAAATTCAATAGTGTACAGCAAATCTAAACAAAAAAATCTTTATTTTTGAGCCATTTTCTAATTACCAAATCGGGCCTGCTTCTATTATATTTGAGCTGTGTTCTAGAGTTGCAATTAAGTGCTTAGTTCGAGGAGAAAAATAGACTTCGATCACCAAACTCCATTCCACTCAAACATCGCCAAGACGATGGGTTCTAATCTGGAATTCATTGTATTCATTAATGTTATTCAATGGGAACTGCAACCTGACAACTAAACTACAGCGTAGTTAACTTACTGTTTTCACTACTGGAAAGAGGCTAAGATTTTCAAATTGGATTAAGGCTTGTCTTCAAAAATAGCACCATTTGAAAAATCGTTATAGTTTCCCTTTAAAATGGCTAGTTTTTACAATTCACTTTCATCTAAAACTTCGATTTTAAAGATAAAATCTCTAAGGTGTGATTTAACTTCATAACATTATCAAAATGGACTTGTACGGAGCAATACCGTTCAGCCCCTTTATAGACACTACGTCAGTCGTTAGCTTGAACAATTTATAATATTCCTTTAATCACTGACAGAAATAAAATGAAACGATAAAATTAATGTGAAAATTCAAGGAACATTAGGGGCATGCAAACTGAAATAAAACATCACACCATAACAACCTCAAGGTATAAGGTTACTAAGATCAAGCGCTTTCAAGATTTGAGTTCCTTAATTACCAGGGGAAACAATTATCAATATTTCGGAATAATAGTTTTGAGGTTATAGCAAATGGATATGAACCGGCAAGTAAGCAATCATCATCAAGCAGGATTACTTGATGATGTATATTCAAATTTCCATTTGAAATCGAAATTACAATCAAGTTAACTGGTCTGGTACGTGGAGGGACAGCCTGTGTGTTGTGGCTCCTGCCTAAAATAAAAGTTACCAACCATTGTGCTCTAACTCAACCCTGTTCACGCCACAATACACTCGTACATAAGGTAGGCAGTAAGTGTGTTTTGAGCCGAAACATCTGGTCATGATGTGGCTCAGTCTTAACCCTCTACCCGGAATGTTGGTCATTATGACCACTAAGGGCCGGTTTCACGATCGCGGACTATCCAGAGATTAATCTCGACTGAGGTTTAAGCCATCGAATCTGAGAAAATACGGTTTCACGAACGCCTAACCTCGGAATAACTCGCGCTATCGGCGCATTAAGTTAACACCTCCTTTCAGGTAGTTTAAACCTCTGATCTACAGTTGATCTTCGATCCTCAGCGAGGGCATCGCCAATTTTGAAACCTTTTTTGTGTGTGTGTATGTGTGTTTCGTCACACTCATCATTTTCATCAAACATTTTGTGCGATGAATTGTTTCATTCAAGTGTTTGAGTCATCCTCATCGTCATCCTCCGATGAAGATTTCAACACACTTATTGAAGTGGCCCTGCCAAGTCGGAGTCGACCATTTCCATAAATTCCATCCCTTCCTTACGAAAGGATGAGCTTCGTGCTCAATATAATAGAAAACTTTCTAGTTTTCCAAACAGAAGTAGGGCCAAAAATTTGTAATAAATGTAATTTTCACCAAACCAGGTAGTCAACAACATCGGACCCACGATGAAAATTTATTTTCTGGAGTACCTAATACACAAACCTTCTTAGTATGCGGTACTTACACACTGCGTTAATAAGTTCTTCTGGGGCATGTGTACGGGTTCATATTTCGAAAAACAATTGTTCAGATTTTGAAAAATGGTCGTACAGTATTTGTTGAATGGGTAAAGTTTTTGATTTAGAAGACGGTGTCGTTTCTCACAGTTGAATGCCTCCACAACAATGGAAGGCTGACAAAACGTAAGTATCCATAAAAGAAATATCACAGATCACCACTCATGGATGAGCATCTCCCCTCCATGCCATCTGCAATACCGGATTGGTTTTTCTAGGGATACCAATGCTGATGACTAAACAATCTCGGCTAAAACCCAGGAATGGCTAAACCATGGATCAAAAACGTAGGTCAAACTGTCGAAGCTCTGGACCACAGATCAAATTTGAATCCAGGATTTATTGATACGAGGTTTAAACTGCATTGGTGAAACCTGCCCTAAGGTTCACATTTACACCGCTTAACCTTGTTGGACACATGCGACACGGCAAGGTGACATCTGTTACCTGCCTCTCGCACTTTGTTTGGTAAGTCGCGTTTTTTCTAACCTTGTCGGTCTAATGACAGCTATTCTTGCTAACTTACAAAAGAAAAAATAACAAAAATACTTTCTACATTTTCCTTATAATATTGTAATGTTTGTCAGAACGGAAAATTGAATCACACAATGTGACATCATGATACATAACGCTCACTATTCACAATGTTTTGCTTTTGAAATTTATAAATGAACAATTTTTACTAATCCCTCCGAAAAATGAATGAAAATCGTGTTTTTCTAAAATCCTGGTCATTAAGACGAGTGTTCCTTATAAATGGGTATCCACCGATGTTCCGGGTAGAGGATTAAGCTGAAAGTAATGGCTGCGCCCCAACTCATCCTTTCAACACTATTATCTGGAAACGAAGCCGAGCAAACGACACATTTGAGCACAATGGGTCACATTTAGCCCTACTCGACTACCCCCACAAAGAATCGAACACAATGGTTCGTATAATTCATACAGCCACCCGGGTCAGAAACGCTAGTCGAGTCGACTATTTCAGATTTGATGTCAACAACAGAACAAAGCCAAATATAATTGTTTAATGTCTTCGAGACAACGAATACCTACTCTTACAAGATACCTATATGGAAGCCTTTTTTTGTCGATTGTTCTCAAACAACAAACGAGAGAAAACAAAAAATTAAATGCAACACAAATCAACGTTGATTTCAGGGTTTTCTTCAAGTAAATGCTTGAATCAGAGGTTCATAAAAGCTGAGATCAATAATCTACAAACGGGTAAGTACGATAGTTCCCTCTAAATGAACAAGGTATAGTCTTAGCAAATGAAATGTAATTTTGAAAGGATCAAGAACTTGGAACGACGTTCTACTTGGTAGAAATAATGGATATCACAGTGCATACGCACAAGATTTTTGAACTAAATAAAACGATCAAGTCCTTTACAAATTCCTAACAGAAAATTCAAATTTAAGAATAGTGAACAATGTCGAAATGAACATTAATTTTTTAAGCTTTGTAACAAAGCGGGTTTAAGGACTTCGTGTTCAACATGGAAAAAATAGCTACTATACCTCCACAGATATATACAAAAATACAAATTCTAACAAATCACAATGCTGAACGATAGAAAAATATGTCATCTTTTAACAACAACCACGCTACATTTCTGCCTGATTGAATCGGTAGGTAATGGCTGGAAAAATTCAAAATGACAGTATGAAATTCGAATTGAAACGAAAATTTTCGCTGGCTCCTTGACGAGAAACCTACACGAAAAACGAAAATTCACGAATTAGGCAACAAGCGTAGAAATTGCTAGGTAGTTCTTGTCCAATGAAAATCGAGAATAATAACGAGATAGCCGTAGCCTTTTCTTTGGAAAGGCTTACTACAATAGCTTTAAACGAATGAAGGCATCTGAAACGATTGAAAGTTCATAATAGCACTACATAACTTTCCAAAAACTCATGCGTGAAAACTTTCTTACAATCTACCACTATTCATGTAAATCGTACGGACTTTTTCATCTTTTCGATTCACATCACTACTTTCTTGATGTAGATGAACTAGCTGGTTAAACCAGAAAAATCGTCTAACTACCTACCCGATAGACTCTAATGCTATGAATGGGATAAAATAAGAAATATCTTTTTTGAAAATCGAGGGCGCCCATCAAACCGAACATTTCCGTGAAATATTATAATTTTTTGACACAGCCTTCACGATAACAATAGTCGTAAACTTATCAATTCTACATGTTTTTCTCAACATTTCCCTGATCTTTATGAACGCGTGCAGAAATCTCGGATATGGTGATTCAGGGTGCATTGGAGCTTAGAGTTGGCGTTGTTTGCTGAAAATGAACGAAAAATGTGACAATAATTCCTTGAATCCAAATCAATATGCAGGAGAAAACAAATTATGAGGTTGATTGACCACACCAGTCGTTGTTGTTTTAACTCCTTTACTTCATCTGCAATATTTCGGCGCCATGATGGCCGCCCTCGTCAGGCACATAAGGTCACAGGTGGTGGTTAATCACATTGTTAATCACATGTAGTGAGCAGACTACATACTGTAGGGGTAGTTAGGTATCATCATTACCCAGGTTGGTGTTTTGGTGTATAGGTGAAATGGAACATATTCACTGATGGTAATAACAACTTTAGTGAAACAAAGGCTTGTATCAGATGAAAAAGGATGAAATTCCACACGTGTAATGCTCGTCAGGTGCATGAAAACTGAACACTGTTCACATCTAGTTCAGATTACACGTGTGGAATTTCATCCTTTTTCATCTGATACAAGCCTTTGTTTTCACTAAAGTTGTTATTACCATCAGTGACTATGTTTCATTTCACCTATACACCAAAACTCCAACCTGGGTAATGATGATACCTAACTACCCCTACAGTATGTAGTCTGCTCACTACATGTGATTAACAATGTGATTAACCACCACCTGTGACCTGATGTGCCTGACGAGGGCGGCCATCATGGCGCCGAAATATTGCAGATGAAGTAAAGGAGTTAAAACAACAACGACTGGTGTGGTCAATCAACCTCATAATTGTACATCGACCGAGTCAAAAAACCCAGCACAGGAGAAAACAAATTAACGAGGAAATAATAACAGCTACAAGTAAAGGTAGGTAGGTACTTACACAAGTTTCAAATAGTAAAGAAACGGTACCGAAGGACGTTCCTTCCCTCATTTTCTTTTTGGGTGTGCCAACCACATGAAGATAAGAGCAGTACAGAGGGAGCTCGCTGGACTAAAGAATGGTAAAATCTGGATTCTAGATTGGTTTAGTGATGAGGCAAGTCTTACATTTAGTGGAACGGATCTGTCTGTATTTGTTCACTTCACTGAAGGTTCGGTTTCTCAGAGCCGAATATTATGGATATTATAAATATCCATTATAATGTCCACAATATATTTATTATATGCGTGAATAACGCATCCATAAATGGTGTGGGTTCAAGTAATGGATCTGAATTTTAACGCTGAATAGATCCCATCCATACGGTGATTGTATAATGGGGTCCATAAAAACCAATCAAAAATGACTATTTGGATGGGTTCATGGGATTGGGCTCGAAAGAAGCCATGGACTCTGGTGGATCTTTATAATGAAGTATCGAGAGATAATCTGGTCACAGTGATTTATTATCTGTAAAAATTGTTCCTGTTAAGGTAGAAGGCTGACACAGTTTGGAGGTAGAAGTGGAGGATGGTATTTTGTACAGATCAATGTACAAAATATTGATCAAACTATATCAAAATCGATCGAAAATCGAAAAATCAATCGAATCAAAAATTGATCGAAATATTGATCAAAATATTGACGTCGAAATATTGGATTGTTCTGTTTCTGAAAGGTCTCTTGTAATGGGTTTTTAACTATGGAACCATTTACTGGGGGCTGACACATCAATTAAATATATGTCAGGGAAGTAACTACCAAGCCTAATTAAACCCACAAGGCTTTGCGTCAAGGACTACCTCTTGTTAAACTGCTACAGGTCTAGTCCCGTGGGAAATGCTGCCCTTATTGAATACGCAAGTTCCAAACTGTGGGAGGAGGAACCTACAGAAGAAAAAGGAAAATTGAGTCCTGAGCAGACTCGAGTGATGGGAGTCCTTAATTCAAGCCTTCAACTTCAGATTACCATAAGGACAGTGATGGTGTTCACGCTTATCAGAATGGGAAAAAGATGGTGACATAGATCAATCTCTAGTGGAGACCAGCAACATAAATACATGAACGGCTAATCGTATGATAACTCCACCACAGACTACCAGAACATACAAAGAACCATCAGCTTGGTAAGTACCTACCAATACCTGTGAGTATATTATATGAACCACCAAAACATGTAGGCCCATCCCAATAGCCTTGCTACTTGTACAGCTCTGGTGGCTGGGGTTCGACTCCCAGACGAGAAACCAAATTTACTTAGGAGGAGGTTTAAATTATGTTAATCAGCATTATAAGTTAACATTAAATGCCTAATCCTGGTAGACAACTGTTATCCCATAAACTAGCATCTACTTCGATTAGCATGAGAGTGAAGTTACCAAGGTTACTAATTTTGAACAGCTCGTGATTGAGCATACACAAACCAAAGTTGATTGCTGAAACACACTTTCCTTGTGATAAAGGTTGAAGAAAACCAGAGTGGGACAGCCAAATAGGTAATACTAATATTCAAAACATCCAGCAGGGTCTACTGAACCTCCCTTTCCCTTTCCGTCTATGGTAGGGAACATGAGGCTAAGAATACTCGTTATTGCTTAACAACTTTCCTGTGGTGCGTGTTCCGCAAGGAAGTCCTCCTCACTCTGAATTTTCATTCACAGTGGTTTTATTTTTTTCTTCTAGTTAATCATCTTCCATAGAATGGTGGTAGTTATCAAGAAGGCCTGTACCACGGAAGACAGAATCAAATTATATTTTGTATCCATTTCAAACTTATTATGGAGACGTTTTTTCGTCCGCCAGCCCACTGCACCTCCACAAACAAGACCTTCCTCGCTGCAAGGAATGGGTTAAAGTTGCAAAGATGACGATTCACGTGCCCAAAAATATGGTTCGCAGACAAGCTTCCCTCTGTCCTTCTCAGATCTTGATAGTGGCCGAACAGTTATACACAGTAGAATTATCAAAGAAATCAACAACTTAGTAACTAAATGAACTCACTTGGAAATGTGAAAAGGAAGCACTGCTAGTTTTGAGGGGACCCCTTGCATGGGCCCTGCCTCTCTCTTTCTGCTCGCTCTCTCTGTAATCTAAAACAAAGAACAATCGATTACACTTACTATAAGTACAATAGCTGAATTACTATAACTTCACAAACATGAATACAATCGTGTTGAAGCATAACAAAAAAAATGAAGTATGAAAAATAGTTACTCACTATTGTTCCAGGCCCTATATCCCATAGACTAATAGCATGCATACAACACAATTTATAAATTAGTAAAGCACTATAACTTCCAGACATTTTGCATCACCTAGAACACTTTCCATGCAGACACTTGTAATGGATAGGAAACACCAGTCAAAGGCGGTATTCTCACATGATTAATGGAGTGGTGCGGAATAAGTTGGCCTAAATGAACAAGCGGTAAAGCGAGGCACTACTGCACCTCGTTCATTTAGGCCAACTTATTTAGGACAACCAGCACCTGGACGGGCCAACAAGATCTTAGGGGCCCATTCATGAACTTGGCTTTCTCTCATTTTTCTGCACTTATATTCTTGATTATGTACAAATGTGCTGTTAAATAAATAATTGACTAAATTATTCTGCACCAACCATACCTACCTACGTGATATATTTTACTAAATAGGTGAACTGGATCGATTCATGGAATAATATTCAATATTTAATATATTCTGAGAAAACTGACTGTAAATATCACATTATTGTCATAATTAATTGAATTTGCAAATGACAGACAACAACGAGATGTCTGATTAATTTTAGTAACAGCACACAAATCATCAAAGGCGAAAAGAGGTGAGAATACCGTATTCCTTTAACGACCCACAAGAGTTACACGTTGTAAAACCATACACTTAACACCCCACTCTTCACTCATGAACAAACATTAAAAATTAAGGTACAAGATATTGCTTACTTATTCTTGGATTGGCGCATAAATTGCTGTATTTTCCTCGCAGCTTGGTGTTGTCTGCGTTGAGAGTACGTCCGTCTGGAATAACAGGGAAATCGTGAAGATGGTGAAGATGAACGCCACAAGGAGCATCGAGATGCAGAGTAATAACAGGAGCATGAAGTTAAAGATACGATTTCCATAATTTCACGGTAGTACGGCAGACGACCGTACAAACTGCGTGAAAGACGAGTCAACATTAAAACTGAATCTGCATCCAGCATGCTAGATGCAAGATATTATTCTGTTGATAATGAGTTGATTCGATGATTAAGTCTCCATGGCAACACCATAGCACTTGAAGATGTTGCTTGGAGTAGCCCTTCTAGCAGAATTAGGAGCCACGTAGGTACCTATACAAACTTTGATAGTGGTCGTTCGCTGGTAATGCAATCCAAAGGGGACCGACCATAATGAGCAAAACACACTAACTCTCAAAATGTCACGTTTTTAATCGCAAAGATGCTGAATAATTCCAACTGCAATGAAATTCACAATTATGGAACAATCAGAAACCAACCCTGAAAATGTCATCAAAATGATTCACTAACGAATGAATCCCTTTATTCAATGGAAATTACAAAGCAGCCCCTCAGCTGGGCTGATTTAGCTTTCATCTTTCCTCCAAGAATTTGGGAGTTATTTAGGGTGTTAATAGAACTGATACATATATGAAACTGAACAAATGCGAGCAGAGCTTGATCCCCACTCTACCACTGCATAGATGTGTGAGGCATGTTTTCAGACAGGCGCATCCCAGTGTACAACTATAGACCGTGCGCGAGAATATTGCCCTCCGACCCTGCACTCTATAGGAGGATGGGATAAGCTGAGGGCTCGGCAGTCTGAGTGGGATGCAATGTTGGGACTTTTACTCTGTTATGTTGGCAGCCTTGCTGCCATTCCTAGCCAGCTCATTCCGTTCCGGTATCATGTTTTCCTCGTTTGCATCATGCTTTTCGTTTCACCATCCTACCTATATCGTCGTTTTAACCCTTCTTATTTTAACTGTGAGTATCATCACAATCCCCCATAGCCGTCAGTTTCCGTGTGTCGCCTACACAAATCTCGCGATAGAAGATCAACATTCATCGTCAGCAAGAAACCGGAAACCTGCTATCGCAAGAGGCAGGGCTCTAAGGAGTCAGGCACAAGAAATTGTACAATGTGTGCCAGTATTTTACGAGGAAGAAGAAAGAGGATGACGCGAAATACAACGTTCGCGATGTGACTAATGCAGCGACGGGCGTCTCAGCGAGAACAGTCGGCAACATTATGAAGGAAGCTGGAAACGAAACAACATCAGATCGGGCGAGACCTTTGTTTGTTACGCCAACCAAGTCCAGATCTGGAGACTACCGTTATTCGATGAACTTCGACAATTTTTCTAAGTGGCTCACGCTTAAGTTCCTCCCGAATTTACCCGCTGATTCGGTCGTGGTGATGGACAACGCTAAATACCATTGTGTGCAGACCAACAAAAGACCTAACAGTTCGACTCTAAAGGCAGATGTAATTTCGTGTTTGACAAGTAATAATGTGCAGTTCGACAAAAAATTAGTTAGTCGAATCGGAGATCGATAGTTTCATCATATTTGTTGGGGGGGCTTCTGATACTGATAGTAGTTCCGATGAGGATTCGGATTTTTCTGATTAGAAGTTTTACGTACCACTGTTAAATTACGTAAGTACTAAATAAA
The DNA here is from genome assembly GCA_954871275.1 of Leptopterna dolabrata. NCBI lineage: Eukaryota > Metazoa > Arthropoda > Insecta > Hemiptera > Miridae > Leptopterna > Leptopterna dolabrata. The sequence continues at coordinate 46,222,224 of OX940978.1, read as the reverse complement.
TGAATAATAATATGTATGTACTAAATAATAAAATAACATTTGTTTCCAATCTTTCCTTTTATACCTACCTACCTTCAAACAATTTTCCTTATTTACCTCATTGTACCTTTTCAAAAAAGTACTCCTAATTATCAAGAAAACATTTCATAGAAAAATCCTATTACACACGAGGTTGTCTGTCAGCTCAAAGGAGTCACGCTCAGGGGTCCGATTTTACAAAAATCGGGAAAATGCTACGTTCATTCACTATGGTACGTACCTATGGCTTTTATGACAGTATAATTTTTTATAACGAAAAAAGTTTTTATGACGGTTCACACTCAGCTGGAAAAAGGATTACAGGGGGAAAGTGCAGCCACAGGACAGGGGAAAAACAACAAAAAACGGGGAATTCCGTGTTGAAAATGATTTCCACGTTCTCCGTCAGATGGCAGGGTAGGACGCCCAATATTCTAGTGCACGACCTATAGTAAAATTATCTAGCACAGACAGAAGTAACCATTCGATAACCCACAACACGTCATCTGTGTTCATTCAGTCTAAAACGAATACAAAACAATTATTTTCGTTTGCGTATGCTTTACAAAAATTTTATGGTACAATTTAATCATTATTAATTGAATCATCCTGCTAGTTAAGTTTTCCAGCTTACTTGAGGCCAGTAGGAGGAGTTTCTGGTTGCTCTCGATAATTCCTATAACAGTTCTGTATCCTAACTGAAGCTTCTTGGTTCTTCTTGAATCTTTTGTTTTCACAGTAGGACCGATATCCATTTTGAATCACCATTGCAGCACGGGTCATCTGCTTAAAGTAAGCATACTGAAAAGGAAAGGAATAAGAGTTGAACAATCAGACATGGAGAAGAGATGATATTTATTGGCGCTCATTGTGAGGGGGATGACGAAAAATGCATAGAATAATTTGAGTGCAGTCCCTGGCACTTACCTGCTTATATCTCCTATAATAGTTCTGAATTAGAATAGCCGCTTGGCGTTCTTTGTCTTGCTCCAACTTCTTCCTTCCTTTGTAACTTCTGTAGGCTTTCTGTATAACTTTGGCAGCTTCATAAAGCTCTCTTTGTTCTCGGTCTAGGACAATAATGGATGATAAAGTAAGAGTGTTTTCAAGAAAGATAGCTAGTTTTTTAAATAATCGGATGTCATTCGTTCTTAGTACATTTATGGACAGCCGATTATCAATTTTTTTCCATTTCTGTAGGAAGGTGACGAGGAATAGCAGAGGACCTCTCGTTCACCTATGCCAACTTATTTTTCGACATCTCTACTAAATTGGTTCCCTTTAGGTTGAGGGGACTGGTCAACTGTTGTGAGGAGAGGGAGGTCGGGGTCCTGGTTGACAAGGAGAGAGTTTTGAGTTTTGCAAAATGTTACATCTTACAGACAAGGTGGCCAGGCCACCCTGGCCTTCTTTAATGCACTAATCACCAGCCTCATGGGCAAGCGATAACATAATATAATATCCAGCAACTCTAGAGGGCCACCAGGTTTGCTCTCGTTTGATCTAAAAATCTTCAAATTCGGCAAATGAGACGGTGGAAACAATTTGTAATGGGAGAACGTGAAAGTAAAGCTTACCTGATAATGTGAGATTCGAAAAATCCTTCTCAAAATACAATGAATTTGATGCGTGCAAGAACTCGCAGAAGTCAGCAGTCGTTGGAGGTGGTGACGGTGAACGGTAGAGAGGGAACGGTGGTGAGGGGAGGCAACTACCTGGACTCAAACTCGAGCACGGAGTACCAACGTCGTAGTACCTGAAATCGTTTGCATGGTAAAGGAACACTACAGGTGACGATTGCTTGCTCTGCGACAAGTTAACCCATTAGGTTTGAAACACTGTCACTCCAAGGCCTATGAGTAAGTAGATACCAGCTAAATAACTACCACCAGCTGCACACTCTACCCATTGGCATAAGAAAAAAAGCTTTATGTACGCGTTGTGTGTACAGTACAGAGGGCAAACGAATATATATGTCCAGATCGTAAACATTCAGAATAATAAAAATAAATAGAAAACCTTTTTAAAAACAAGATTTCATTTCGAAATTATCTAAAAAGAAAAAATGATTACTTTCTACTACCCGGGAACATCGGAACGGTTTATACTAAAAATAAAAGCGTGGGGCGTTAGGAGGATATTTGTCTTTTAAATACAGTTGTTTTTTAAATGTCATTAGAATTTACAATTTTATATTTTTATTTTTATGGTACTCTTTTTATATTTTAGAAAATGTTCTACGTAATCAATTTTTACTGACCTTGATCATGGAAATTTTTTATGACTAAAAATAAAAGCATGGGCACCAATTAATTAATTAGGTAGGTAGGTATTTAATTAATGTATGTTTTTATGATTTCCTTCAGTAACATCATAATGGGTTTGAATGTATGTTTTTAGGATTTCTTTAAGTAATGTCATAATGGGTTTGCAAAACGTCAGCTCAATAACTGGATATCGGGAAGTGGGCAAACAACTATTACAAGATTTGACCGCTACTCAGACAGAGCGAGTTTTCGGGTGTTCTTGACACCTGATAGCTGTTTTAAAGTAAAATGTGAAGCTTTATGACTAAAGAAACACATTGTGTAGTGCTCTATTGTACCTTGCGTGAGAATGAGGAATGGAGGTGGGTCGGAATTTGCTGCTTTTGACATCAAAATCGGAATCAGTACCCTCGAAACCCCCTGTATCTCTATTTCCAGTTCAGTTGGGATAGGTACAATTTGAAAGAATAAAACGAAAGGACGTCCATTCCTCATTGTATGCACCCATAAATTCTAAGGGATATTTTGCTATGCATTTTACGCAGAGTTTTGAGTTAACTACCTCTAAGAATCAAATACGATAGCAAGGTTGAATATTAGGAGTAGGTACCATTCATAAATAAGGGTTATCATGACTTACCTGTAACTGTTATCGAAATTGAATTCAGAATGTGTGTCAAAGCAGCATGACGAAGAAGATGATGGAGGTTCGTCGAGGAGAAGTGGCGATTCCAATGACATGACTTCCATGTCATCCGAGCTCAGCATCATCATTTCCCCTTCGCTTTCGTTCTGCATAACAATAAAAGACGAAAGGTATTTAGAAGTAAGTAAGATTTCAAAACCGATAGTACGGGATTTCAAAACCGAAACTTCAAGGATGATTAGAAAAATAAACATTTCCGAGGTGTTTCGATTTTTGTTAAAGTTGGCTTAAGAGACAAGAGTCCTTGAGAAGGACCAGTACCATTTCTTTTGGTTTATATTATCACCTGGTGACGTTACTTGAATTCTCCTTCCTTCATAATCCCACTTATCCTGTGCACTTTTCGTAACTGGACATGTTTCCTGGTATGAAATATTTCTGACGGATCACGGAAGGACACCTATAGCTAAAGAACGTTTGAGACACAGCTATTCCATACCTTGATTCTATCTGGCATGGCAGCTATAATTTGCTCAGCTAATGTCAACACTCTGGCATCCTGTTCGCCTGCAAATCAACAGTCATATTTTTATACCTCAATCGCGCCCGTCAGTTAATCTAAAAATTCAGATTATATCATGCTTAGGACAAGAGAATGCTATTACATGCAGATTATCTTATTTCGTGAAAGTACTGGAAAAGTCACTTCTAAGCACTTAATAATTTATCTAAAGGTTTTCTACGGTAAAATCTAAAGGTAGGCGATAGCAATGCAAGTATAGTTTAACGTGAAATCAGTTATTGACATAATTAACAAGAAGTTGGCTGAAAGCAATTTTACGCAAAGAATAAACGGGCTTGATTGTTATTACCTTTGTTACTCATGATTCAATATGAAGTATAACATTGAGAAGAGAGTGGGTAGGTAGGTAGATACTTATAGAAGACGGCTGTATGTAGAAGAAAAGCCTAGCAGATACCAGAATGATTCAAACGATAAAGTGTAGTGTACCCACAGAAATTTGATGTAACGAGAGGTCGAAAGGGCTACCGTCATAAGGAATGGCTAACCGTCATAATTCAACTGCAGCCCTCAGCAAGTTGACACGACACATGGTACATAGCATGAACCGGTAACCAGGACTCGCCTTCCGCATTGATGAATCGAAAGAATTTTTTGGTGCACCCACGTATTTCACTTGAACACACTTTCCACCATGCACGAATTTTTCGAGGTTATTCTTGTTGTCATGAGTAGTCATGATCGAAATTCGAACAACACACCATACACTTTACTTTGCAATGAAATGGAGAAAACCAACTACCTATTTTAAACTCTCCTCTGGACTCAAATTTGCCAACTTACAGATTTTCTCTTAGGATGGGAGGGGAGGGGGGGATGCCTATAACGAATGCCTAACAAAAATTAGAACGGTTGTAGGTAGCATATCATAAGGTATGCTGGAATGGGATGGAGCCACAGGGGTATGAGAAGGAGAAGGATTGAGGTATATGAAGGACGAGGGCCCGTGACACTGTAGTTCCCATTCTAATGGATTGTGGTGGACAGAAGCTCCCACATAAACATGCAGAAAATGCCTACCGTTGCACTGATACTTTCGATAAGTAGAAACGGTCCCCTCCAATAGAAACCCCATACCCATTTTTCCCAGAAGAAAATGCTGCAAATTATTGCATGGACGTTTATTATTTACCATTATAGATGCCCCTTCTGCGTAGATTTTCTGTGGTCAGTATACCTACCTCCTACTTCCAACACAAAAGCACTAGATCGAGTAGACACTGGAGCCGGCTTCATAAATATGCGGTGGATTCAAGAATTTTGTCTATGACTAAGTATGTATTGTTATGCATGAATCATAACGTGAAGTTTAAAAAAAGTTGAACGAAAATTCCTCGGCGTAGTTTGAAGAAGCGTTACTGAAAATTTCATCAAAATCGGGCCATAGGTTCATGAGAAACTGAGTAGACACCTATCTCAGGTTTCGCGTTTGCGCATGCGCAGTTGTCATAACAATGATTGGAGCATTTTGAAATTCATAGGAGACCACCTAGAAGCTACACCCACACTGAGCAAAATCGGGCCATGGGTTTTTGTCTAAGAAATTGATTACCACGGATTTCGCGATTGCACATGCACAGTGTCTTACCAATGATTTTGAAGTTCATACGGGACCATCTAGAAACTACACCCCAACTACCCACCGCATTTGAGCAAAATCGGGATATTTTTTCATTGGAAATATACCATACTTATTCATTCACTTCAGGGCCTTACTAGACTGCGAACTATATGTGAATACTATACCATACTGTGAACGAACGGGTGGACATACCGGGTGGCTAATTTTGAATCCCTACCCGAATTCGGCCAGAACTGTTACTTTCAGGCCCTACTTGCATAACTGTTACTTGCGGTTCTGTTTGAACTAGTGCCTTATCGGTTAATCGGTTCATTGATGTCTTATCATCTGCACCCGAGTCCCTCGAAGCGTAAGCAACCTGTTTCGCTGGGGCGAGGCATAAGTAACAGCTTACTGGCGGCTTTGTTGGTTAACAAGCTCTGAAAGTAACAGTTCTGGCCGAACTGGGGCAGGGAATCAAAATTAGCTACCGGGTGGTCTAAACAAATCCTAAAGTTCGCAATCCATTTGAAAGCGCAATAAAAACCATTCTGTTCTATTGAAAGTTTTCGAGCAACGGCGCTTTGAAAATTGCAACCCTTATTTTTCATCCCTTAGAGATGTGTGACATTAACGTCGAACTTCGCGGACCAACTAGACCCCCAATGGGGTCTACAAACCGAAATTCATTCATTATGGAGACTATGGAAAGTGCCACGTACGGCGGACAGACAGAAATTTTGTGTCCCATTTCCAAATTGTACGTTGGTACTTGAAACGTAAACCATCAGATTTTGAGGTGGGTTGAAATTTTTTTCATGCTCGATTCCAAAGGTTCACCACTGAAAATAGTGAACCAAAGATGGAGTTTGTGCAGCATTAAACCCTTCAGTTTAATATTCCAAGGAGCAATGAGAAAGGAATGCACGAAAAAGGAGCCGGTTACTGTCGGTTGCTGAAACCCAAAAGCAACCTGACGTTCAATCATGTCAGGATAAGGTTATGATTCGGCTATCAGATTCAGTAGTTTCACGTGAAAGCCTTTGGGGAACAGTATAATACTGGCACTGTCATGTTCCACGTAAATCATCTAAAAAATGTACCTTATTTCACGTTTATAGCAGGATATCGACAGAAAAACTGTCGGGGTTAGCGATAATTCAAGCCGTATGAGACCTACACTTATATCTTAGCCTGAAGCTGCCAACTTCATTCAAATCAATTCATGAGATACCTCTGTGGTAGGTAGGTACTCTCATCTCGTTGGAATCAGGAGATGAGGAATAAATCAAGGCAGAGCTAAGAATACCAATACCTACGTAATTCATGTTGTGTTCTGTTCCATTTCGCCTAGGCACCAAGTTTGAATTTTGAGTGGTAATTATTTTTTTTTTTAAGTTTTGAAACTATTTCGAAGGGGTATGACTACTAATACGTACCGACAGATTGCTGGGTTTGACCCTCCGTTGACGCCTGCTGAGCCTCCGTGGGTGGGGTAGTAGACTCTCTTCGCACCTCACCTGTGGTCACACCCCATTCAAACTAACTGCCACACTCATAATGGCACCCCACCAAAAACACTCCTTCCAAAATATCTAACCCTCCTCCCTCAAGAGAAATGTATATCTTCGGAAAAAAAGAACAAAAGTTAATAAGAAGCTTGAAAAATCGATGAAAGTGATATAGGTAAGTTATCGTTTCACGTCCAAAAAACAAATTCAATATTCTTGACTTAGAACACACCTAAGTACTGTATCACGGGGTTTCACTAATTTTTAAATAATTTTTATAATAATTAGTAGGTGTATAGCAACTTACATCTCAGAATATTTACCCCATCCAAGCTACATTTGGCTATACCAACTCCATTTTCCGAGCGCTCAACCACTTTTATCATGCTCTTATTTCTTTAATGACTAAGCTAACATGCTGAGAAATAGCTCGCAGCGCTCATACTTCTAAAACTTTTTATTGAGGGTGCATTTAGTTTTCTTCAGAACTCAGTAGTGGATTACCATTATGAGTGCAAAAATCAGCATTTTTTTATGATGCCATAAATGTAATGGAAATTGCAAAACAAAAGAACGACAAAGCATCCAACAGCAGCTCTCCAACAGCTTTCTTTCGTGTAACCTAGGCATTTTAAAAAGGATGTGAACCACTATTTAAGAGAAGGTTATTGCGAGAATTTACCAAAAGTTTTGAAATGAGGGAAGAAAAATTCAATTAACTAATGAATGAGAGTCGAAAAAACACGCAAGATCAAAAATAGTGCTCCACAACATGACAATAGAAAATAAATTCAATGATGCAATGAAATTTAATGACGGATAGACGTGTTCGAAAATAGGTAAACAAAATTATACAAAAACTGGAACAAAGAAAATACTGTAGAATGTGTGTCATACTCCATAAAAGAAAATAGAGAATGCAGAAAAGCATAAAATATTTTGGAATGTCGAAGCGAATTGGAGATGCATGACATGACTGACAATAACTTCTAGAAAAACAGAATATATCGAAAAAATTGCAAAATACTACTAATTTCATCAGTGTGTATCGTAAAACAATATGCGGACTTATTTCGACACATCTCTGAAATACCAGGATGTAGATAGATGTTTGTCCAAATTTTGTAAGAATTTGATAAATTATAAGCAATAAAACTTACCTTCGTAGATAAATTGGGTGGGATATGATGATGTGACATTTTGGGGAGTCAAAATTGACATGGTGTTTTGAATATTATCGTTAACTGGGGTATTACCCTCTATTATTTCACAGAGGGTTAGGCTTCAAGTGTGGGAGGTTAGGGGGCTGTTAGCAATGTTTTCAATTTAGAATCAACCTATAGGTAATTTTTTGAATAAAGATTTCACTAAATTTATAAAGATAGCCGCTACAATGAACGTTCTCAGGGTTGCATCGTAAATTGTGAGAGACAGGAAAATCTCAATTTTCAACTTCTGAGTAGGTAACCACCTAATCGAGTTTAAATTAAGGATAGCCAATTAAGAAGGAATTATAATTTTAGTCCTCTTAGCGAGACTGGTGCGCTAAGAGGAGTGCATTTATGATGAGTGAAAAATATTCTGCAAGGAACAGTTTCAAGGGTGCGAATAAGGTTTTAGCAAAATGGTCAAAACTTACATAAAGTGTAATCCATCCTTCGGGGGGAAGCGTGAAGATTGTCAAGGTTGGAGTCGTACCCAGAATCTAGTGAGTGGGTGCATAAAGGCAGTGACATACTACGATCGAACCTGCAACCGAAAGAGTTGAAGTATCGGCGAGCTCAAAATTATGGGAGGTAATGTCGGTGTGAAGAAACGTTCATTCAACTAACCGAGATAGTTTGGGGTTATCGAGGATTTTGTTATTTCGAGTAGCTCGAATAGAAGGCAAGCTATCGACTGAAGACTGAAGTTGAATACCGCTATCAACTGATGGACGTTTGACCAGACGGCCAATGAGACCTTTGGTACTCTGACCACCTGCAACCAAATTTAAAAAAAAAATATGCGAATTATTACACAGAGGTTTATAGTTTTCCTGCATAGATACCACTTTTGCGTAGATCATTGAATTCTTACTATCTCGTGTAAGACCCTGATTTAGTGGGGTCGTTCTTTTTTTCTTTTTTCTTTTTTTTTTGCAGTGGATACCTCTCCGCACGCAAACGGACAAAAATGCCATCAAAGTAAGGGGGAAAAAACCAGTACAAATAGGTATAAGCTCTCAAACGTTCGTAAAAGTTACCGACATAAATAATATGCATTTTTCCTCTACCCCATCTCAGTAGCGATGCGTGGGTCTGAAAACTGCGGGGCACCAAACCAGAACACAAAACCAAGAGATTTTTCTACAAAATACCTACCTCAAGGCAACAACACCCTTCTCTTTATTTACTGATTGCTTGATATTCAGCAAAGGCTCTTCCTGAACTTTTAATCAACATTCGTCGCACGGAAACGTCGAACATTTCTACTGTATATTAGCCACTGAATTCATGTGGCACAAAAATATAGTAAACTAAAATACAACAGAATAAGGACTCATCGCCGGTACACACTTGCTTGAATGGAGAAGCTACTAACTAGATGCTAGGTACTTATCTGTGGTACGACGCCCATCAATCCACAAGACCACAACCAGCAAACACGACAAAACGCATGTTGGTACCACAAATCCAAATCTGTCAGCGGAACGGGACCGAACTCAAACACACAAAATTCGACGCAAAAAAATGGCAACATACTCAATAGAGAATAAGAATGCGATTCACGACCAATAAGGATAAGAATACGAGACAGTCAAAACAAATCGAAAGACATATTAAGCACCTCGTATCGAGATGACAAGTTCAATCAAAGCGACCGAATCGATTGAACAAGAATGATTTTGGGGGTGGAAGTCAGATTCTGCGGACAGGTCCAAAGTGGGTGAGGCAAACTACATTTTTACTCGACTGAGCATGCGCGGACAAGCCACTTTTCTCAGTTGCCATGGGAACACTAGGTCCCAGGGCCTGCCAGTTTCATGAGCACAGGTTTCGATTTCACTTGCAGGACATTGAATACTGTCGCTTTATTCCAATAACATGATTTGTCTAGGGAAACACCATGGATGCTCTACTAGAATATTGAATATCCATAGCCAGAGAAATTTAGTGGGTCGTTGTTGAACTTTGTCAAAAAAGCTAGGTACAGTGTATGGAGGGAAATGCAAATGCCAACTGAGCACATGGTTAGCTTTTTTTTACTCCAAGTGCTTTTGGGTGCCTAGGGCCCCAATTGGCCTTATGAACTCAGTGCCCCATCTCCTGTAACACGCCATTTTAGCCCTACGAACTCCTCACCAGTTCATTTTTGAAAGTCTGATGGTTGCTAAACCTAAGTAGAGCCCTCGGTATTATTCAATTCCCTGAGTATTTTTCTAAAACTAGGTAGTTTTCTCCCAATTTGGACGATTCGGTTGGCCGTGCACAGCATATCTGCACCTATCAACTAATAGGTAAGAAAACCTATCATCAAAACCCGAAGTATCCATCCTTCTACAAATTAAATAAGATCAAATTAAATAACTCCTTCTATATAAAGGTTCTGGAAATGTCAAACTCCTATTTTTCACCCCTTACAGATGTCTGACAGTAACGCCGAGCTTCGTGGACCAAATAGGACTGACAAACCGAATTTAACTAATTCTGGTTAATAGAAAGGGAAGTGCAAAGTACGGTATGTAGATTCTCCGTACCTCGAAACGCAAACCATCAAATTTCAAGGGGGTACAAATGTTCTTTCCACGCTCGATTTAGTGAAACAAATGAGAAGAACCTACTGGATGAAAATCGCTCTCTAGACGAGGGGTCGAGGCAGTAAGGTAAAAGCAGCAGCTGTCGAGACTGCACCAGTAGTCGAAAACCCAATCAAACAGTGAGAAACACATGGATTTGAGCCACATTAACGCTTTCGAATACCTTCGTGCAAAACGATGCTGCAACAGTTTACGGGCGGGAAACATGTGATTTAGGCCATGGAAAGGAGGGCAGTTCGCAACCTCATTGAAAACCAGATGTATGGTCAGTGTTTTGGTCAAGGGCCCTCAAGGTGACTCAGCTTTTTCTTAACTTATTTCGTGATATTTATGCTCCCATGGCTTTTAACTTGTTGTTTATTGATTAGTTAAAGAACATTTCCGAGCTGTTTGCTCACTTTTTATTCCTAAAACCAGTAATTTCGGGATGCTGACTTCTGGTATAATATTCAACCCGTTTTGGGGTTTATTATTTTCAATAATGAACCTTTGGAATCGAGCATGACCCCCCCCCCCCCTCCTTCAATATGTAGGGGTTCTCGTTTCAAGGTACGTGGAATCCGAAAATATAATTAAAAAATGTCTGTCCGTCCACTGTACTTCGCACGTACCTTAGTTACCAAGAACCAAAATTAAAGAAATTTGGTTTTAGGTCCCATTTGGGGGTCTAGTTGGTCTACAAAGCTTGGCGTTACTGTCAGTCATCTCTAAAGGTGGGACGCCCTCACGGCCGCGCCACCATCGCTAGCTCCAGCCGCGGACGCACAACACGATGACCGGAGTGTTTTCCTTGACGCACCTCACAGCTGCACGGCCGTCTCTTTGTTTTAGCTGTTTTCTTTCAGTTTAGTTCGCGATGTCCCTGAGTAAACATGCTCATGCATTATTTTTGGATGAGGAAAAGGAGTTAATTTCGTTGGACAGCGGAGAACATTCACCTATTTTCAAAAAGAGAAGTAGAATGATTCTTTCAATTCCTCATAAACGGGCACCTAAAAAAAGTGAGGAAAGGTTCAAGAAGTTGCTCTGCCTCAACAATTTAAAATCCTCAATTTAAAGCCTCAATTTAAAATTATTATTGTTTGAAAGTGTTTCAAATTGTATAGGTAATTAATTTTTTAAATGTATACTATGATGTTGTCAATAAATATCTATCTATCTAACTTTGCCCAATTTGACTACATTGCCTCCTTGGTAGAACAAGATGCAAGGGTTTGCGTACTCCGCCGGGCGGTGGCAGGCCGTGGGACTGGTCCCTCCAGCAGTGGCGCGTCCACGGTTCCCAGCCGCTTCAGCCCTTATTCCGCCATGCTGAGTCAAGGAAACTGGTTGTACTGAAAATACACTGAAGCAGTGGTAGGCGTCCAGTCCCATCAAGGAAATCCCACCTTAAGGGGTGAAAAGTAGGGGGTGACATTTCTCGAATGCCAAAGCTCGAGAACTTTCAATAGAAGGGCATGGGTTAAAAAAAAAATTTTTTAATTGATCTTGAACATGACGATTTTTTTGAGACCACCCGCAGCATTGTACGACCAGCCGTTCGTTTCACTGACAAGCTTTGTCAACATGATCGTGAATGACACTGTATAAATCCGGCCCAGATATCATTGCTAGTCCCTGATAATAATCTCGCATGGCTGTATGAAATCGAGTTGGTTGTTCCGAGATATTATTTCATTTGAAGAATGATGGTTATTTTAGATTCTGCTGATACTTAGTTTTGTAACTTGAAAAAACTTTATGCTTCATGAATAACAAATAATTAATTATAGAATTCTTAATTTCCACCACATATTCACGAAATGTGATTGCCTGGCTGGCTCCGGTACCTATTCGATTTAGGGCTCTCATGCGGCACCGGTACCTACTCGATTTAGGGCTCTCTTATGGGAAGCACGAGGGTAGGTACTGGCCACAGAAAACAGTGTTCTACGCAGAAGGAGCATTTATACAGGTAAATAATACACCGTGTGTAATCATTTCCAGCGTTTCAAGTAGTCGAGGGGGAACTAAAAACCTCTTTAAATCTACTGATTCAATAGTGGACACCCCGCTGTTCTGGTAGATTTTCGCTACGACATAATTTACTCATGAGTACCATTTCTTATACTAGGTTTTCTCCTATCTTTGGAACGCAAGAATAGTCAATAACTTGAACCTTTTCGTGTTCCACCTACCCAACCTGAATCGGTGACTTTACATAATGATAATAGTAAGCAGTAACAGTAATGATATTCAAAGCAAGACGATAAATATATTCTAGGTGATGGATATTTATTTATATCTACATACTCAGTCACTTGTTCGAAATGAAAACTTTCATTTTAACAAGGTTTCGACTACTGATGCAAACCTCCTTGTCGACTACGAACACATGCTTTTTTTAATGTCGACTACTGGCTGTATAAGAAGTTGTAGTGTCGATAAGTTGTAGGTATCAGAAAATATGACATTTTAGTCGTTTCAAATAGTTTTTTTTTTCAATAGGTGGCGCAATAGACCTTTGTACAACCAGTGAAAAAAATCGGGAATTTTTCTTAGTTATTAGAAGAATCCAGGCAAATGAGAGTGAAATCCGGCTTGAAGTGTCGACCAATGGTGCTGACACCTTTGACTGTTGAGCAAAGAATTATCTACCTGGATGAAGAGGAATGAAGCTACTTCAAAATACCTGGGCTAGGTGATGAATTTCTGCTAAGATCTCTTTGGTTTTCAGCCCACTGTGGAATGTTTACGTGTAACTCCATATTAATCCCACCATAGTCAGATCTACTGCGAAACGAAATAAAAGCAGTGGGATTAATCAATCAAATCCTCAACTTGTAGTAATACGCTGTATTACTACAATATTATTTATTATTACATCATGTAATTATTGGGTAGGTGTTGGCATACTTATTCAAACTGTTAGGGTGAAGGAAGACACCGTCATCTCTGGAACTGTTAAGTGACTCAAGGGATGTGTGAGTTCCGTCGATACTGTCTCGTTCAACACTCTCGTTCTCACAGTCATCTGTAAGTTGAAACATTATATTCACATAATTCCTGACACGTATGAATACAGGTACACTACCTATCTGTAGCAATCACAGAAGTCATCGGAGCACACCTTCATTGGGGTTCACGACATAAAAGCTAAATGAAACTCTACGTGGATTGTGGAAGTTTCCACAAGTTATTCAACGTGGTCTGATCGTACTAACTTGATAAAAGGTAAGTGGAGCGATCAAGCCTGGTGTGAAGATCACTTGCTAACCGCAAATGGCCGTTTTTCTTGGCAACATCAACAGCACTCTCTCGAGAATGGTTCAGCAGTGTAGCAGAAGCAGGTAGCCACTCGTGTAGTAACTGACATGTTTCAGATTGACCCCGTTCGCAAGCTCTCATCTGTGAAATGCATCGCAAAGCTTTAGATGAACTGTACATTTCAATTATTCAGAATACGTTCGGAAAACTCGACTCTGCCACCAAAGATATTTGGCCAGGAATCGATGATCTATCGGAAGACATCAGCACTAGAAGGAATTTATTGAGAACGATGTCTGTAGGAAGAATGTATTTACCAGAGGAGTGAAGCCGTCCGAATCCTGATTGAGACCATCAACCTCAAGCTCAAGGAGTTGTGAAGGACGTTCGGTCCTCCATTGTATCAAGGAGCACACCAACCTGCAAAGTGACATTCCCAAAATTAAAAAAATTGTTATGATAGGTAACTAGTCCTCAACTAACTTGGGACCCTCACGTCATCGACATAAATCGTTTGACAGGGGGTTTTAAAATTAATTTTTTATCATTTTATATACCTAGAGTAACCGAGAGCAGCTGAGAGATGAAGGAGCGTCATCCCTTTATAAGACTCAAACCATTCCACAGTCGTTGCATCGACCAACTCTGTAGTTTTCCATTTCCTTTGAGCAAGCTTATGAACTCTGCTCATTAGCTTTTCCTCAAAGCTTCCAGTGATGGTAGAATTCTCCACCTGAAAAACGATGACAACTTTGAAAAATCAACTACTTCGTAGTTGAACAATATAGTGGCTTTTGTAGGTTCAAAGGTAGCTGAGGTAGGTTCACCTAAGAGTTTTTTGAAATGAAAACATTTCTAAAAGTTGAATGGTCTAACTAACAGTGTCTTGCGGCTCTTGTTTGATATCCAATCGACCGTCTATGGCGTCCAATCTCTGCATCAATGTGAAACGAAGCAGGCTGTCGTGCGGCTGGGTTTCGCGTGTCCCCACTTCCACAGCCCTCTCGTTTCCACCAGGCGCCGCTCTCTTGTACTCGAACATGGCGGAGTTTGATATTACGAACCCTTCGCAGGCCACTTGCAGGGTAACTATTCCAGCTTCGTGAGCTGATGGAAAAGTGAGGTACAGGAAATAATGAAGGCATAAATCAAGAAATTCAAGAATTTACTAAATACCTAGGTACAGTTAGCATAGGAAGGTGTTTAGTCCTACACTCAAGAAAACTACAGAAAGCAATCAACCAAAACTCCCTACCTGGGCAATAGCATCGAAGAACGCCACTTTGAACCAATGTTGTAGGAACTGGACAGGAGTCAAACAAAACAGTATACGGCGAAGTGTTCGAGTACCATGGACCTGTAACCAAGACCTTGACTCCTCCCTATAGACATAAATACATAATATAATAGATTCGGTATTGTTATAACGACAGAATGAGCACTAATCAAGGAGCTACAGCACATAAAACTCCCAGATACAACTCATATACCCCTATATAATATTCCTCATATAATCCCCCCATATAATCCCCCATATAATTTAATAAGTGACGTTTGAGCGGTGGCGTCACTGGGCCAGTTAAAAAGAGAAAAGGAAAAAAAGTCTACCAAGTTTAAACAGTAACGGCACATCAATATTTGATCGTATCTCATTTAAATGTATGATAAATAATCAATTCAGTACCTACCTACCGATTAGGGTGGATTCCGGAATGTTATCCTGAATGTGTGGATTCAGTACGGGTAGGGTGGCTTTGATTTGTTGTTATGCGTGAAGCATAACGTGTAGTTTTGGAAAATCATGAAAATCGTGCCATTGCGATGTTATTCACAGGGAACCATCCAGAAGCTGCACCCCAATTACCCAGCAAATTTGAGCAAAATCGGGCCTATGGTTGGTAAGGAATTGAGTAGCATGGACTACGTGCTTGCGCATGCGCAGTAGTCATATAACGATCCGATCGTTCTGAAATCCATTGGGAAATATCTAGGAGTTGCACCCCAACTACCCACAGGATTTTTGAATTGATCTAGAGCCCAACACACAAACTGATCCCTGAAATTTTTAGCAAAATCAGATTTGAATCGAGGAATTTATACATGTGGCATTTTCGGGCACAGACGGATAGACCGAACCAAATTTGCATGGAAAGCTCTAAAACGCGAGTGGAAATTTGATTTTGGAGGCAAAGAAGTGTTTCATCAAAAGTGAAAACAACGCTTCCACTACCTTGGTAGACTTAGAAGCAAAATTAAAAATTATAATACAAAAATATAATTATAATATAGACATGAATGAAACGAAACTCAAGTGAGTCTATGTCAAACCTCAACTGTATACAGAAAATTCTGGGATGCAGTTTCTATCCAATATTATTTCTACGCTGAAAATCTGCTAATACTACTAATAATGTTACGTAGGATCCTATTTGGATGATGCCGAATCGTATGTTATGTGTTTCATTAATATATTTCAGTTGATAATCCATGACAAAACATTTATCAGACAGGCATTTTCCAAACTTTAACTTTTTGGAAAATGGCATTTCTAATAGTTGAGCAGTAGTGAGCCTGGGCACCTCAACGGCGCCAGCATGTTTAGTTATTTGGTGCTAATATTAAAAAAAAATCCCAAACAGAAATGAATTTGTGCGGATGCGTTTAGGGGGTATGCAAATGATTCATAGTTCGCAAACCATGGACTATCAAACACACAGGTTCTGGTGACCCACCAGTATTGCTTCTGTCCCCGACTGGCTTGTCAACACGAGGGTCTCTTGAACTGGAAACAATGGAATTTCACATTTTGGGGGCCATCCGCAGACACGCTGTAGCTAGGACGTAAGGCTAGCTGTAGCTAACGCGTAGCTGGAACGGCTACTTAATTCACTTTCTTTTCATTTCATTTCATTTAAAATTAATATAAATTGCTTTTGTAACCCATGCAAATGGTACATCACTATTTATAAAACGATTTACAATCAAGTTCAGGGCACCAAAACTTATTTCATTACATTTTTTTTTCCAGTACTCTTACAACGAAATTAAGCAATATCAAAAGTCCTATTGATTAGTCATGAACAGATACAGTTTACCAGGATTTACTACCAATACGCCCATTAGCACAACTTTTTACTGTAAAAAAAATATTTAAAAAAAATATATATAAGATATAAATGGCATACCTCAGTGTAAGCCCATTCAGGGGAATAGTCAGTGATATTGGCTGTGCCTTCACGATAATCCATTCTCGGAGGCGAGTTATTTTCCTTTTCAGTATCCATAACCTCACCGTTGTTCTCACTGCTAACCACAGAGTCACCCATGTTGTTACCTGAGAAATATACTATCTTGGTAAATACGAGAACAAATATTAACAAGACAATTGTAGGCAAAACCAAGGGGATTAGACAAGCCTAGGATCGAATAGATCCTACATAAAAGTACGTATAGCATTTCCACGTGTGTTACTCAAGGTGTCTTGAAACGGAATTTAGTGGTAGAAAATATTTAAATAGTTATGGAGATAAGAGACACCCCCATATCGCTATAATAGACAGATGGACTGCACCAACCAACGTATAGGGAAAGAAAGGAGTGTTAAAAGAAAAACGCTGCAAATCCCTGCACAACGGTTTATTATTTTGTATAGAATACCCTCCTGTTACAGATCACAGCTCTATGTATAGATAACCCGTCTATATAATATGATATGTACTATTCTATTATATGCATATTATGTAGATCGCAGACACTCCGTAGGTTAGTACCTAACCCCGTACTCGTTACTAGTTACCTACCTAAATCACGAGTTAAATGTTGCTAAAATAATTCTGCTGATGACAAACAGTACCTAACAAAGAGAAACACACATAATGAAGTTCTGAAAAGAAATTGTTGATGAGGAGTGAAAAAAGTTGCAAAAGTACCTACCAACAAACTCCAGCCCCTTCTACGTAGATGGTATAATGAACCGTTGTGTAATAATTTACCGTTGAGTAATGATTTACCGTAGTAATAATTTACCCATCAATAATACTTCAACGTTTGTTCAAGTTTCACTACCTACCAACAAACTCCAATAGAGCCATCATTTTTCAAATTAAATAATATCACAGAACAACCAACTCGACTTCATACTCCGCCAATATAATCAGGTGATCCCTACCAATGATTGGCCGTATTCACAAATTCCTATTGTGGGCGCGTCTCTGGTTACGAGATTTGGTTTGGATTGTATACAATTTCATTCACACTGGAGTCGAAAATGCCTGTCGGTGCAAACTTCGGGGCCTTACTGTGAACGAACGGCTGGACGTACGATGCTCCGGATGGTCTTAAAAAACTCGCAAGTTCAAGAACTATTTAAAACCGTAAAAATATTTACGTAAAAAAATGGTATAGGCGTTTTGAAAATTTCAACCCCTATTTTGAACCCCTTAGAGATGACTCACAGTAACGTCGAGCTTCGAGGACCAACTAGACGCCGAACGGAACCTATAACCCGAATTTCATCAATTTTTTTTCATGGTAACTAAGAAAAGTGGCCCGTACGGCGTACGGCGTACGGCGGACAGACAGAAATATTTTTATTGCAGTTTTGGATTCTACATATCTTGAAACGTAAACCATCAAATTTTGAGGGGGGGTAAGAATTTTTTTTTTCATGCTCGATTCCAATGGTTCATTATTGAAAATAATAAACCAAAAACTTCAAATAGAAATATGGGGAGTCAATCAGAAAAACAACAAAAGACTTGACATTGCACTTGGATAGGTACTTAAAATTTTATTATCTTACGAATGTCAAACATTATTTACCGTTGTGATTATGATCAAGGCCTTCCAAGTCGGGAAATTCAGAGAGCATATCAAAGGCGTCTAAATTGACAAAAACGTCGTCATCAACGTGGCTAGACGCATTGACGTCGATGAAGTCTATTTCGAGGCCGGGAAGAACGGATGACTCTTTATTTTCGTCCCTGAAATAGAGATTTAAGTTCAGGTACTTGAACATGTTTTTCACGGTTATAGGCGATTTTTAAAATGTATAGGGCGTTAAGAGACGCCACACTTACCATATATGCAGGTAGGTATAAAAGTAGCATGTTATTAAACAAATGATGAATATTATTATGTACTACGGTTGTTATAATGAATTAGGTATGTTGATAACAACGGTTGTTGAAGAACTGATAACAACGATCGCACTTCAGTGAGGTAGACAAGGGGTGAGGTATGTAAATGAATGAGGAGGAAGAGTGTGTTAATCAATGCCTCATTGTAACACTAATGGCTCACGACACTGGGCCGGGAAGTTTACCTGCTGTCGCTCTGAGTACACGACAGTGGCATGTTTGCCGACAGTGTTTGCTGAATGTCTTCCTGTGACAAGTCCAGTGTCTCGTAGTACTCCGAGGAGCTACCCATATCTTTGAGATGAGGGGCGAGGTAGCTCTTCATCTGAGGCTTGTTTCCAGAGACTTGTTTCCTCTTGTATTTGGTGTTCTCCATCTTGTCAACGTGAGCCACTGTGTCTTGGGCGCCGTTTCCGGTCGAGTTACTCGTCTGTTGGTGCACACTGTGACCACGCATTTGGGCAGCGAGGGGTTGAGAGATTTGGCAGTGGCCGCTTTCCATCTGCAAAGACCACCATCAAAGGGATGACCACCGTCCGAATCCAAACCAACCAATAAAGGCATTCACAAACATAAGATCAAAAGGCATATGCCTGAACATTATAATGGATTTATAGAATTATTTGTTTACCATTTTCCGTACCTCCATGGGCGGGTCGTGGTGTTTGTCTTTACGGTTATGACGTTGTGTGACGACTGAAGTGACGTGACCGCTCGATCCGGTCGACTGGTTGGAATTGAGTATGAGAAGAGAGCCGGGCGTCTGGAGCTGAGACAGGCTGAGGACTAGAGGAGCATTTCCCTGACTAGAAGATGAGCCCTGGAACAAGGAGAACTATCCAAATAAGCACAATACAGCTAGTCCTCTGGTAACAGTATTGAAAAAAAAGAAAAAAACTCGATCAGAGGGCTTCACAAAAAACTATAAAAATGATATTGGCAAGCTGACAGGGAGTACAGAAGGTTTACGAGTCGTGACGTTGAGCATCGACTGAATACCAAAAATATGCCAATTTGTACAGGAAAATGAGGTTCATACCTAGTTATGCTGTGCTGAAAGTTTAAAACATCAAAGAATGCTTTTGGTTATTTTGGTTTCTTTTTTGGTGGAATGGAATTAGCAAAATATTGCAGCAGCAGAATGAGGCCAACATAAAACGAATGAAATGACAATAAGCATGTTCACAATGATATAATCGTAAAAATGATTCAACTACCGTTATAAAGCATTCAATGAATATTTTTTTGGGTTTTACCTGTCTCGTGGTTGTAGTTTCTGAGTGATTACCTTAAGTTGGGACAGATTAAGCACTGACTGTGAAGCCGCAAGCCATATTTTTGAAAGAATACCGTTTTTGTTTCATTGTGCTCTCTGCCAACATTCGGTGATTCGTCTACAACATCGGCCTATTTCGTTGCTCAACTCCCCAAACGAAGTGTGATTGTATTCTGATGATATTTTATTTGTGCAAAAATGCAATAACTTGCGGTCCGGTCTAACTGAGGTTATTTTTACTCATTATCAGAAAATTAAGGGCCGAAAGTACTGCAAACGTTTTGCAAAAAAGTTCTAAGCTCAAAAATGAGCTGAAAACCCCAAACGTAGGTATTCGAAAACTGGTCAACAAACCTACCTAAAATGAGGAAAAATCATAAAGAGTTAGTGACGGGAGAGAGGGATAAGAGCTACCGAGTTAAAACTTGTTGGTAAATTAGGTAGGAAGGTCCCTAATGCAATTTCGCAACTGTGTACAGTGTTCGGATTAAACACTGTACAAGTAGATAGGTACCTACGTAACTACAAAATATGAATTATAACAAAATATCAAGTGTGTTCAGGTAGAGAGAGCTCACTCACACCGGTAGGTACGTACCATTTAGCCGCCTGTTATTTACCTACTTCCCAGCCAATCTCTATTTGGCGCTTTAGTGTAAGTACGTATTTACATTTGTTGAACGATGGCCAGTTCGACTTACATGAGGTAGCTGTTGGGCAGGATGGATATGATGTACAGGAACAGTTCTTTCACTGTGGTTCATACCACGGGCAACAAGCATCCCGGAACCAGTAGTTGAGGACACCTAAGGAATGCAATTCAAGATGGAAGGATTCATGTTGGATTGGAACGTTTACAGGTATAGAATATACAAGTGGAAGGAAACCCAAAATGTAATTTTTACAGCAAGGATTTTACCACAGATATCTTTGAAGAAATCAATGGTAAGTAAGGACATGGAACGATGTCAAAATAACTGGACAAGCTACCTGATTACTGTCTGAAGAAGGTTCGGGTTTGGCTGACGTTATCCGTCTTATAGGCTGCGTACAAGTTTTAGCGTCCTGACAAGTAGAGTCCGGGCACCCGCACTCCAACTGCTTGCAAATCGCTGCTGTCCTCGCACTCCTTTGACGTTCGAGGAGTTGCGAAACGATCGATTCGACTGTCTCAGCAGTCTGCAAAAGGTGGGAGACGATGGACATTAGTGATTTCATGACGGAACCTATCGCCAGGTTCAGTAAAGCTCCTGGACAGTGGACTGCTGTAAAAAACAGCCGATCCATCGGCCAGTTTGTGAAATCTACGTCAATCCTGTCCAAAACAGTTCAAGGAAATTTCAGAGATCTTGCAATATTACATAACTAGCAAGTCAATGGGGACCGATTTAGGGTCCTAATGGTAGATGATAATATATTATAATGTTCTTTTTGAATGATGAAAACCTAAAGTCCCTATTCTTAATTCAACAGATGAATTAAAACACTACCATAAAGCAGACTTACAGAAATCTCTAGTTCGTTCTTGACTTCCGCTTCTTCTTCACTATAAACTGTAAAAGTAAATACAAAATTTAAACATAATACCACATGACAACGTTTTAAATTTATTAATAATAATATAAAAAGCCTAAAACGATTTATTTATGAAAGCAGATATTTCGATAAATACCACAGTAGGTACCTACACGATTTATGGAGTTATTTAGTGGATCTTTTTGGAATTCCGTTGTTATTATTTACTATTCATCTCACATCTGGTGGGGACGCGGCTTCATAAAGAAATATTATAGCAAATCAGAATGCAACAGTAACTTACACATGGGCTTCAGTTGTGATACTAGTTCTTCTTTCGTCCATTGCTTCTTATCCGCGCAGAGAGCTAAGCTGGGAGAGACCATCTTGTTGTCATCCGGATAAGGAACGTTGAGATAATGAACGAGTACTATGTCTGGATTCTGAAAAGAATGGTAGAAAATGAACAGTTACGGTACCTACTAATTAGATGAGACGCGAATAAACTATATCGGGCAAGGTCTTTTTTAAAGCTGAACGCTATTTATCGAGTGTTATTCTGTAAAACACTCCACTTTTAGACCACTTGGGTAACAAGGACTAATTAATAAATTCACTCTTGATATATGGGTACCTAACATAAATATGAGATTAGAGGGGACGGAGGACACACAAGGGGACAATTATTGACCTATTACATTTGCGTGTCAAGTTAGTAGAAAATAATACATAAGGTTATATACTAACAGCGAATTGGATTATGTCAATTGGACCAATGTATTCCGGAGTTTAGGAAACGTAATTTTTCCTAAGAGGAGAAAAGAGAACGAAAGAAAGTTACCTGAAGTAGCCAGTAGCAACGCCTATGGAACGTCGGTAAAATCGCAGAATGAACGTAACAACCGTAGATACACTGTAACAAGTAAAAATATAAGTTTAAATTATTAATCAGCTATAAATATCTACTACAGTGGGTAATGTAAGTTAGGTAGAAATTGAGACAATTTGTTACGAGGGAAAATCCATGAATTATAACAACACCTACGTGGGCTATACTCGGTCATAATTCCACTAATAATTAAGTTGCAACGATCCAATTTCCGTCATACACTCTCTCACACCATCCTAATTAAATGATAAATAACGGTAGCTTAGATAATTTAATGAACAGATGTTGTTGAATCACTCTAGAAGATGACTGAGATAACTGCTAGCTGTACACACATGTAAGCTATTTAATCTTTATTCACTACATCTTTATTAATAATTGCATACATACAGTACTCAGCTATCCAAGACTTGGGGGACGTTTTTCCACACAAACAATTTCAAATATTTCCGTATTTTCCCAATAGTTTTACATAAAATGTTACCTGCGTACAATGTAGGACATCTATGAATCGCAATGTAATGGGGCATGCTCATAGGTGACAAACGCGGTTTTTATTATTTTTAAATTAAAGTAGGTTCCATTCAAGTAGGTTCTATTCTAAGACCAACCGCACTCTCCCACGACGATAGTTGTTTTTCTATGCCTTTTCAAAGATTCCAGCACTTCCTATGTCATTGCACCCCTCTCGCCTGGGCCCCCCTGCCAACTGAGACGTAGGGAGTGCTGGAATCTTTGAAAAATCATAGAAAAATAACTATTTATCGTAGGAGTGCGGCTGGTCTCAACTTCTAAGAGTATATATATATATATATA
Source organism: Leptopterna dolabrata (assembly GCA_954871275.1). Taxonomy (NCBI): domain Eukaryota; kingdom Metazoa; phylum Arthropoda; class Insecta; order Hemiptera; family Miridae; genus Leptopterna; species Leptopterna dolabrata. The sequence continues at coordinate 46,198,959 of OX940978.1, read as the reverse complement.
TAAGTAGTATCGGAATACCAATCCTGGGCCACTGCCTTAGATCTCTGATAAAAAGTTTTAACATAAAAGATCAGAACATATATTTTCACTTGAATCCTTGATGTTTTTTATTTTCACTTGAATCCTTGATGTTTTTTATTTTCACTTGAATCTCTGATAAAACTTTTTTACCACAAAACATCAGAACCAGTGACTTTTTTTAAAAAAATATTTTTTTTATCAGAAACTCTAGTGAACTCTAAAAAAATTTTCAATCGTAAATAAAAAAATGCAAATTTAGGGGTCGATATTTTCGAAATTTAGCTCCCTCTGATGTTTTCACTAGAAAAAATAAAAAAAATTAAAATGACGTCACGCTAAAAATATTTTTGAATCGTCTTAAATTAAAATGACGAGACGCTCTTCTGAATTTGGGAATCCCAAACCATTAAAGGTGGACCCGTCGAATCGACGGGTCCTATGTATTTAAATATTTTTTTAATCTACGGACCCACCTTTAAGAATTCAATTCAGGCAGGATAAATAGTATCCATACAAGAATAGACAAAAGAAAAAAGTGGGTGGATAAAAAAAAATGAGGGGTAAGTTAAAAAAAAGAAAATAGTAATAAAATATAAGATGAGCAATAAAATTATATTACCAACTGAAATTTACATGGAGATCCGAGACAAGATCACAGATGCTTATGACCATTTCATTTTTTGCAAAGCTGTGAATATTCCAATAGATAAAAAGAGGAGTATATTCTTAAATGTAAATCCACAAACTCTCATATTAAATTTTGATTCAATCAAACATAAACAGTTTATTAGAGATTTTGTTGAAGAGTCTGGTTATTTTGTACCTTGGAATGAGATTTCATTGTATCCAAATCTACCAGAAAATTTCATTCGAGAGTTCAAGGATAAAGTATGTTGGTATGAAATATCATCTGAGCAAAAACTATCTGAGAAATTTATTCGAGAGTTCAAGGATAAAGTATGTTGGTATGAAATATCATCTGAGCAAAAACTATCTGAGAAATTTATTCGGGAATTCAAAGATAAAGTACAATGGGAACGTATTTCATCTAGGCAAAAACTATCTGAGAAATTTATTCGGGAATTCAAAGATAAAGTACATTGGAGACGGATTTCATCTAGGCAAAAACTATCTGAAGAATTCATTCGAGAGTTCCAGAATGAAGTAGACTGGAATGAGATTTCATCTGAGCAAAAACTATCTGAGAAATTTATTCGGGAATTCAAAGATAAAGTACATTGGGAACATATTTCATCTAGGCAAAAACTATCTGAAGAATTCATTCGAGAGTTCCAGGATAAAGTATATTGGGAATATATTTAATTTCACCAAACACTATCTGAAGAATTCATTCGAGAGTATGCGAATTTTATTGACTGGTATTGGATTTCTGGACAGCAAAAACTATCTGAGAATTTCATCAGAGAGTTCAAGGATGTTTTAAATTGGAGATGGATTTCATCTAGGCAAAATTTAAGTGAAGATTTCATTAGAGAGTTCCAAGATAGAGTGGTTTTGGATCAGTAAAAAAATAATAGTTTAAAAGTGTTCGTTTTAATGGGGGTTCCCCATTAAAACATATTGAACAAGATGCAAGGTTGTTCTGTAGGCCAGCAAGCGCTATCTACCGACGAATCTGTGAACAGGTTGCATAACCAGGAAGAGGTGGCCGTCTCGCGGGAGGTAGGGCGTTTGACCTCATTCAGCCTTGAAATACACTACTCAACATCGCAGAACGCCCTCCCAGTTTTATAACTGGTCTTGGCCCATTGCCTACGTATCGGCTTAATAAGAGAGAGATCGGCGGATCGCTGCACGGACAAAACCTCAAGATTTTTTTGCCCTATATATATGAGGATACACTTCCCTCGAGATATTAGAAGCGTTACTAGCTGATGGGCCCTTAAGCTAATAATTAATCTAATTCCACCTCGATGGAAGTGAGAGTCGACCTTATCATCAAAATTTCCTTTCTTAACTGTTCTGCTCTCAACATCTACTTAAAATGCAGCAAAAACCGAAACTTCAACGCAACTGAAAAGCCAAGTTGAAATGACTCACGGAATTAAAACTCCGTTGTAAGTCGTGAAGGTTGTGCCATTCAAAGATCCCCTCCTATAAAGGGAGGTAGAGATCGTTCAGGAATGGATGCTGTGTGTAGAAGTTGAGCAGCCACAGAATGTGCGGTTAAGTTGGGACATTTTGCTGAAATTTCCTTTGATTTTTTTATGAGAATTGCACCTATAAGTGTAATTCATTTAAAATTTCGTGAGTTGTAATTCCTCAGGATAAAAATTTCCTTGGATTTCCTCTCCGCTTAAATCTTTTATTTTATAAGTAACTGGACTCGTTTCTAAAATCTCAGCTATTTCAAAAATCTCTTTCGTCCAATTTGCTTCATATTTGTTTGCAAAAGTTTTCTTTGATTTCGTAATTCTCACACGATTTCCAATTTTAAATTTCTTTTTTACATTTTTTCCACTCTTTTTAAATAAATATCTCAGAATTTCATTTTCGTTTCTCGCATCAACTTGAGCAGGTGTCATTCCAATGGATCGATGAACGTCTTGTTTGTTGTACTCATTAACTAATTCCTGTAAAATATCGACCCAATTTTGATTTCCATTCACCTCGAAACGAATTTTAATTTTTTTATTCAAAGTTCTGTTAAATCTTTCGATGATTGCAGATTTTTCTAAATTTTCCGTGTGATACATTTTAATTTTATACTCGTCTAAAAGTTCTTTGAAAAGTCTATTTTCAAATTCTAAACCTTTGTCCGTGTGAAGGAGTTTAGGAGTAGAATGATTATGAGATTTTACATTTTCCAAAACTCCTTTGAAAGCTTTTGAAACTACCATTCCGTTTTTCTTTTTCACTGGAACTGACCAAACGTACTTTGAAAAAGTATCAATGATATTCAACATGTAACCGAACCCCTTGTTTTCATTCTCGTATTGTTTCATTATAATCAAGTCCGCAGCCCAAAGATCATCTTTTCCATGAGTAACAATTTTCCTTTTCTGAAATTTCTTTCTAACGGGTTTATGTAATTCTTTCGCAAAATCCAATTTTTCGTTTTCTGATAAATTTAAAATTTCAGTTTCAGGAATTACGTTAGTTTCCTCATTCGGATTTTTTATGAATTTACTTTTATTAGTTTTACATTTCAGACATTTAGCTGCAATTCTCCACCTTCCGTTCGCAGTTTGTACAATTTCCGCGTTTATATTTTTCGTTCGTTTTTTACATTTATGACAATAAATTTCATCCTCCATGTTTTATTAAAGGCTACCGAAAGATTTTTTTAAATTCTTAAAGAGGGGGGGCGAATCACCTCCCCTCTTTAACCTTAAAGTCGAATACAAGCAAGTAGATTTTTTAATGGAGTGAACTCCATTAAAAATAAACCTTAGTATCTAATATTTAAGCTACTTCTTGCCTGATCATATTTTTAGTTGGATCATAAATTAAATTTGTTCTACTTACAATGATGACGTAACAAGTAGTACCTTCTGTGCTACCTGATGCAGATGCTACAGTTTTATTGAATTCTACATGAAGTATCAAATTACTTTTACTTTGAGATACGTTTTGAGGTTGATCCGACAAATCAATGCTATAAATTGGATAATCCCTTTTGTAAAATTCTGGTTCGATGTATGGAATTGATGGCTTGGAACTCATTGATTTTTTGAAGTCTAAAAATGCGTTGTACGCCAGAGAATAATCATTTTCATCGAAATCCAAATCTTGATTTTCCTCCGGGTATCTTCTACCACCTAATTCGATCCAATAATTTCTTACGTCTTTATGATTGAATCTAGAATTGTCCTTTTTCTGGTCGTTCGACGCGTCAGTTTGAAAAACTACGAAGCACCATAACGGATTATGCACGTTTCTGTAAATATTTGTAATATCGAACATTAAGGTTTTTCCTGTAACGTTTTTATGTTCTATGCACTGCCAACTTTTGAATTGAAATTGGTACGGCACGCTTCTAAGTTCTGCGATCAAATTAACTTTAGATTCGTTTTTATATTCAATCACTGGAACTCTCAAAACAAAAGATTTTATCTCCACAACTCCATCACTAGGTATAATCGAGGTTGCATCCTTTTTCCAAACTTGAATAACGTTATTATCGCTGTTTCGAATAAAAATTATTTCAAAACCTCCCTTGAAAATTGGAATGGTTATATCTTTGAAAAACCCCAAACCTAAATCACCGAGATAACCAACTGCACTGAAATTACCACCTCCTATTGCTTTCGAATTAAAACCTGAATTTAAAACTTCCCCATTATAATTCTTAGGGCCTGCAAAAGTGACAAGGCCCTGTACCAAGCCAGAAATGCCCGGATTCTCAATTTCATCTACTACAACATTGTGCTTTTTCACTTCTACACTCGAAAACATTTGACCCATGAAATTATCTACCAACATGACTGAATCTGAACCTGAATACGCCTTGGTTGGATCTTTCGACTTTAAAACTCCCTTTACGTAATACTGAATGTTTTTAGACAGAAATTCGTCTTCTAGATCAATTTTGAAAGTTGTCCTTTTGTTTTCAGCATTCAAATTTAAAGTTGAAGTCGGATTTATTGTACGAAACTGCTTTCGCACAATATCGTCTTGATATTTATCAAAAATCTTTTTAGTTTGATACATACTTTATTAGAAAAGAGATTCTTTTAACTTACCCCTCATTTTTTTAGATTTTTTATTTAGGTACTATGAAAAAAATTTTTTATGAGATTTTCTCATAAAAAAACACAACTCACTGTAATAACTAAATTTAAACATTTTTTCTAATCGCGTTTATAATTTCCGCTTTTCCCAGTTCTTTTCCCTTTTCTAAAAGTTTCGCTTTTTCCGTATCATTATTTTTATAACCGTTCAAAATGTTGGTTTTCATCTCGTCGTAATTTTTAATTTCTTGTTCAATATTGTTGAATTCCTCATCCGAAATTTTACCATCTTTCAAAGCATTCGTGATTTTTTCCTCTATGGAATTTAATTTTGTTCTCGCCAAAAGTGCGATATCCGAATGTTTATTAATTTTGTTTCCTACATAACTGCCCGAAGTTCTCAGGATTGCAGAAAATGTTGTTAATACGACTGAAAGTGGAACTCCAAAAGGGATTGCCACAGGGAGAGTGATACAAACACCAATCATCCCCAGTTCGGTTAATGTAGTGAAACACTCTATTCCGAAAAACGTTTTCGATAATTTGCAGTATTTTTTTCTCAAATTTCCCCTCATTTTCATTTCGTTTTTTAAAAATTCATATTGTTTTATAATGCGATTTATTCTATAATTGTTGGAATTAAATTCCGGAACTGGAATCTGAGGGTAAATGTTTTTGTAAAACGGAGTAAATTGTATGTCATTTTCAACTGCAGGAGCAGACGGTTTTTGGTTTTCATCAATGTTGTTCATCTTATTTATTATACAAATTATTTACTTTTCAGCAACAAGTAAGCTTTAATATCGTCGAATTGAATCTGTTCGTTATTTCCCGTGGTTGTTGACAATTTTATCATTTTTATTTCTTTCAGTCCTTTTCTTAGTGGAATGAAAACTACTTTCTTTGGTTTTTCCGTGTAAATAGTATTAGGTGGCATTGGTTTCTCTATGAAAGAAACGTGTAATAACTCGTTTTCAACGTGCAAATGGGGATGTTCATCATGATTTGTAAAGCTATATTCCGTAATGTTACAATGCCATTCGACTATATTATCAGAAAGAACGAGTTGTTTCGGATTATTCTCTGATACGTAGTTGGTATTCTTTTTAAACAAATTATTGGAACCTAAACAATGTTTCAACTGAAATATATCGCAAAAATTCCCCTCATCCACAATCTTCATGTCCATGGGAAAGTATGCAGCAATTCTGTAAGAATCGTCTTTTAAATACTCGAGATCGAATTTCAAACTATTCGGAGTAACTTGTTGTATTTCTTTCATTTGAGCTTCAGAATACTTTTTCATAGTTTCTTTTTTCTCTAACAAACTAGTTTGAAAATTGGATAAAAAACTAATCAACTTGGCTTTGAATGAACTCACATTGAACGTTCCATCGATTTTATATTTTAGATCATATTTTCCATCAGTAAAAGTATATCTGTAAGCGAACACGAAGTTTTTTATCTCAAACGTTTTCCTAGTTGTAAACAACAAAGCTGACATACCCAACTGATACTCTTTATTCGGATCGAGTGGAATTGGACTCTCAAACCTTAGTGTATCTCCTGAAATTTTTATAAACATTATTTATTTATATATAATAAATATAATAAATAAAATGAGTCAAAAATATAACATAGAGCTTTTTTCATTTGAAGAAAAGACAGCTTCTCACGATTTACTACCTCTGCCCCTACGCTGCCTAGTGGTAGGGCCATCCGGATGTGGAAAAACCAATCTATTGTGCAACCTGATTGTACAACCATGGGGAATTCCGTTTGGAAATCTTTACATATTTTCCAAATCTTTAGAGCAAAAAGTTTATAAAGATTTGAGAAAAGCTTACGAAAAAATAGCGGCTAAAGTTGGAACGGAAATAGCTCATTTTTACAATAATTGTGGCGAATTAATTGTACTAGATGATTGTCAGTCGAACAGTTTGATAGTTTTTGATGATTGCGTTAATGTTCAACAACAACAGATTATAAAAGATTATTACATGAGAGGACGTCATAAGAATATTTCTTGCATTTATCTAACTCAATCATTCACTAAAGTTGATACACAGTTGATTAGGGAAAATCTGAATTTTCTGTGTATTTTCAAGCAACGCCTAGTTTACATGAAAGCGATTTACGATGAGTATGTTGGAACAGATTTTACTTTTGATCGATTCAAAGAAATATGCAACGAATGTTAGTACGATAATCATGGATTTCTGACGATAAACCTCGAGAAAAAATTAAAAGATGGTCGATACATGAAAAAGTTTGAGAAAACGTTTCTTGAATAAACGATCAAAAACACCGTTAGACGATCAAAAACACCGTTAAATCACCGTTAGACGATCAAAATAACCGTTAAACCATCGTTGAAACGTTTTTTAAATATACGATCAAAATAACCGTTAAACCATCGTTGAAACGTTTTAAAAATATACAATCAAAAAAAATTTTTTGTTTACTATAATAAATAACTATGCCTACTGTTAAGCATTTAGAAAAAAATTTGTTGAAAAAATATAACGAACATAAAAAATATAACGAACATAAAAAAAAGATTGAAACTGATGATTCAGAAACTCGTGATCAAACTGATGATCAAACTGATGATTCAGAATTAGAACCAGAAAATCGAATTTTAATGAGAAAACCCAAAAAAGAAATGACTGTCAAGGAAGCGAACAAAATTCGAAAACTAGAACAAGAGTTAAGAAGTGCTTTCAGAGAAGCAAGAGTGGATATGCTGAATGATAAAGAAACCAAAGAAAGAATGTTTGCTCCCATCACGGAAAAATTAGTTGAAGTGAAAAATGCTGTGAAACAAGCTGACGAGGACTTCAAGAAGTTGGAAATTGTTCCTTACATGCAAGCTCCTATGGCGAGTAGTTCTCCTGTCAAGAAAAGAAAACTGGTGACTTTCGGGCCTACTAATACTCTTGAAATTAAACCAACAGAAGGAGCTTCTGCACTAGTTGATACGACATCAGATGAGACCGTAGTAAACACAAGAAATAGTTTATCAAACATCATGGATATGGTAGATCAGAATCAATCCCCATCGAATAGTGTTGGTCCGAAAGGAATTGGTCCGATTGCTAGACTTTACATCAGACAGGATGATAAACAATTTGGTATATGGGGAGAAGAGGACAAAATTTTCATCGGAGACCAACAAATTCAAGTAAACGGAGATGCAATCGTTATTCAAAAAGAAACGTACAAAGGAACGCACGGATTATGGCGTTTGTTAACTGATCCTCTAGGGCCTGATCCTGATAAATACACTCAAGAGGATTTGAAAGTTTACAAGAAAATTCTCATTCAAACTAATTCTTTATACCAAAAGAATGATCCAACTACTAATAAAGTAAAGTCCAGTACAGGGAAAAAATGGAAAGATTTGATCGCACCTATTTGGAAAGAAATCAAAGCAAGTAAAGTTGGTTCGGGCTTGATAGAATATTCTGAAAATCCAGTGGAATTTAAATACATCGACAACCTCCAACAGCTGCATCAGCGTTTGTACTATTTGTATGCACAAGAACGAGCTGGTAATAACAATTTTCACAATGAAAAATTAGGAATTGTAAAGTTTATAACCGATCAGTTGGAAAAAAACATAGATAATCCCAAAGGAATAGAATATCTGTTGAGAGTTGTAAACAGTTTACTGAAAGGTATAATTAAAAATGGTTCCGGAGTTTTAAATACTTTGCTGAACAAACTTGATGGTTTCGTACCTGAAATGCATTTGTCGGGTGGATACAACTATTGTGGTCCATTTACAAAACTAGATAAACGATTGAAAAGAGGAGATCTGGGAATTAATAAATTGGATGAAGGCTGTAAGGAACATGATAAATTTTACAGGGATCACACAGACACGAAAGAAAGACATGTAGCAGATAAAGCACTGGAGGAATTAGCAAAAGAAAGAATGTACGCGAGTGATGCAAGTTGGAAAGAAAAAACTGATGCAGCTAAAGTGAGTGCTTTAATGAAAAGTAAACAATATTTCGGTATGAAAATTCATTATTAAAAAAATTTACTATAATAAATAACTATGATCACGAAAAAAATAGATTTAACCGAAAATCAATTAACCAAATTGCGAACCGCTTACAAAAAGCGTAGATCTGTTACAGTTCGTTTGACAGCGAAACAAATTTCAGGAAACGGAAAACATAAAATCAGTCTGTGGGAAACTCAATCAAAAACATTTGAAAAAGCGAGAGGAGAAAAGAAAGGAATTACGTTAACTTTGGATTATGAACAACTACATTTGAATCACACGGGTGGATTCCTACCACTGTTATTTGCAGGAATAGGAGCACTTGGTGCATTATTAGGTGGGGGTGCAGCAGTAGCAAATTCAGTAATAGACTCGAAACATAAAGCTGCTGAAGAAGCGGAAATAAAACGACATAATCTCGAGATGGAAAAACTAGCTCAAAATGCAAAAAGTTTAAGTATTGGGTCCGGTTTAAAAAAACGAAAAAAACGGAAAACTACCAACCTCTGAGTAATTTAGATTTAAATCGTTATGCGAAAAATTTTAAAATAAAACATTTCCGAGGTGTTTTCATGAAGGATGAACTTCCTAATCGGTCTAAACCCGTTGAATGCGGAATTATTAATTTAGAAAATTCTAATCAAAATGGTAGTCACTGGACTTGTTATTTTAAAAAATCCGAAAAAGAAAAATATTATTTCGATTCCTATGGAAACGCATCACCGCCTAAGGAGTTGGTAAAATACTTGGAAAATAAAAATATTTTTTACAATTCCGAACAAATTCAAAAAAATAACGATCCTCCAATTTGTGGTCATCTGTCTTTGATAGTGTTAAAAGAACTTTCAAACGGAAAAGATTATGAAACTGTTTTAAAAACATGCAGAGGGAAATTGAATTCTGAAAAAACTTGGTCTCTGTAGGAGACAACTCTTAGTATAATATTGTTGTTTTAATGGAAATTTTCCATTAAAAACGTTTTTTTTATTAAAATCTAAAAAAATGAGAGGTAAGTTAAAAGGATCTCACCAATAATAGACAAAAGAAAAAGGTGGGTGTGTACCATACACCCACCTTTAAGAATTCAAAAAAAAAATGAGGGGTTAGTTAAAAGAATCTCTTTTCTAATAAAAAAAATGAATGATTCGAAAAATTATATATCCTATAATAAAATGTATGATACGAGAAGGCATTGTGAAAAGTGCAATGTTAGCACTACTTATAAAAATTGGGCTAGGCACCTAAAGTCTAAGAGTCATGGAAAAAACGACCCGGACCGGACAATGACTATCAGAAAACCTAGAAAAGCAAAACCTGTATTTGTAAATCCGAGGAAATTGCACAAAGTATTTAATTTTAGTGAAAAAGTATTTGAAAAAAACAGAGAAGCTAGAAAAGCGAAATCTGTATATGTAATACCGAGGAAATTGCACAAAGTATTTAATTTTAGTGAAAAAGTATTTGAAAAAAGCAAAGAACCGAAAACGGAAGTTGTTGAAAAGGAAACTGCATTTGAATCTAGATTAGTGACTTACAACATTAAAAATACGAAAGGATTTAAAGATGCTTCCAAATTTCTGAACAGTATTGAAAGAACCGTAACAGGTTTAATCAAATGGAAACTTAGAGAAATGAAACTAAAAGTTAATGTAGTTTTAATCGCAGAATTTAAAAAAGGAACTAACAAAAATAACATGGAGTATCAGGAACTCAATTTCAAAACTAAAAACGTAATAATATTGCATTCAGCAGAAGTTGCAAACTGTTACGATGAAATGAAACAGAAAATTCTAAATGAAATGGAAACGTTCGAAATTAAAGGATCTAATTGGCAACTTCATAAGATCAAGCATTTGGAACTGAACGTTAACAAGTACGTTCCTTTGAAAGGATCGTCTTACATTGAACTCCCAGCTTTTCTGCAAAATAGGAAAGCAATTATAAATGTGAAAAATGACGATAATAAATGTTTCCTTTGGTCTGTTCTTTCAGCTTTACATCCAGCTGACCAACATTCGTATAGAATAGGAAAGTACATTAGTTGGGAACATGAGTTTGACGAAGCGTTGAAAGATATCAGTTTTCCTATGAAACTTACAGACGTAAAAAAGTTTGAGAAAAGAACTGGGATTTCCATTAATGTTTACTGTCTGAATGAAAAAAATACTATAGTACCCTTGGAAATAACGAAAGATGAAAAGGAAAGGCACATTGACTTGTTGTACTTGAAAAACGAGAAAACTGAACATTACTGCTGGATCAAAGATCTATGGAAACTGGTTGGTCATAGTCAGCTAACAAAGGATGGTCACAAACGATTTTTATGTAAAATGTGTTTAAATAGCTTTGGAACTCAAGTTAAACTAAACGAACATAAAGTATATTGCGGTGTTCATAAAGCTGTTAAAGCAGAACTACCAGAACCTTATGATAACATCTTACAATTTGAAAATTATAGACACTCTTTAAAAGTTCCTTTTACAATTTATGCAGATTTTGAATGTATGTTACAAAAGATTGATACCTGCAAACCAAATCCCGATGAATGCTATACAAATGACATTCAAAAACATGAACCGTACAGTTTTGTTTACTTCATGAAAAATGCCGAAGACGAAAGTAGGAAAAACTATGTAGGTGATTATAAACTTGTACAATATTCTGGACAGGATGTGGTAAAAGTATTTTACGAAAAAATAAAAAAAGATGCCTTAATGGTGGCGAGAAAATACTATGACGTTAATATTCCCATGAAAGATTTAACCGAAGAACAACAAAGAGAATACGATAGTGCTGAGAGTTGCCACATTTGTGAAAGAAAATTTAATGAACTCCCACCTATAATTGAAAATAAACTTGATGTACTGAGAAAAACAATTCAACACTTTATTGATAAAAAAGATGACAATCAAGCAGATATATATAATGAAGAATTAGAAGTTTTGAAGTCAAATATACCTGATAATTGTATAAAAGTACGGGATCACTCACATTTGACTGGAATGTACAGAGGAGCAGCTCATTCGATTTGTAATTTAGAATATAAAAATCCTAAGTTTATTCCAGTATTTTTCCACAATCTTTCTGGCTACGATGCACATCTATTTATTAAAGAATTTGAAAAAGATAATTACGATATTAAACTTTTACCGCAAAGTGAAGAGAAGTACATTTCCTTTTCTAAAATGATAGCTTATGAAATTGATGAACTCGATAAAAATGGTAACAAAAAGAAAAAGACTATAGAATTGAGATTCATAGATTCTTTTAAATTTCTTTCTGCTTCTTTAGATTCTTTAGCTAAAACTTTAACTAAAAATCAATTTAAGGAAATAAAAAAGTATTTCCCAAAAGAACATCTCGAACTAATTACTAGAAAATTAGCTTATCCATATGAGTATATGGACTCTGTTGAAAAATATCGAGAAACTAACCTTCCACCTATAGAGAAATTCTACAGTAAACTCACTGGAGAAAATGTTAAAGAAAATGATTATAAAAATGCTCTAGAAATTTGGTCTACATTCAAAATTAAAAATTTGGGAGAATTTACAGAACTTTACAATAAAATTGATGTTCTTTTGTTAGCAGATATCATGGAAAACTTTAGAAATATATCTTTAGAAAAATATAAATTAGACCCCGCTTGGTACTATACAACACCAGGTTTCGCTTGGGACTGTATGTTGAGAATGACCAAACAAAAGATAGAATTGTTAACAGATTATGATAAGATTTTACTCGTAGAAAAAGGAATAAGAGGCGGAATTTCTCAATGTTCAAAACGATACGCGAAAGCTAATAATAAATATATGGGAGACCAATTCATCAAAGAAAAAGAAACTGTTTTCATTGAATACTTGGATGCAAATAATCTTTACGGTTGGGCGATGAGTAAATTTTTACCTTATGGAAATTTTGAATGGAAAATGGATCTAGATAATTTCGATATACAATCCATTCCTGATGATTCACCCAAGGGTTATATTTTAGAAGTTGATTTAAAATATCCTCAAGAACTCCACGATTTACACTCTGATTTTCCTTTAGCTCCTGAAAATAACTATGGTGATGAAAAACTATCAAAACTTTTATGCACGTTGTATGATAAGAAAAAATACGTTATCCATTACATTACGTTAAAACAGTATTTACAACTAGGAATGAAATTAGAAAAAATTCATAAGGTTTTAGAATTTGACCAAAGTGCTTGGTTAAAAATCTATATTGATTACAATACAAATCTTAGAGCAAAAGCCAAAACAAAATTCGAAGAAAATTTTTTTAAATATATGGTTAATAGTGTATTTGGGAGGACAATGATGAATGTACGTAAACATGTGGATATTAGGCTTTGTTCTGATGGTTTTAAATTGGAAAAACTAATTTCAAAACCAAACTTTAAAGGTAGAACTATTTTTTCCGAAAACTTAGCGGCTGTACACATGGAAAAAGTAAATATCACATTTAAACAGCCAATTTTCATTGGTATGAGTATACTAGACATTTCCAAAACTTGTATGTATGATTTTTATTACAACACGGTTAAAAAACAATATAAAAGTGATGTAAATTTATTATACGGAGATACAGATAGTTTAATAATGGAAATAAAAACGGATGATTTTTATAATGATATGAAAAATATGTTGGATCATTTTGATACTTCTGACTATCCAAAAAATAATGTTTACAATATTCCACAAGTTAATAAAAAAGTGTATGGGAAATTTAAAGATGAGTTACAAGGTAAGATTATAGATGAGTTTATTGGACTTCGCCCAAAGTGCTACGCTTTTAAAATATTCGAAACTAATGATGTTACGAAAAAATCTAAAGGAGTAAAGAAAAATGTCGTTAATAAGGGTTTAAGTATAGAGGATTATAAAAGATGCTTATTCTTTAAAGAACCAAACTATCAGAAACAGATATTATTCAAATCGAAAAAACACGATGTGACCACAGTACAACAGAATAAGAAAGCTCTTTCCGCTCATGATGATAAAAGATTTATAATGAAAAATGGCATAGATACTTTGGCTTGGGGTCACTATGAAATAAACATAAGTAGAGACAATTTTAAAACTCGCCTTGAAGAAATAATAAAAGAAAATAATAAAAAAGAAATGGAATTATAGGTAGGATTAAAGTAAATACTAAATTATAATTTTTATAAGGGATCCCTTATAAAAACCTAATGGGACCTCCTCTTACAAATATTCTGTGCACAAAGTTTAGCATAATTTGATTATCCTCTTCGATGCATTCAAAACAAATATTACCATTTCGTACTCTAACCCTAGAATTTCTGAAAGGAGTAAAATTTAGAATGTTTTCAGTTAGTTTATTTTTTCCGGTAAAAAAGTTACGTTTCACAGTTGGTAAATCCAAAAACTTATGATACTTCCTCACGAAATAATCAGTCAGTTCTCCAGATTCAGATACTTCCCACCACTCACTCTTGGAAAGACAATTTCCATCTTCTAGTTCTCTTAACGATTTAAAGTGTTCCATTTTTATTTTATTGGAGAGATCCTTTTAACTTACCCCTCATCTGAATTGAATACTTAAAGGTGGGTCCGTAGATTAAAAAAAATATTTTCTATAATAAATAAAGAGATATGGGTTTAAATGATGAAGCATTAGATTTATGTGAAGAACATGGAGGTTTCTGGAAGTTTGTAAAGACACCTGAATTTCAATTTTTTGAAAAAAACTGTTACGCACTAGATAACATTTTACGTGAATTGAAGGAGTATAGATTTTGTAAAGGGTTGTGCAGAGAACGTTTATTTGGTGTCGATGGTAAATCACCACTCCGAACAAAGGAGCAAGTAAAGGCATACCTTAAAGAAAAAAAGATTGAGGTTCCTAAAAATGCTACTGAACATCGACTTCGAAAATTGGCTTATAATGAGGATAAAGCCGAACTGAAAAAGCATTTTGAGGATTATTTTACATGTTGCTAAAGCTCAGAATGCTTGGGGTATGAAGGAGATTTTATTTTTAATGAGCTGTGTTCATTAAAAGTTCTTATGCTACTAACTAGCAGGTTATTTTATATTGTATTGTTGTACACTTTTCCTGTCTGAATTGAATTCTTAAAGGTGGTATCAAATCGAGACCCCCTCTATTAATGGGTCCGTAGATTAAAAAAATATTTAAATACATAGGACCCGTCGATTCGACGGGTCCACCTTTAATGGTTTGGGATTCCCAAATTCAGAAGAGCGTCTCGTCATTTTAATTTAAGACGATTCAAAAATATTTTTAGCGTGACGTCATTTTAATTTTTTTTATTTTTTCTAGTGAAAACATCAGAGGGAGCTAAATTTCGAAAATATCGACCCCTAAATTTGCATTTTTTTATTTACGATTGAAAATTTTTTTAGAGTTCACTAGAGTTTCTGATAAAAAAAATATTTTTTTAAAAAAAGTCACTGGTTCTGATGTTTTGTGGTAAAAAAGTTTTATCAGAGATTCAAGTGAAAATAAAAAACATCAAGGATTCAAGTGAAAATAAAAAACATCAAGGATTCAAGTGAAAATATATGTTCTGATCTTTTATGTTAAAACTTTTTATCAGAGATCTAAGGCAGTGGCCCAGGATTGGTATTCCGATACTACTTATATATATATATATATATATATATATATATATATATATATATATATATATATACGCATAGCCCATTATAACGTCTTCACAGAAGAAAGTTTTTAGTTTTAATAGTAACACGAATAGGGTGCTATGAAATGAATATCTGAAACTCGAACAGCCTGTTTCCACCAACTGGAACGAGTCAAATTGAAGGTAAGATGAATTGTTGAATTCAACGCTTCAAAAAAGTAGAACAGATTATCTCAAGTTTTCCAAATAAATGATTCCAGTATGAATGACCCGAAAAATAGTCTCCAGCTTCGATTAGGATACAGTTGAACAACATTTTGACCCAAACGACGAACTCTAAATTACTAAGTACATAGTTCGTCTGCGTCGCCTAAATCGGTAAAATTAACACGAGTGGAGTTAATAGACATTTATTAAATTAATACAAAATATATACCTAATATATCGTAATGAACCTTGCTAATGATTTGCCGTTGATGATGTAATAATATAGAAACAGAAATGACGTACGTTCATTCCTTTCCACACTATGAGACACTGATGGGTAGAATCCGGCTTTTCCAAGATTAAATCATTTTTATCGACTAGGTTGAGCTAAGGAATCAGAAAGAACATATTTCAATTTATTGGGACTCGCAAAAAGCCTCTGCGGCCTACCCCTATACTATTCCGGTTTATTCAGAATAATATATCAATCAAAATAATACTAGATAGCTCACAATTCCGTTTTATTGTCAAAAACACCATCCCACCCCCATGGATGGAAACATGGATCGCGTGTTATAAAATGAAAACTAAGAGGAAAAAAAAATTCCGAAACAATATTGCGAAGCTGCAAAAGTTGAATGCATAATTAAAATGTAAGCTCGCAAAACTGTCTGGAGGCAAAATAGTAGAGCCAAGTCGTTAATTAACAAGAATTAGAAGGGCGAGTGAAAAAGTGAAGGTGTTAAAAAAAGAAGAAGGGGGATGTTTTCGTCTCTTTTTTGCCTGCCGTCTTTTTTTCAGTCGCTTCCAACTAAAAGGGCTCGGAGGGTAGAAAATGAATTCACCCTAATTACACAGGAGGCTTTCGTGTGTGTTAATCGACTACGGTCGGGAGTGGTTACATGTGTATGTGAGTGTTAGGTACGGCAGGTTCATCGGCAATCTATAACTAACAGCACAATCAGACCTACGGACTAATTTTTTTTTCTTAAAATTTCTTCCCTTTTTCGAGCACTTTCGAACGGTAAGTTATTCCATTCCATTTATAGATCTGCGCCTGGTTTCAATGAAAGTTTCTCCCTGATCACCCATTTCCATTTACAACGCGTGTGATGTGGGGGCAAATCCCTGACAGACGTTATGAAAACCCATAGATCTGAAAAATAGCCAGCCATGGAAGCAGGTGGCATGTTGGCAAATTGAGACGTTTGTTATCGATATGATGAATGTAGTTTTTAATTTATTCAAGTAGGTAAGTAGAAACCATGTAAGCCTCTGCCAAACGAATAAACTCTTGAATTTGACGGTGTCGTGAATGATTGATTAAGCTCTTAAGACGCATCAGTAGGTAACTTAAAATTTAAAAGGCTAGTCAACTTACTACTCAACTTAACTACAGGTAACTTAAAAGCGCTGCGAAGTCCTTGTCACATGGGTTTATTATTCTATTGGACATAGCTACCTACAGCAATTTTGGCGGTTCATTTATTGTTTCTTTCATTGCCCAACTGAAATAGCTATTTTTTGTGGTTTCCAATTATGGCCCTCAAGAAATCGAATTAGGCTTCTATTTTTGACAAATTATCTTTGACCACTGACAGTGCCATTTAATTGTCTTGATTCACCTGTTAATACCACTTCTAGTGTTATTATACACGTTTATGGTGATTTCAGACAATTCCCCAGGTTTCTGACTGTTGAAAAATGAATTTCGGGAGCTAAAACTTTGTTAGAACCTCAATTTTCCACTCTTTTGTCAATATCGAATTCTTCGACCTAAAAAACATGGAAAACTATACCTCAAGCTCATGTTCCTAAAACACACAAAAAAACCCTATTTTTACAACCATGTTTCACCCATAACACCCTTGGTTATATACCGATCGGGCTGCAAAGTTTCGGTACTCAACTAGGGCCCAAATGCGAAAGAACGAATTTTTTAGATCAAAAATAAAGGTACATGCGTACAAGTCCGCAACACAGTGAGACATTTTCATGTTGTATCATAAGCTTTATCTTGACAGTAGGTAGGTAACTAAGACTAGTTCTCGCTTATTTCTTCATCATCAGAAAAGAAACAGGTTTCTATAGTTACGCAAATCCAACAGCCAGGAGCACCGAGCATGCTACTTTGGCGGGAGGAGGTTTTCTTGGCGGGTAAATTTATACAACAGGGTTGTTTGAGGAAGGGGGAGGAGGGAGGGGATCACATCTTTTTACATTGATGAAGTAAACATTTTTTCCCAGTAGGTAAAAAAAAAATTCTCAGAACCTACTTACAAAAAAAAATCGTTTTCGACCGATCGGGTTCAGATTCTGAACACTTCTTCAGGGAGCCCCAATGAACAAGTGTGCCCAATTTCAGCTCTTAAAACCTCTCTACTAGAAACTGTCCCCCCCCCCCGGAAGGAAGAGGAGGGGAGGGGGCAAAATGCACTTCCCTTGAGCATAACGAATATGTTCAAAATTTCAGCTCGATCCGTTGTCTGTGAGGCTGTAGCCCTGCCAAAGAACAACATTAACACAACGAGAACAACAAGTAGAAAAACAGTGATTTCAAGCTTACGTAACTCTGGCGATGGTCCCGAGGGTTGAAATTTGGTACCCGCCCTCAGGGGCCCCTCGAGAATGGGTGTACGAAAAATCAACGCCGGGGACTCGGTGGCCGAGTTATGGTGTGTGGGGGGGAGGGGGGGGGGGTAAACCAACCCTACTTGTTCCGTCGAGTAATGCTGTGTTTAAACGGTAGACTTTCATAGATTTGTCTGACAAGATACAAATCTGATCAGATTTGTCTAATGAGATTAGATTTGTCTGATTAGACTGCGATGTAGTGTGAAAAGGTGAAAGACTCACATTAGTCTTACATGAGACTAGCGGCTCCCCCTTCCATCATCATTTCGAAGAACGACACGGCAAAACAAATGGAAAAATCGAGCCAAGAATAATACGAGATGATCACAAATCTTTCGTGTCGAACAGCTCCATTACCTGTTGAGTAGGTACAGCTAGACTGAAGACAATGTTGGGGCAGACTCGAGACCGCAGGTACCAGAGGGCTCCCTCGCGGACTACTGCGACCAGAGTATGTTCAGTTCCAACCTCAGATTTCGAATCTAACAGTGTGAACAGGTCTCTCCGAGATTCAAGCTTATACTATAGGACCTTGGCCCCCCTCTAGACCAACGCACAATGATCTACCCCAGACAAATCAAGACCAACGTGTGAACACGGCTAAACAGTGTTGTTGGCTGCTTTCGAGTTTATTGGTTTTCCTGGCGGGCGGGATGTGATTGTTCAAAGTAAGGTGCTCCGGTGCTTAGTTCCAAATCATTATAACTTGTCTTAGGTGTTATGTAATATCAAAAAATAAACTCAATTGAGGAGTGTCACTGAAAGTTATTACTTTCATGTACAAGCCTGGTTGACATGCATTTCGAATTCAACGGTTCACTCAATATCCAAATGATTTACCTCAGTTCCTTGAACCTTGAGCTTCATGTGATCTTCCCTGGTGGTTTTGCCGTCCTTGCGCTTCTTCCAGCAGTAGCCGTCCCGTCGATAGCGCACTTTCTTTCTGCTGTAAAGCAGCATTGAACCACTTTTTGGTCTGAAACATGAACAATAAATAGTAATTATCATCATACAGGCTCACGACTCAATTGCATGAGTAATACCGAAAGGCCAGGTTTTAGAGGTATAAGATAATAATAGATCACGAAATTGCAAGTTTCTTTCACATTTTCTACGATTCAAGGAGACTGGCATAGTTGCCTCAATATTCGTCTGAGGACTGCTAAACACTGCTGTAGGTATGTACCTATACTATGAATTGGGCGAACATCCGGAAATATAAAAATTTCGAAGGTTGGGCCCCACTATTGAATATTCAATGAATACAATGAAATAATTGTTATTTGCTGTTCTCTCCCTTCCCCTTCCAAATCCACCGAGGGAGAAATTACATTACCAGCTAAATGGAGTTGTACCTACGAAGTATTAGAATACCTATCTCTCTGCGTAAGACGACTGTTCTGGAAAAATTCCATATGATACTTTCTGAGAACTAACTACTTACTAACAATCTACCTACTTAATAATCTGCAGTTTCACTGAAGGAACTCGGTAGTGTTAAGAGTGTTAGAGAAATACTGAATATACAACGAAATACTGAGGTTATGTACAAGTAGTAAATAATTTTAATATGTGCCGAATACGTACTTATCGTAATCCTAGTTTAAATATGCTGGATAAATAGCTGTCATTATTTGCACGTTTTACGAAATCAAGTGCTTCTTTTTTAAATTTTCTTATGGGGTCGGTCTTAAAACTGAGATAGGGAGTTGCTCAAACAATGCAGGGTCAAGCAATGGAAGTTGCCTTGAGATAAATATCTGAATGAGATTGTTAGAATTTACCCCTGTTGGTCTAACATTAGCTTTCCTAGTTAAAACAAAGACAAATCAATTCATTAATTTGTGTACAGATACCTATGAGCACCCGATCACTGGGAAATGTTTAATCTTCCATGAGAGTTCGTGGCTAATCGAGTATTGTGTTCATCATAATGTTCAAGCTATTGAAGTTCTTTGTAAGCACCGCCCATAGTATATAGTATACATCAAAATACTATATACATATACGCGTAAAAGCGTAAAATACTCTTCTGAGATTTTCTCGAGTGAGCCAACTCCGAAGAATTATGTAATAAAGTTACGAACACGCTCTTTTGGGTGCTGGTCTAATTGCAATCCAAGATATATTTCCCTGCTTTGTTTGACATCTGATGTCTTCGACTGGAGCGTTTAATCAGTTTGTTTTGGTACCTACCAACATCGAAGGACTGCGGTGGATGGAAAGGGGCGTGATGGATGACAGATGAAAATATTGGGAAATATCTCCTTAACGGAGAACTTTGTAATATCCCGAAGGGTACACCGTTAGCTCGGAGCGATGTGGGAGCAAGAAAATTTGATCACAGACGTGAATCTACTTTGGGAAGCTTGATAACAGCACGAGGCGTCGAATACGCCACAGTTTAAACGGTTGGCGGAGTTATGGCTAAAGTTGAGCTCCCCCACCACTCGGAGAGAAGTGCTTTATCTCCTCAAGTTTCACTCAACTGAGAGGAAGCCAACGGAAGAGAATCGTGTCTTTTCACCTTTATGGAACCCAGGAACCGGAAGAAGCTTCCAAATTAAACCTACAAGCCTAACTTATTCCCGCATTTAATCTTAAATAGTAGTTGCGGAACTGCTCAGCTCACCCCCGAAAAAGCACCTTGAGAACTTCACAAGAGGCTCAATTATTTCACGCTGCGCTAACCGTTGTTAAATCCGCACGTAAATCTCATAGCATCCGCTACCAAACCGCTCGGACTCGAAGGAGCGAAAAGTTAATGAGTATTCTCTCACCAGCAGTTTCGGTCAAAACTTCTGCGGTCCAAAGTCATTATTGCGGTCTTGATTATCCCTACGCGTTTCTCACTTCCTAATTGCTATTTGAGAAGTGTGCCTCGGCCGGTGTGCTCCTTCCAGATGCAATGTAACTATGTTTACTTAATTGTATGCCACTTTCGAAGGCCCCCAGAGTGTACTACCTAAGACTCGAGTTTTCCACGGGAGTTTTCCTTTGCTTTAAAAGTCGCTTTAAAGTTAAGTTTTTGGAGGGTCGAGAAAGAGGACTTTGAAAACTTGGAGCGTAATTAAGAATAGCATAGAGATTGGGAGGTCCCTCGACTCCCGCAGGGGCCTAAACAACTTAAATCAACTTAGAGAACAATGTTCCCCTCCCCTCTCTCTTCTTATTACTTATAGTGAGTAGAATGAGTTCAGAGCTGCAGTAGCGAGTTTCGGCCGCTTGGTCTTAGCTGTTTTATTAACTACCAAGGTTCATCAAGTTCATAATCTGGTTGTTGTCTTCAAAACTTTATTTCATCATTAGCTATATATGACGGGGGGGAAATAGCTAAAATTACTCTGGGAAAGTAGTTGCGAAGAAGTTGAGAAGGTAATTTTCTTCAGAAACCAAGAATGAGATTCCTCGAGTTGGTTTCGGTTGAGGTTTAAAGGCTAATTTGTTCTGCGTAATGTAGTTAGAGGCAGAGTTTCCTCGGACGCTTGACATGGTCAAAACTGAGTCTTTAACTCCAAATACAAATAATAATAATCTTCTGTATTAGGTTTTGCTGTATTAAGTTATGCTGGCCCTACTGATTATGAGCAGTTCAAAAAATCGAACTCCGGATCTCAAATCAAAATTAGTACCAGGTATCGAAAACTATCTAAAAGCCCATACAGTTATCGTCTGATCAGTCTTCTCCCACTTCTTTCAAAGGTATTTGAGAAATTACTAATGGCAAGGTTAGTCCAGTATCCTGAACCCCTCATCCCAGCCACACAATTTGGATTTTGGAATGCTCACTCCTGCCTGCACCAGCTACATCGGGTCGTCGATAAGATCCTGGACACCTTTGAGTAGAAGGAAACCTGTATAGGACTATTTGCTGACACTGAGAAAGGGTCTCGGCATATAACCGTAGACTTTCCACAGGGGAGCGTCTTGGGTCCTCTGTTGTACCTGGTGTACGCGGGGGACATCCCCACTTCCGCAGCGGAGACCACCGCTCAATTCGCGGATGACACTGCCTTCCTTTGCGACTCGCCTAGAGGTAGGATAGCTGGGTTGGAGCTTGAATAGCAAGCACACGACCTTCATGAGTGGGCCACACCATCGAAAGTGAAGCTGAATCCACAAAAATCAAGCGCGGTCATCTTCACGTACCTGCACATCCACGAGGAACCCACCTTCAGCATTGGAAATGACATAGTCCCTTTTCCGTTATCTAGGAGGAGTATGGCTCCAAACGTGTCGGCATCGCCTAAGAGTCCTCATCTACCTTGTACTCATTCGACCAATTTGGAAATACGGTAGCCATATATGGGGTGGTGCATCCAACTCTCAAGTGATCATTGGTACATAAGAAACGAGAATCTGCACAGAGACATCGAAATACCGGTAGTCGTGGAAGTCCTACAGAACTCGTACTCCCGATTCCACCAAAGACTACACAACCATCCAAACCCACTCGCTGCTGCTATTTTAGCTGAAACTACCAGTCCGTCCACACCGTAGGATGAAAAGAAAAATACATACCGTTCTGCTCACCACATTCCACAACAACAATTTGCTAAAATAACAGGAAGAAAATTATACCAAACTGAAAAATACCTAACATAATAATTTCTTCATAATAACGTCATAATAATTTAAAAAATACCTAACATATTAATGTCTTAAACTTATTAAGGATTAGGGGAGAAAGTCGCTGGATTTAAACTCCCTCTCATGTTCCACGTCTAGTTGTATTTATTTATTAACCAAACTGTAATGCTCTTGTACAATAAAGTTACATATTATATTGTTTAAAAAAAAATCGAAAAAAATTTTAGTCGTAGAGAACGTACCTACTACACTTCCACTTCTCGATTAGGTCATAACAATTTTACATTTTTCTAACTATGAAAATTAAAGTTTGAACGATAAACCGATCCTCGTGCGCTTCTGTTTGTTCAAATAATAATATTTTTGTTTAATGTATGAAGTTGCCACCTTGCGATAAGGTTTTGAGTTCACACTAACAGAGTTTGGCAAGCCATGTATTGTTGCACGAGTCAAAATACTTCATCAGAAACCAAGTTATCAATGGGAATTTTTCAGTTCAACATCAAGTAACGAATTCTGAAGGGTAAACGTTTTTTTCAACACAGGCGCATACATAGTGTTAGGGGGTTCTCCGGTGATTGGACAACAGGTGATCGGGAGGACGCGACAACCAAAAAAGCCCGATGTACAATATATACATTACATATTCATATACATGTATATATATAGTGACTGGGGTTTTGTTGAGGATCGGTCAGTGAAAGTCAAGTTCCCGACGTTTCGGCCGTTTATTCAGCCATTTTCAAGGCTTGGTGTTGTATTTCGTTCGGATGGAATCAAAGAATGCCATACCTACTTGCTGTGAGTGTGGGTAGAATTTCTTACTATCTCAGTAATGGGTATGGTGTAGAGGTTTCGACCGGTGAGTGAATGGTGACTCAAGTTTTGTTGAGGATCGGTCAGTGAAAGTCATGTTCCCGACGTTTCGGCCGTTTATTCAGCCATTTTCAAGGCTTGGTGTTGTATTTCGTTCGGATGGTATCAAAGAATGCCATACTTGCTGTGAGTGCACCGAAACGTCGGGAAGTTGACTTTCACTGACCGATCTTAAACAAAACCTGAGTCGCTATTCACTCACCGGTCGAAATCTCTATATATATATATATATATATATATATATATATATATATATATATATATATATATATATATATATATATATATATATATAAACATACATATTTACATATATACATACATACATACATACATATATATCTATACATATAAATGTTTGTTAAAACCTAGGGATGAATTCAGGATGCTCTGAAACGAATTTGCATAGGTATAACAAATTTCAGAAATTCTTGTTTGGAAAATTTTAGACCCATTGCAATAGCTTCATTTGCCTTGAAAATTCGCTAAAAGGTGCTGTAGATGACTTGGAGAACGTCGGAATTTTTGACTTCAGGAATGTGTTCAGAGAAGCCAGGGCCGCCGGTCCTACGATGTGAGCTTGGGGAGGAGGAATCGAGAAGTTTTGATGTTTTGGTTTTTCGCTCACAGCTCGGCTACGGATGGTCGTAACTCAAAACCGGTGATATTTATAGTTATTTAATATTTTACTCTCAACCGGACAAAAGCTACAGCAATTTGAAAATCTTGATGGAAACCACACATCATTTCTCATTTTTCTTTAATGAAATTCAGTTTGTAGGTTCCATTTTGGTTTATTATTCTCAATAATGAACCATTGGAATCGAGCATGAAAAAAAAACTAACCCCCCCCCCCCCCCCGTAAAGTTTGATGGTTTACGTTTCAAGGTATGTAGGATCCGAAAATGCAATAAAAACGCTGAAAATCCCTGCACAACGGTTTATTATTTTGTACAGAATACCTTACAGATCACAGGACTCCGTATAGATAACCCTTCTATATAACATAATATGAACTATTCTACACATATTATGTAGATCGCGGACCCTCCGTAGGTTAGTAGGTACCTACCTAAACCGTTGTGTAATAATTTACATGTATAGGTTCCCTTCTACGGAGATAGAATAATGAACCGTTGTGTAATAATTTGCCCATCAATAATACTTCAACGGTTGTTCAAGTTGCAAAAGTACCTATAAACAAAATCCAGCCCCTTCTGGGTAGATGAGCCGATGTGTAATAATTTACCGTTGTGTAATAATTTGCCACTGTGTAATAATTTACCCATCAATAATACTTCAACGGTTGTTCAAATTACAAAAGTACCTATCAACAAAATCCAGCCCCTTCTGGGGTAATAATTTACCCCAGTTGTGTAATAATTTACCGTTGTGTAATAATTTACCGTGGTGTAATAATTTACCGTTGTGTAATAATTCACCGTTGTGTAATAATTTCCCATTGTTTAATAATTTACCCATCAATAATACTTCAACGTTTGTTCAAGTTTCAGAACCTCCCAACAAAATCCAGTAGTCCATCACTTGTCAAATGAAATAATATCGCAGAACAAACAACTCGACTTCATACAGCCATCCTTGATTATAATCAGATGCTCCGTAGTTATGATATCCGGGCCAGATTTATACCGTTTGATTCACTATCGTGTTGACGAAGCTTTTTGGTGCTCACGAACGGCTGGTCTTACGATGCTCCGGGTGGTCTCAAAAAATTGTTTAGCTCAAGAAAAATTTAATAACGTAAAAACCATACCCTTCTATCGGAAGTTTTCGAGCTACGGCGTTCTGAAAATGTCAACCCCTATTTTGAACCCCTCAGAGATGACTGACAGTAACGTCGAGCTTCGAGGACCAACTAGACCCCGAACGGAACCTATAACCCGAATTTCATCAATTTTGTTTCATGGTAACTAAGAAAAGTGGCCTGTACGGCGTACGGCGGACAGACAGAAATATTGACATGGATATGTCTTTTGGCTGGGGGTCAAGGAATTTTTAAACGACATATTTTTCGCGACACGAAATTCCGCGACATGGTAGGAGCACTTTAGATTATTATTAACTCGAAAAGTGAAGGCTAGGTAGATCCACCCTATTAACCGTAATGCACAGGGTCCAGATCAGCTGAGTGGCTCCCAGATCTAATTTCCACCGTATTAACCGTAAGAAGGTGAAATTCGGCATGTAGCCTCCTTAGGACGTCATCCTGACGATGCACAGGGTCCAGATCAGCTGAGTGGCTCCCACATCTAATTTCCGACCTATTAACCGTAGGAAGTGGAAATTCGGCATGTAGCCTCCTTAGGACGTCATCTTGACGATGCACAGGGTCCAGATCAGCTGAGTGGCTCCCAGATCTAATTTCCGCCCTATTAACCGTAAGAAGTTGAAATTCGGCATGTAGCCTCCTTAGGACGTCATCCTGACGATGCACAGGGTCCAGATCAGCTGAGTGGCTCCCACATCTAATTTCCGCCCTATTAACCGTAAGAAGTGGAAATTCGGCATGTAGCCTCCTTAGGACGTCATCTTGACGATGCACAGGGTCCAGATCAGCTGAGTGGCTCCCAGATCTAATTTCCACCGTATTAACCGTAAGAAGGTGAAATTCGGCATGTAGCCTCCTTAGGACGTCATCCTGACGATGCACAGGGTCCAGATCAGCTGAGTGGCTCCCACATCTAATTTCCGCCCTATTAACCGTAAGAAGTTGAAGTTAGGCATGTAGCCTCCTTAGGACGTCATCTTGACGATGCACATGGTACAGATCAGCTGAGTGGCTCCCAGATCTAATTTGCACCGTATTAACCGTAAGAAGGTGAAATTCGGCATGTAGCCTCCTTAGGACGTCATCCTGACGATGCACATGGTACAGATCAGCTGAGTGGCTCCCAGATCTAATTTGCGCCCTATTAACCGTAAGAAGTTGAAGTTCGGCATGTAGCCTCCTTAGGACGTCATCTTGACGATGCACAGGCTCCAGATCAGCTGAGTGGCTCCCAGATCTAATTTCCACCGTACTAACCGTAAGAAGTTGATGTGATCTTCACGAAGATTAAATTTTTCGCGTACATTAAATTCCGCTTCAATAAACGAAGTGCTGTGACGTCATCATGAGAATGGGGTTTCCCCACTTTGGATTGTCGTGATGATGGTGATGGTGGTGAGCGGCATGTTGCGTTTTAGGAGCCACTCACCTGATCTGTACCCCACGTATTGTGAAGAAGAGGTCGTAAAGAGTATTCAAATAGTTGAATGCAACCCGAATACTGAAGGCGATTAAATTACTTGGGTATTTCTACCATATTAACGATGTTTTTAAAAGTGATCATGACATTATGTGAGGGAGAGACATATCCATGATCCTTTCTTTTTCCCCAAAGGGAGAAAGTTTAGTTAACTACGCCCATCTCTGCTGTCCGGGTCGGTGTCGTTGGGGGCGGTACGTTTGCGGCGTATGAAGAGCCGGGGTGTAGGTTTACCTGTATAGATGCCCCTTCTGCGTAGATCACTGTTTTATACACATTTTCACTCATAACACCCCTGGGTATATTCCGATCGGGCTGAAAAGTTTCGGGACACAACTAGGGCCCAAATGGAGCATGTGTGCGAAAGAATTTTAAATGCTCGATTCCAATGGTTCATTACTGAAAATAATAAACCAAAATATTTCTGTCAGTCCGCCGTACGCCGTACTGGCCACTTTTCTTAGTTAGGTACCATGAAACAAAATTGATGGAATTAGGGTAATAGGTTCCGTTCAGGGTCTAGTTGGTCCTCGAAGCTCGACGTTACTGTCAGTCATCTCTAATGGTGGATTTCACCAGCTTCGAGTTAAAGTGCGGGTTAGCAAACACTCAGAGTCAAGGGGATCTTCGAGTTAGGAGAGGTCCCATTTCACCATGGGTTTCAAGGTGGGAGTTAGTTAGTCTTCGGTTAGCTTCGCAATGGCTAGCCCCAGACCAGTTTTCCCATGATAACATCGATAACGCCTCTTCTGTCTTCCCCCATGAGTTTCAGTTCGTTGTTTGATAAGTTGAGTTTTGTCGTTCGACTATTTATGATGGAGAGCCAGAAGAGAAGGAGAACTGTAAATTTTTCGAAGGCAGAGGAGCAGTTGCTGGTTGAGTTTTTAAAGAGGAAGGAAGTAATAGAAAACAAAAAGACAGATGCGGAAGGATGATGTGGAAGGAGAAGATGGCTTCTTGTGGAATGAATTAAACGTGTCCAACAGTATTGGGTTCAGCTGAAATCAGTGGCGTAGCCAGGATTGTTGAATGGTGGGGGGGGGTTATCGGAAATCGAAAAAAGTTCCTGTCATGCAGCATGGCTATAAGAGCGAATTTTCAAAGAAATATTCCTGCTATTGTGTAAAAAGATGATATAGCGAGAAACCATACCAATTTTCTTAAAATTATATAATTTTTCGTGATTTTAGCCATTTTTACCGATGTTTGACCCTAATAAAGTCAAATTTGACCCACTTCTTTTGAGAAAAATAGTTTTATCATCGAAACAGTCCGTCCATCGTGATTAATCATCAGGTGAATTGATATTGATTTTAGCCATTAATACCAATTTTTTACCCCCCCAAAAACGAAAATCTGACCATTGTGAAAAGCAACTGAAATGGTATTTTTCTGTCATTACTCGCCCTTCCATACCACTTCCAGTGATTTTTTTAATCAATTATTTACAATTTTAACCGTTTTTACAGACTTTTGACCCCTAAAAACTCCAATTTGACTGCCTTGGAATTTTTGAAAATTGCTCATCTTCGAACTCATTCTTTTGTTTGGCAACACAAATGTTTTGGAGAAATTTGGAATTTTTATCATGTACCCAAGGACGGATATCATCCGGAGTGGCACATAAATATTATATACATAATACCTACATTTTTGTTAAAATCTGGGATGAACTGAGGATGCTCAGAAACGGATTTGCCTATACAAATATTTCAAAAATTCATGTTCTGAAAACGTTACCCATAGCAATAGCTTCATCTTCAAAATTCGCTAATAAGGTTTGGCATTAGCTGAATTTAAATTAAATTTAACAAAGCACTAAATGTTACAGGTAACGTTAGGTAAGATAAATTGATGAAATAAAACATTTATTTGGCAACAATGTTCGAGAATTTTCAAGGAATGATGCTATCGCAATTGGTCCAAACTATTCAGAAAAAATTTTTTGAAATTATGTTATAGGCTAATCCGTTTCAGAGCATCCTGATTTCATCTCTAGATTTAAAAAAAAATGTATACGTATATTATTATATTTATTTATGTGTCACTCCAGACGATATCTGACCTTGGGTACTTGATAAAAATTCCTAATTTCGCCAAAATGTTCTTATTGCCAAACAGAAGGATGAGCAATTTTCAAAAATTCGAAGTGAGTCAAATTTGAGTTTTTAGGGGTCAAAACTTGGTAAAAACGGCTAAAATTGTTATATAAAATCACTGAAAGTGGTATGGAAGGCTTAGTGAAGACAGAAAAATACCATTTCACTTGTTTTTCACACAGAATAGGGGACTAATTAGGATTTTTGGGCTAAAATCAATATTATTCACCTGACGTGTGGGATGGTGACGGTGAGGGACTATTTCGATAAGCATTTTTGTTAAAAAGAGTGGATCAAATTTTTGGCACAGATCGTTAGTAATCAAATAAACGTAATGTTATTTAACTGTTTAATCATGTTTGATTTACCGTTTAATCTGTTATTGTTGTGTTTGTTTGTTACTTTTGTGAATGTTATCATTCTTAAGATTTAAATTTTAATTTGTGATAAAGTTTTCGAGCCAATGAGGGGGGGGGGGGGGGTATGATCCCCACTAACCCCCTCCCCCCCCCCCCCCCCCCCCCCGACTGAAATACAAAAATATGATGAAGGGAGGCGGCCGAAAACTGACAGTTTTTAGGGGGAAGTATTATCAGATAACACTAGAAAGAAACGCTAACCAACAACAACAACAACGACTCAAGCAGTAACTCTCGGAGTCAACGCGCTATTCCCTGGATAGAGTAGGGACTAAGATCTGGGAGTTTACTCGCTCGGTAAACCGGGGGTTAAGACTAACTCGGGGTGGTGAAACGCATTTTTCTCGCAATCTTCGAGTTACCAGTAACTCGAACCTTAACTCGAGGTGGTGAAATCCACCATAAGGGGTTCAAAATAAGGGTTGAAATTTTAAGAACGCCGTAGCTCTTAAACTTTCGATAGAAGGGTATTGTTTTCTAACTTTATTAAATCTGTCCTGAGCTAAACAATTTTTTGAGACCACCCGGAGCATTTAAGTCCAGCCGTTCGCGTGCACCAAAAAGCTTCGTCAACATGATCGCGAATCAAACCGTTTAAATCTGGCCCGGATTTCATCACTACGGAGCACCTGATTATAATCAAGGATGGTTGTATGAAGTCGAGTGGGTTGTTCTGCGATATTATTTCATTTGATAAGTGATGGACTATTGGATTTTGTTGGTAGGTAATTCTGAAACTTGAACAAAAGTTGAAGTATTGTTGATGGGTAAATTATTACACAGCGGTAAATTATTACATAACGGTAAATTATTTCACAACGGTAAATTATCACACAACGGTAAATTATTACACAACGGTTCATCTACCAAGAAGGGGCTGGATTTTGTTGATCGGTAGGTACTTTTGCAACTTGAAGAACCGTTGAAGTATTATTGATGGGCAAGTTATTACACAACGGTTCATTATACTTGACCGCGAAGGCAGGTATTGACCGCAGAAAACAGTAATCTACGCAGAAGGGGCTTCTATTTCACTCCACATCAACAATTTTCCTTCAGAACTTCATTATTTGCGTGTCTGTTTGCCGTTTTAGTTACTGTTTGTCATCGACAGAATTATTTTAGCAACATTTAACTCGTTATTTAGATAGGTAACTAGTAACGAGTACGGGGTTAGGTACTGACCTACGTAGGGTCTGCGATCTACATAATATGTATAGATTAGTACATATTATATTTTATAGACGGGTTATCTATACAGAGAGCTGTGATCTGTAACAGAAGGGTATTCTGTACAAAATAATAAACCTTTGTGCAGGGAGTTGCAGCGTTTTTGTCTAGTTCTCCTCAATTACTAGCATATTTACTTCAATTTATTTACGTACTTGTCACTTTTCTCCTATTGTCATGTTACACAAATATATGTATGTAATAAAGTGATTCGAGAATTTGAGGTCATGACATGCCCGTCAGGTATCACAAGGTACATACCTATCTTACCTCCATTAGATAGGTTTTTAAGTATCTTTTCTGAGCAAATCCTAGGTAACAGTAAAAGGCGGACAGGTTCGTCAAGTAGAAACTTCTTATGTCAGTAGCACTGCTTATAACGATATCGATGATAAGGAGATACATGGTAAATAAGAAAATTGGGAAAAGTGGTAAGAAAGAAATGAGGAGGGGGGGGGGGGGGGGGGGAGGGGGATTTTGCTTGGCTCTCAAGCTCGGTTCCAAAGGACCATTAATGAAAATATAGGATTATTAATGATATTATGACTCACAGTTATGAATTATGAATAATCCTGTATGACTGTAGTAAAATTGCGGACACTTCAGGATATTAGATGAGTAATGTGACGAAGTATATATGAATCTATTAACGGTGTGTACCAAGATTTACTATACATTAGTGAAGCTATACTGTCAGAGGACCCACTAAGCTGACGTTTTTTGTTTGCACACTTTTTTGGCATTAGCAATTGGGAGAGCCTTCTCATTCAGAAGAAAACATCGAGATCGGACACCGAATGATAACTTGGATGCGAGGGAAACAGAATTTTTGTGGTTTTTCGACTGTTGAAAAGAAATCCCTATCAAAAGATGCGAACCTTTTTTTCTCCCATTCCGTTCACAAAAGAGCAGTTTACATGTGATTTTCTTATATGAATGTCCACATATCACGGAATGAAACGGTGGTTGTCACTGAGAATAGAAGACCAGTGGCTGTTTACCATATAAAAGCTTTGAAAACGCCGGATGCGGCCCAAAAGGTTTTACTGTCGAGGCCTTGATGGTCCCCGGCAAGCGAAGGAGGGCAGGATTAAAACGTCAACTGCTCCCCTTGCCCTGGCGTGACCGTTTATAACTCTGTTTCTGTCAACCATTGTTACCCTTCCTCGAGCCCAGAAAAGCAAACTGACCAGCGAAAAGGGTGGAATGGTCGGCGCGTGAAGCTTAGCCGCACTAACACCACATTGCTCGCTAAGAGCGAGAGTTGAACGCGAGTGACTTTTATTCCACCATTTAGATAACGAGTTATATCATCAGATTTCTTCCATCGCAATTCCTCTAGTAGCTTGTTATGAGGTAAATGGATTTGCAATCCTGAGTTTGTCCTTCATGCTTAGTTAATTTTGCTACCCACCCAACAGGTTGAAATTCAAACATCGATAAATTACCTTCACATTCACCTGATCTGGTTAAAAAACTAAATTAAGAGAAGCTAACTTCATGAGTTAATATATATTACGACACCCGCGTACGACTGCACGCTATTTTGACTGGTTGACTGTCAGCAATAATTGCCTGTAGGGTTGACTGTCAGTAACTTTCTGCAACTAACATTAAGTACCTATTAAAAACTATTGATCCAGATCACTCATCTAATTTAAAATATAAGATTTTCAGTATAATCCAATATTACGAGCAGACAGGTACTTTCATTTGTTTATTTATTTGGAGTAACACGGAGACGGCCCCGTAATATAAATAGAACACATTTCTATTTTTCTGAGGAGTGATTGAAGGACGTTATTTATTTTGAGATGCATCATCAGCAAGGTTTGGATATCGCAATCGGTGGGAATACTTGCACATTCACCGCCCGTATGTCAGTTACAAATCACCAATAACTATAATGACATGGCAAGTTAATTTAAAAGTTGATATAAATATGGCTGGAAAATGAATAACTTGCTGGGATTGGAAAAATCATACGACTTATCCTAGATCGAAAATCTGCCTCTATGAGACAAATGTATGTTACTGTAAGACCCAATTAAACTCACCTTTTTGAACACCAAAACCTGAACCAAAGTTATAAAGTAAAACAAGTGCTATTTCATTCGTCAGTATTAAGATCCAAGATCAGATTTCCATTATTTTAGGCGAATTTGGATTGGCAGAAGGCACGTTTTTCCTAATACTGCTATAATTGTCAGCCATCCACCTATTACCAGATTTCATTAGCATTCTGATTCAATCAGGGTACCATTCTGGTCCCATATCAAACTCATTAAAAAAGGAGGGTAACTTTCGTCTGCGCATGCGCAAGCGTGAAATCCTTGTAAAGCCCATAACTACCCTTGAAATTGTCGAAACGAGCTGAAAGTTGGAGGTAGCTGCAGAATGGTACCCTGATGGTTCCAAATCTACTTCATCACATTCGAACTGTACCATTCGGATGCGCATGCACAAACACGAAATGTTTGCCAATTCCTTGTAACGCCCATTACTCCCTGGAAAAAAAAGTCGTAGGGAGTAGAAATTTGGAGGGTAGACGCGGGTTGGAGAACAAATGGTCTCATATCACATGCATTGAAAAGTCATGTAACTTTCGTCTTCGCACGCGCCAACTTGAACTCCTTCTACAGCCCACAACTACCCTAGAAACCGTCATGAAGCGATGAGGTTTGGAGAGTAGGTGGGTGTTGGGCCACAGATAGTCCCACATTGAAGTCATTGATAAAGTATAATAATTTTCGTCTGTGCATGCGCAAACGTGAAATCCAGTAGGCCCCATAACTACCCTAAAAATTGTCGCAATGAGCTGAGATTTGGAGGGTAAGTGGGGGTTAGGTGTCGGATTTTGTTATTACGTGCAAAACTCCAGAATTACTAGACCAATTTTGGTGAAATTTTCAAGGACTGTGCGTGTTGGCCCTTAGACGGCCCCCTATGAATTTCATTATCGTCGGACCAATGGTAGCTCTACAGTAAGATAATAAAAATCGATATTTTACCCATAGTTTTACCAATTGATTCTATACGTCCACGAGGAAGCTATACTGCCCACCCAACTTTGCAGACGTTTTAAGATTTGTAAATGTTTTGTGAAACCCAAAGTATTGTAGGTAGATTCCTATGAAACTAAGGGAATTTGAATAGCATTTCCCTCAAGCACAGGTAATGGGAGGGTCCTTTTCGCCTCAAACTCCGGGTCAATTGGCGACAGAACTGGAACATGTGGTGGGACGCTGGAAGCAATAAACACCGCCACCTCTTCATACTCAGTGGTGTCTACAAGGACTTTGAGTGGTAGGTGAGTCGTTAAACGTTTTTCTATAGCTGATTTCGCCGTAACTCTCGATTTCCACTTTCTATTTTGATATAATGCGACAGGGCGTAGCCCCTCTCCCATTCCACCCAATAAAGTGAAGAGAGTTACGAGGAAAAATAATTCGACCAACGGACCGGGCGGACCGACCCGTAATTATGCGAAGCAGAGCAGTTTCATCAATCTTTCAAAAACCCGCCCTTCTCTCGCATCCACCCCCACTTATCCCTTCAACTTTTTATGTGACGTCCTGGAGACCTCCCTCGACTTCACTCCATAAATTGATGAAATCTCGTTTTACGATTCAAAACCTCGGTTGGCCCTATTCGTGGTTGACCCTATTAATAACAAACGATTAGCATTGGGAAAAAATGTGGGCACGACAGAGGTTGACTTTATAATAATACACAATCATTTCATCCCTACCTTTACGTACAGGAAAAACGCTGCTAAGTCCTTGTCACATGGGTCTATTGGACATACTACAGAAATGTTGGCTGCTCATTTATTGTTTCTTTCATGCGCAGCAATTGAAATAGCTACTTCTGATGGTTTCCACCAATTTTTGCCTCAAAAACATGAATAAGGTACTACGCTCCTTTTTTTTCAAATTGATTTCAAATCTTTGATCATTGGTAGTGCCATTTAATCGTCTTGACACTTTTTCTAGTGTTATTATACAAACTGATGGTGATTTCAGACGATTTCCCAGGTGTTTGAATCATAAAAAAATCAATTTAGGGAGCTCAACATTTGGTAGAACCTCAATTTTCCACTCTTTGGCCAAAATCGACTTCATATTCGGTCTTCTCGTCCCAAAAACATGGAAAACGATACCTCAAAAGCTCATGTTACTAACATGTTACTAAAAAACGCTGCAAAGTCCTTGTCACATGGGTTTATTATTCTATTGGACACACCTACAGAAATGTTGGCTGTTCATTTATTGTTTCTTTAATGTGAAGTAATTGAAATATAGCTATTCCTGATGGTTTCTACAGATTTTGGCCCCCAAAAAATGAATTAGGTACGCTCCTCTTTTTCTTCAAATTGTCTCTGATCATTTTAGTGCCATTTAATCGTGTTGATCCACTTTTTCTTGACCCTTTCTTTTTGGCCTCTCACGCCAACGTGTCGCATTATGGAAGATAACTCTGAATATGCTCTGTACACCACGAAAACCAAGCAGAGTTGCCCAGACCTGATTTCAGTGGTTGTTCTACAACTATCTCAGTCGCAGGGCCAGTCGTGAAACAAACTTCGAAAATATAGAAATTCATGTAGAAAGTACGGGGAAACGATAAAATCGATCAAGGGATTCAATTTACTTATTTTCTGTTGGGCTTCAGTTATTGGCCTTGATGTCAACTCTTAATTTAAAAAATACAGGTCACCTCGTAAGGGTGGGAGCAAACATAGTGAAGTCCTACTATCGATATTTATTCGATTATCATGGTTCCCTTAACAATTTTTGTTAACTGTTTAAATGTTTGGGAAGTTTTTAGAAGTAGGTCAGAAAGGGTTTCAAGAGCTGAAATTTGGCTCACTTATTCATGGGCTCCCTGAGGAAGTTTTCAAGATCAGAATCCGATCGGTTCGTTGCAAATCCCTGCACAACGGTTTATTATTTTGAACAGAATACCCTTCTGTTACAGATCACAGCTCTCTGTATAGATAACCCGTCTACAAAAATTGTGTAGATCGCAGATCGTCCGTAGGTTAGTACCTAACCCCGTACTCGTTACTAGGTACCTACCTAAATCACGAGTTAAATGTTGCTAAAATGATTCTGTCGATGACAAACAGTAACTAAAATGGCAAAAAGAAACGCAAGTAATGAAGTTCTGAAGGGAAATTGAGTGGAGTGAAAAAAGTTGCAAAAGTACCTACCAACAAACTCCAGCCCCTTCTACGTAGATGGTATAATGAACCGTTGTGTAATAATTTACCCATCAATAATACTTCAACGTTTGTTCAAGTTTCACTACCTATCAACAAACTCAAGAACCGTCATTTTTCAAATGAAATAATATCACAGAACAACCAAGTCGAATTCATACTCCGTGATTATAATCAGGTGACCCCTAGCAATGATTTTTTCATTTCGGGAAAATTCCCGATTGTTAGCGCGTCCCTAGTCATGATATTTGGGCTGCATGTATACAATTTCATTCGCCCTGCTGTTGAAAATGCCTGTCGGTGCAAACTTCTGGGCATTACTGTGAACGAACGTCTGGACGTACAATGCTGCGGGTGGTCTTAAATATCTTCCAAGTTCGAGAACTATTTAAAACCGTAAAAAAATTTAGGAAACAGCGTCCTGGAGACTACAACCCCCTATATTTCACCCCTTAGGTATGACTGTCATTAACGCCGAGCTTCGAGGAGCAACTAGACCCCAAATGGGACCTATAAACCGAATTTCGTCAATTTTGGTTCATGGTAACTAAGAAAAGTGCTCAGTGCGGCGTACGGCGGACGGAGAGAAACTTTTTTATTGCATTTCCGAATTCTACATACCTTGAAACAGAAACCATCAAATTTTGAGGGGGGTGTGGACAATTTTTTTCATGCTCGATTCCAAAGGTTCATTAGTGAAAACAATAAACCAAAACGCGGCAAATTGAAGTCAAATAACCTAATTTTCCTATGAATTTGATCACGGTTGGAGCGCTTTTTGAAGAGAATTTGAAAAAAAATTTATCGAGGAATTGAAAAAACGCTGCAAATTATTACACAACGGTTTATTATTTACCTGTATAGATGCCCCTTCTGCGTAGCTCGCTCTTTTCTGTGGCCAATACCTACCCTCGTGCTCCCCCCAGGGAAGCCCTAAATGGAGTACTGCAGCCGGCCCGGGAATTACAGTTTCTAAAAATGCGCGTGATTCAAACATTAAATTACTAATAATTATTTGTTGTTATTCATGAAGCACGTTTGTTAAAAGTACCTATCAACAAAATCCAAAAGAGCCTTCATTCTTCAATGAAATAATACCACAGAGCAACCAACTTGACTTCGTACAGCTATCCGTGATTATAATCAGGTGTTCTCTACCAATGATATCTGTCCCGGATTTATACCATTTCTTTCACGATCATGTTGACGAAGCTTTTCGGTGCAAACGAACGGCTGGTCGTACAATGCTCTGGGTGGTCTCAACAAATTCTTTATCAATTAAAAAACCCGTCGGTTATAATAACCTTACTTATAAACTTAACTAATCGACTGCACAACATCTAGAGGGCGTCCCCAGTGTGCATGCACTACTCAGCAATATTGTTGGAAATCCCCCCTGTTGCTTATGGAAAAGATATGTAAGTACAAAACCTATTTGTTACACAGCTTGTTAAGAAAATCTTGGGCTTGTGTTTTTGGGATGGTTGGACTGGTGTGATTTGTAAAATACAAGTTGTTAACAGTGTTAAATCTGAAAATTTTGTTGGACTTTACAGTCTGGGGGCCCGTCCGAACTACACTGCGAAGGGGGAGAAGAGGATAAATTGACTACGAGATAATCCCCCCCCCCCCACCGATCATTTGATTTGTTGAACGTTCACCACACATACGATGCTTCGACCCAGAACACCACCACGGCGAACCACCTCGACCCGCCAGTGTCCAGTAGTTCCCGCTCTTTCACAACCCTTCATTCCCCCTCCTCCGGTTGTTGATAGCAATCAAGATAGGTCGGTTACAGTTGGCTCGGTGGATTGAAACCTAATAGATTTTCAGATCCAACACAGAAAGGGACATCGCCAAGGAAATGCCGATTCCCAGGCGTCCATGAGCGGGTTATTGTCGGTATTGTGAACGATGAGAGGAAAGAGAGCCAAGAAGCCACGAGTGAAGTTCGGGCAGTTCAACTTGAAACCGTGAAGGATAAAAACGAAGATGATGAACACCATCAACAAAATTATATCCTGGAAGCAAAGAGGGCAAAACCCACAGTTGAGAATATGGCCAGCTGGAGCCCTGAAGCAAGAAGACTGCTTAATCGTTGGCATCCCCTCGAAGTGCTAAATGGACAACTTGTTTCATCGTTGGGAGATAAAAGCTGGTCAAGCATGGTTACAATGGGTAGTACCCACAGAGATTCCAGAAGTACTTCGCAAATGCCATGACAGCCCAGTTGGGGGTCATTCTGGCTTCTGGAAAACGCTAGGCAACGTATCTCCGGCAAACGTATTTCTGGTTAAGCATGTCGTCTGATACGATCCTGGAGCCGAACATGTTTGAATTGTCGGAAATTCAGATCGACCAGGGTCGTAACTTCGAGGCAAGACTCATACAAGAAGTTGTAAGTCTGATGGGGTATAATAAAACGCGATCTTCCTCAATCAGCGGCACTTGTGGAACAGCTAACCCGCACACTGAGTAAAAATTTGGCCATTTTTGCTAGTTCCCACCAACAAGACTGAGATGAAAAGACTGAGATTCCTTTCTTTCCATACCGTTCTGCGCTACAACGGACTACGGGATTGTTGCCAGCTCAGCTTGTGTATGCCGTGAACAACACTTATCACGGTCCCTGTTGCGACCACCGCTCCAGCGACCACCACTAACACCCTGTATGTGTTCAACTTAGGACACACCTGGAAGCGGTTAGGGAATACGCACATGAAGCAACATTCAGACGAGAGTGTAGAAGGAGGTGTACGACCGTCATGCTAAAACGCCCAAATTAAATGTGGGAGATTCTGTTTGGTCTACAATCCCTGAAGGACACGTGGAAAATGTCCAGAACTACACGCAGCATGGACCGGTCCAAACAAGATAGTAGGGAAGAAAAACGACGTACCTACTCTTCGGAATTGAGATGGAACGTACAACTCGCCTGTTACATGCAAACAGGTTGGCCAGAGCTGAGATCAGGCCTGAGGGCAGACCTTAAGAACAGCGGGAGGCATGTTGCAACATATTTGTTACATAGTTTGTTGAGATAAGAAAATCATGTTCATGTGTTTTTGGGATGGTGTGGATTGATGTGATTTGGAAAATGCAAGTTGTTAAACAGTGTTAAATCTGAAATTTGTGTTGGACTTTACAATATGTTGATGTACTCATAGGAACAATCAATGCTAGAGAAGGAACTTAGTGGTATGAAAGAAATTGTGGTCGAGTCAAGAAGAGGTGTTCAACACGGGATTTTATCGAAAAACGAAAGGAAAAAAGTCCCCTCTCACATAGTCATATCAATTATGTCCAGTACTAAAAATCCAGTATGAGGACGGCACCCATGAGGCCCCACGACCGCTGGGGTCTGATGAAAACGGTTGAGGGTTCGGTAACCGGCTCTAACTTCGGGACAAGTGCCAATTTCAACCGACGGGGATTGCTTTCCTTGTTCTAACTTGATTAGCCCCCCCCCCCCCCCCACTACGCATCGAATGTACCAGTAGTTGACCGTCCCGAGAGGATCAGCCCCCGACGTGACTCCCGACCAATATTTTCCCCCTTTTTCTCCACGATGTCACTGCTAAAGTACTGGCCACCTGTTTTATGGAACGGCGTACGCCACAGCTTTGACCAGATATATACTGATCAGCCTTCCTATAAACTCGGACGATTCGCCGCACGATATGACCAGCTCTTCACTTGTGATTCAATCCGGCATACGTACAAAACAGTACATGCCTACTATGAAAGCACATGAGTAGCTTACAAGAAGGGCTTCCAATCCTACTTTTGAAAATGACCATACTCGAACCGGCACTTCATGAAATGCTAACTACACTGAACCCGTATCTAGCACAATCAGTCAAAATCCTATGGTGCATATTGGGAACTAATGACAAGGTTTATGTGTCTCTCACATAGGTCTCTCACGTTGGTGTTGTTTGGCCGATTGGTGGCAGTTTGGAACCACAAAGGTCCATTAGTTAGGATGAACAAACCACTTATTTATTGAGAAGAGCAAGTATGCCAACAACCGGAAGGCAAGAACGTCTTACTTAGGTGTTTAAATCACAAATAAATACGTTCAAATTTATGCAACAGCAACTTATGAGTAAGTGGTATGTATCTACTTGTTATCAGAGATCTGATAAAAACTAGATAAATACCACCTTCCCTTACAGTTTTCACATCTAATGGATCAAAAAACGCCAACAAACGTCTTTATGAGAGACACATAACCCTTTTCTGAGCCTTGAGAAAGATGAATAAATTCGTCAAAACGTCGGCCTAGAGAGCAGTGTTACCATTAGACCAACCCTCCAGAACCTCAACGTGTTATATAAATACATACAAGATCATGGCAACATTATAAAATTTTCGAATTTAGGTTTGTAAGTAAAATGGACAAAAAGTACAAAGGCTGAGTTTGAAGATGGGAATTCTTGAATTACGGTAGTCACCAAGGATATCCAAACCACGGTTATCTAGACCATAATAATATACTTGAATACAGGGGTTGGGTTGTGAGTGACATTTTTAATACAGTATTATATAACCCTCAAATTGAGAGCCTTCGTCAGTAAATATTAACAAAGTTAAGTTAGGTATATTCTTGCTGGTACCTTCAGCCTCCGATACATTTTTCTAGAAAATAGCACCTTTTCCAGTAATTTTTGAACAGCACTATATATATATATATATATATATATATATATATGTTGGGAGGATTTTGACCGTTGATCAATAGTTTAGGATAGGTGTTGATCGATTGTTGAGGTGCGGTCGAAATGAAAATTCATATTTCCAACGTTTCAAAGATCTCCCTTTATCATCATAAATTTGTGGATGACCTCCTACTAGCTGTCCCCACCGTTTCTTTGCACATAATTCTTGCTAAATTTAACAGATTTCATACCCGTCTACAATTTACCCATGAGAACGAAAATAATCAAAAATCCATCCCATTTTTAGATCTCTTACTCACCCGAAATCCAAATGGTAAAATAGATACGAAATGGTACAGCAAACCCCAAAATAAAGGAAGATGCATGCATTTCTATAGTCATCAAAAGCCGATCCTACGGCCCTTACTACACATGCCCGCAGCACTGGTCACATAAGTAATTGATTTCAACAATACCAAAATAGTTACATACGAAAATAATAAATTCAAGAGCAATATCAAAGAGATGATCACAATAGAAAGAAACATCAAAAATGCAATAAATATGAAATCCGACGTTAAAAACCTTAGTACATGCTATGCAATTATAATTCATTCAAATCTCAATAAATCCTAATAGATCTTTCAGTTACCATAAATGCTATATCATTCAAATCTAATCTGACCCCCCCCCCCCCTCAACACACACACACCACACTAACTAAATCAAATGTATACAGTTCAGTCAACCCTCCGTCAAAACCAGGTAATCCCTATACCGCTAGGACCACCCCCCCCCCCCCCCCCCACAATCCACTTGAGGAATACCGCCACACATCCCCTTGAAGATTACCGCTCACCCCTTCCGGTAGAAATGAACCAAAAACCACCACTCGTCAATCCCAGTTGTTGTTTTCCAAGTTCAGTTGCTGTCTGGTAGCCCAAGTATCAACTTGAAAACTACTGAGTCGTTTCACGATCAGTCACCACCATTCAACTCATCTAAGTAATTTTTACCCATCATGTTAACAGGTTTCAGTGAAGTCAATTTGGTCAATCATGTGAATAGTTTTTAGTTCATTTTCGTTCGTTCTCAAGGCCAAGTGTATACGGAAGCACGTTTTTATGTTTCATTGAACTGGATTTAACTTTAGTTTGTTACGACACTAAGTGATGATATATTTTGTATGGGATCTTACAATAAAGTGTCTTAAAAATGAAAATACCGAAATCTCTTTTGAGGCTCCAAGCTTTAAAAGAGATTAGAACATGAAAAAAATTAAGAAACTTTCAGCCCAAGTTATGGCTACTCGCGGTTTAAGGAGCAACTACATCATACATTCA
The DNA here is from genome assembly GCA_954871275.1 of Leptopterna dolabrata. Lineage (NCBI taxonomy): Eukaryota > Metazoa > Arthropoda > Insecta > Hemiptera > Miridae > Leptopterna > Leptopterna dolabrata. Next base: position 46,157,043 of record OX940978.1, on the reverse strand, counting down.
TCACAGCAGTTTTATAGATCGAATAGTGCGATCATATATAAGGGAAGAAACTTTATAGAAATCAATGTAAATAATAATAAAAAATCATTAATAAATAATAATGTTAATGCGCACATAAAATCGGTGTTAAGTGAAGTAGCATGCTTGTGCACTATTCAGAGGCTGCAGGGTGAGAGCAACGCACAGTACAATGTCGTTAAAGATGAAATGTATGTATAAACATTCTAGTTTTCAGAGAGCTATTCGATAGCTAGACTGGCGGAGACCTCCACATAATAGTAAGTCTCTTCATTTGCTCACAAGCGACTAAACTTAATCGCTTCAACTGAGGGCTTTCGGGGCCCTATCAGTACTAATTGAGAACACAACCCCGCCCTCCTCACCACCCTACTTGAACAAATTGACGGGGTCATGGAAGCTCACCATTACTAGCGCTGGTATAATCTTGCAGGCCGGTAGGCCGCCTTTGATGTAGATTAAGGGAAGCGTTCATGGGGCATGGGGGTCCTTCTCCCACATACATCCCTATCAATTGAGGCGCCTACAAATTGTGCCCTAGAGTGCAACCTCTCGTCCTTAATACCATATCATCAACCGCTTAGGGTTTGTAAACCCTAAAGCGTTAAAAATAAGAATTTCGTTGTGATACGAACGCCATCTCGGGAAGCTGGAGATGGTCGTTGAACAATAATAATGTTGAACATATGAACATTACCTACCATGAGCCATAGGATAATATTCAACATTCCTGCAGAGCCAAAAATATGTGTACGCGCATCTCCAGATAAGAGGGGAAACTTGAACAAATTCAAATGGGACCAACCGTGAACTTTTGGACAAAATTGAGGGTCCGGGGACATTCCCGGATAATATACGAGGACCATTTTATCATAAAGATCTGGCGTTCGAAGGATGATGATTAACAGATGTTCAGGTCCACAAATTCAAACGGTTAACATAACTTATATCATAATAGGTATAAATTCAAATCAATTCTTTTTTTAACAACATTTTGTACATAGGTAACCATGAATATAAGTAAGACAATTGTACTTATATTCATACAACAACACTTTGTACATAGGTAACCATGAATATAAGTAGTGAAAAGGCCAAGTTCATGAATGGGCCCCTATAATACCCATCCATTTCGACGAGAGGGCAGTAAGGTACTGACTGGTCTATTGTACCTAATTCATGGATTGCTAACTCTAACGAAGATGATGATTCATAGATGTTTATAATTATGTTCACGGTTGAACCTAATGTGTTCAGTTTTTGGTTACTCATACTAATCGGAATTACTAACCTACCTGCTGCTGTTTTTATTACCTATCTAATTAACAATGATAAATATAATCGGATATACACGTACAATTCAGAAGCTTTACATAGATTGAGAATTATTATAGTTTAGGACAGGGAGGTTGTCTCCAATCACCTCAACAATTGGAGACAACCTCCCTGTCCTAAACTATTGATCAACGGTCAAAATCCTCCCAATATATATAAAGTAAAAGACATGGGAAGGAAATGTGAATAAATGAACCGATGGACATCGCTGCACGCTTCAAAAAATTACTATTTTTGAGAAGTTGAGGAAAGCCCGCACGACCGATCGGTCTAGGTGGAGAAGTGTATACTTGTGCGCCGTCTCCCCAAACACGACATGCAGAGAATAAACCACCGCTCCTCTCCTCAATACAATATATTGTTAGTGATCACATTCCTGTTTACGGAACAGAATAACAAAGGATGCTTGATACAACAAAAATTATACTTATGTTTCCCCGCCTATAAGCTTCTAATCAGCAAGGAATTTCAGTTTTTTTGCTGTTAGTCTGTGGGATGACGGGGATGAGGAAAAACGATCTAATCACAGTGATTCTGTTGATACGTCGAAGATATTCCAAATTTAATGTAGAATAAGAGCTGAGACCGCGAGTGATGATCTTGATGGTTCAATCTGCGTGGAAGTGCCGTTACTAATAAGTTTCGAATGTTACCACTATTAAACTCAAAAAACTACTGTTTTGTGTGACGCACGGGTCATTTACCTTCTTTTTTTTTGTGTATTTTTAAAATAAAATTTCAATCTATTTTCAAAACGAATTTTTGGAGATCTGGCTTTCATGTCCCTGAAGAATGAACAGAAAATCAATCAGTAAATTACATGAAGAAATGTTGGAAAGTAAAAAAAATGTTAGAAACAAGATGAAAAAACAGTGCGTCAGGAGGATTTGAACCTACAACCTGCAGAGCGTATAATGCCCTTACTAATTGAGTGAACTCATAAGCTAAGTGGCATAATAATTCCTTTCACCTTCCTCTTTTTAAAAAACTTGTTTCATCCTAGGTTTCTCTTCAACCCATCACGATCATCACAGTAGTGAATTATAAGCAATGAGTTGAAATTATTCTAGTTATTATAGCACGAAAATTTCCGACAAGCCTGCAGCAGTGACGTGAAATACAAGATGATAACGTACATGTTCACAGCAACACAAGCACAGCAACCGGATAAGTGTTCACAGCCAAACGCAAGGTCGATTGGTGAGTGGAAAAATCCTTAAATATCAAAGTTGAGAGGACTGAGAAATATTCCAAATCTGAATAACTAACTACACATTGACTTGAGTAATAAAACGATTTTTCCCCCTTTTTTACCTACGCCGAATTGTATTACGTTTGACACCGTCAACTGCAAGAATAGTTGCAGTTAGTGACAAAAATAGTTTTCCAATTAGATATTTCGGGTGTAGAACATTCATAGGATGCCACGGATACTTTTCGACTCATCAAACAAAGAGAAAGAAAAATAAACTCTGGATTCCTCAGTGATCAAAAGACTCAAAAGAAGATAATGAGACGTTCTCGAAAGAAAACAATGAATCGAGAATAATACCATAACCCACTGAAAGAGAATGGCATTTTTTTTTTCTGGACGAGCTAACAGATGAAAAGAAAGGAAAATCAAGCGGAGCCAGTGAGCAAAACACTTGGGAAAACTTAATCTCGGTTTTTCCAGACCCAACCAGAGAATCGGGAGGAAAAGTATTCTCCTTGTAGCTTAACGACAGTGGTAGGAACGAAAGGGGGTAGGGCCACGATAATTCGGGGTGTTCCAATCGTCAGTTTAGTGGTTCAAACCCCACTGATTTCAATTAGGTTCACTTGACGGGCGATGGAATGGCCACCTGTTCACAGTATTTAGTTGCTAATATAAACTGGTGTATTAAGAACGTTTGAGGACTAACGATGAATATGTTCCTGAGGAGTGGTCATCATCAATTTCATGTTGTTTGAAAGGCAGCGATAATACGTGAATTGCACATAATTTTAGCCCCCCCCCCCCCCCTTCCTCGGTACCAATCTATGTTTGGACATGTAAACAAGCTAAATTTATAACTAATAAATTGATAAAAACTTAAAATTATGGGATGATAATTTCCGCCCTATTATCTTCCTGCCAAATAACCCTGCCACCCAGGCGTTACGTCTATACATTCGAGAGAATACCAAGTGGGACTGCTGAATGGTCATTAGCACGGTATACAACAGTTTGGTATACAATAATATGTTCCTTACAGTAGAACACGGCCACAGAATTGGAGGTCACAACCATCTTCCTCCGCGAATTAACATCATACAACTTTTAATCGGGAAAACAATGGATTACGGTCCTTGTCTTTATCTATGGTATTTTACAGTCATGTTGCTAACAACTAAAATGAATAACTACCTAGGATTACAACATTAGGGATAGTAGCAGCTCCAACTGTGATATGAAATCAGGTTATCAAGATGTCATCGATCATTTCAAATAATTTTCGTTTCAAGTTCATTAATTATTGTGGATAAACTCACCTTATCTTGACTTCCTTCGATTGCCAGTCCAAATGCCTTTCAAAGCAAATGAGAATCGCCGCAATTTCCTGTGACAAGAGAAAAGAAGATATTTAAATACTGCTGGTGAAGGATGTTAATGGAACTGCAATCGAGAGACCTCATTTACTGCTATATTTATCAATCATGATACTGTCGATTGTTGTTAACCAAAGTTTATTTACTGGAACATACGAATAATACGGAATACGAATTCCAAAATAGGATAACCTTACCAACTGAATGCCTTCTTATAATACGAGCACTTACGCAACTAGCCAAATTATTGGTTTATTGTTTTCAGTAATGAAACGTTGGAATCGAACATACAGAAAAACAATCTAAACCCCCCCCCCCCCCAACAAATTTGGTGTTTTGCATTTCAATGTACATATAATTCGAAAATGGAACAAAAAAAGTCGGTCCATCCACAGTATGGCACTTTGCTTTGTTACCGTGAAACAAAGTTAATGAAATTTTGTTTGTAGGTCCACATCATTTGTAGGATCATTTGAGGTCTAGTTGGTCCGCGAAGCTCAGCGTTACTCTCAGTCATCTCTAAGGGGTGAAAACTAGTGGCTGAAATTTTTAATACAAGGGGATGGGTTTTTATGAAGTTCTTAAATTGACTCCAAACGTTAGGATTTTTGAGACCGGTATACACCCAGCCCAGATATCGTTGCTAGGGGGAACATCTGATTATAATCACGCATGGCTTAATGAAATCGAGTAGTAGGTAGTTCCGTGCTCTTATTTCATTTCAAGAAGGATAATTCGGATTTTTTTGACAGATACATTTCTGCTTTTTGTTGATTGGTAAAATTTTGTTGACCAGGGTCCATCGAAATTAAGTGAAAACTTGGGAATAGGTCAAGGGTCCCACTTTGGATCAGCGACCACTGGAATTTTGAAAATCCTCGAGAGGGGGTTCGTGGGGCCGAGCTGGCGTGCTACAGGAGATGAGGGCAGTGGAAAAAAATGCATGTTTACGAGAATGTAATTGCACAACGTTAGAGAGCTTAAATTTCGAATCAGGAGGCATTTTAGTCTATCTCTCTGTGTGTGGGACGGGAGATATCCACCGGGGGAAAGAATATCCTACTAAATCAGGGTCTTAAGCTAATAGCTATTCAGTGATCTGCGCTGAAGGAGCATCTATACAGGAAAGATATACTCCGTTGTGTCATCATTAGCAGCGTTGGCTAGTGAAATCTCTGTTGAATCATTGTTGTGCACAATAATAATAATTTTAATAATTATATAATCATTTTTACCATTTTGGTTTATTATTTCCAACAATAAACTTTTCGAAGCGAGCATGACAATTTTTACCCCCCCCCCCCCCACCTCTCATAATTTGATGGTTTCCTTTTCAGGCTACGTAGAATCTAAAAATGGAATAAAAAACGCTGCAAATTATTACAGAAGGGTTCATTATTTTCAGTACAGATTCCTCTTCTGCGTAGAACACTGTTTTCTGTAGTCAGCACTAACCATCGTGCCCCCCCCCCCCCCCCCCCCACTAGGAAAGCCCTAAAATCTGGCAACCACTAAAAAATGGAAACATACACTAGAACGGCAGATGTGGTGGGAACTGGATAGAAGAAACGTCACGATGAGAACAAAAGCCGGCGCCTCAACGCAAAATCCCAGGTATTCAAAGGCCAATCAAAATTTCGAGTTTGCTGATGCGCAAAAGTCAAAATACAATCCAATACAATGTATACATATACAACAATCAAAGCGTTTTGACATTCACTACGGACCATCTTCTTCCAATGATCTTGTGCTAACTTATTGCAACCTATCGATTTACGGTGACCCATAGAGTAGCTAATTACCTACATAATTGGGCCAATCTCCCCAACTGGCAACGTGTAGCATATGAATCCAGGGCCAATTCCCAATATCCTCTATATGGGGCCTCAATCTGTGGTAATATATTATGGCCCTTTGAACCCACCACCCCCTTCAATATACTGGGGGACTAGATTGTTGCGGCGTCCCCAGCAATGATATCTGGGCTGAATGCATACCACTTGATTCACCCTCCTGTTGACGGAGCCTGTCCATGCAAACTTCAGGACCTCATCTACTGGGAACAAACGGCTCTGGGTGGTCTCAAAAAACTCCGAAGTTCGTGAACTATTTAAAAACGTAAGACAATTCGAGATAACAGCCTCCTGGAAATTTCAACACCTACTTTTCACTCCTTGGAGATGACTGACAGTAACGCCAAGCTTCGCGGACCAACTAGACCTCAAATGGGACCTACAAACCACATTTCATTTATTTTGGTTCATCCAACCACACAATGAACATGAAATGTTGGCCGTTCTACAGATATGGTTCCATATAAAAATCATGCATGGATACTCCAAGTGTTCACTGAATGAACCTACCCAATTATTCTATACCTACGTCCATGTGATTCAAGTGAGGAAGCTATATTGCCTACTCGAATATTGGCAGACATTTTTTAATTAAATTTTCGGAGTCTAGATACCTTGAAACGGAAACATCAATGTTGGGGGGGGGGGGGGGGGGGGGGTTCCATGCTCGATTCCGAATGTTCATTATTGAAAAAAATCCAAAATTTCGGTCCGTCCTCCGTAGCTGTACTTCCCACTTTTCTTAGGTACCATGAACCAAAATTAATGAAATTTGGCTTGTCGGTCCCGTTTGGGATCTAGTCAGTCAGCGAAGCTCGACGTCATCTCTAAGGAGTGAAAAATAGGGGATTGAAATTTTCATAACGCCGTAGCTCGAAACCTTTCAACAGAAGGGTATGGTTTTTTTTAACGTTTTTTAATTGATATTAGGTACCAAAGAATTTTTTGAGACCATCCGGAGCATTGTACAATTCCATCCTTTCGTATGCACCGAAAAGCTTCGTCAACATTATCATGAATGAAACGGTATAGATCCGGCCCAGATATCATTGCTAGGGAACACTTGACTGTAATCACGGATGGCTGTATGATGTCAAGTTTGCCGCTCTGTGATATTATTTCATTTGAAGACTGATGGCTTTTTTTGGATTTTGTTGATAGGTACTTTCGCAACTTGAACAAACGTTATGATTCATGAATAACATCAAATAATTAACTATTAAATTATTGAATCCCACGCATTTCTATTATACTTTAATTCCCCGGCCGGCTCCAGGTAATCGATTTAGGGCTTTCCTGGGCGGAGCAAGAGGGTAGGTATTGACAACAGAAAACAGTGACCTACGCTGAAGGGGAGTCTACACAGGTAATTAATAAACCGTTGTGTAATAATTCGCAGAGTTTTAGCCATATTTTGGTCATTTTTATAATTTTGGAAGATTGTATTGCGTTAGTTAGGTACCTACGCAATGAAACAAGGATCAACTCAAATTGAAGTATCCCGTTTCCCATTCAGAAAAAGAAATTTTTAAATTAAACTTTAAAACTTCCGCAAAACAAAACCTCGTCAAATACCTAGAAGTAAGGACCGCTGAAAACGAAGCTCCCTACTTAAATCACTATCACTAATCGCTAGGACATTTTAACAATAACACTTCCTTAAATGATGAGTAGTATGATTGTTATAGTGTGACTGCACTGCTCGGTGCTAATGCTAAGAAAGTATTCATATCAACAGATTTTGAGCTTGGTATGAATACTTAAAAGTCAAAATATAAACTTTTCGAGTGACTATAAAGATTTTGGCACAATTTAGTTTACAAAGGTAAATACCAGAACGTGAAACCACCAACATTTCTGAAAAATCTTCCTTTCTCACTGTTAGGTGGTGGTTATTACATTGTTTGAGGAAACTTGTGCATCCGTGTTAATCTACATCCCAGTATCATCTTATGGTAATAATCGTCTTGAATGTATATTTAACTTGTTTTGCATGTAACCGGAGGTGCTCCATATTTTCGAAACACCAAATCCGATATTAAGTCGTGGAACTACCGTGAAACCTCTACTCCCCCTCATCAGTTTTGAAATCAAAACAAGTCTCATGAATTATTACGAGGAACCCCCTTTCCGGATTTATATTCTACGAGAAAATCAACATCCAACCCCGAATAACCGAGAAACTGGCGGAGTATCGATTAGAAGGTCGGAGGTGTTTCTCCCAACTACGGAGAGATATGTAGATGAAATGCAAAAACATCTCATTTAGTTACCCGTCTAGGGGGGGTTGAGGGGGTTCCTGGGCGGTATACTCGTCTAATGCCGCCTCAAGTGAGATTGGGAAGGGGAAAGGTTTCACTTTGGTTAGGCGTAAAGGTTAGTAAGGCCCTTAGAAGGAGGAAATGGAGCGCCGTTAACGTCCGATGCCTTTGAGGAAGAGGCAGTTGAAAGGACTTCTTCATTAGGACTCCACCGCCTATCCCTCTCACCTGCCCCAGAATCCTTTCGATTTCTTTCCATGTCGGATCTACTTTTCGTCTGTATTTTTTCTTTCTATACAGGAAAAAATAGAGAAACGAATCCTCAGGACGACTCTCGGAATGCAAGACTCGACCTGATTCTCAATGTGATTCTCTGCCTTACAGTTATGGTTATGATATTCGAAATAACCCCTCCCTACCAAGTATTCCTAAATTTGTGGGTACTAATGTATTCTTAACTACAAACCAACACATTTCACCCTTTCATTGACTGGATTTATTTAACTGTCATTGCCGAAATTCTCTAATCTCGTTAAATAACTGCTCTGGGACATTTATTTATATTTACTGAATTAATTTTTTTTTTTTTCGTCCAAGCAAAAGAGTGATTCCATATTCCTGCACCGTATAATCGTTTACCTACTAGGCAGCTGAAATCGGAGTGTTACACATGCCATTTACCAGTCATTTTAGCAAATTTCGTTTGTACACGGATTCAGGAGTAAAGTCACCCACACAGATTAATTTCGAAATTATTACTGTACGAAAAACATTTTCCCCAATGAGTAGCACATTTATTTCCACGAAAAAATTCTGTAGATCATTATAACAAGTGATAACGTGATGAAACCACGTGAAATCGACGAAATTAAAACAATTGAGGGACGAAGGAATACCAAGCACTTCAACTCCTATACTTAACTTGGAGGGCGAAGATACGATCAATGATGTAAGCTTGCTTGTTTTACGGTACTTTCGTTCACATGTTATAATTTACCTGAAAAATTTACGCATAAGGCAAGGATGGTCCTGAGGGCGACGGGACAGGGTGACATATTGGCCACTCAGTTATATTAATTTGAAGTTGTGATCTGAATGAAATGTGTGTACCGCACCATCAATAGTAAACTGTGAATTTCGTGCTGTCCGTGCTACGTCACAAAAGATTTGTCACCTTAAGGTGTACGAAACGATGGTTCAATTTCGGGAATAAGTGGGTACGTGAACGGCTATGGTTCATTTATCAAGCAATTGGAACCACGGAAATTTGTTTAGCGATTTATGCGTTTGCTATTTTATCAATAAAATGTATATTACCAATATGCATGTTCCTGCTATCTATCCTTTATATACCCCAAACATCTAGCAGATTGACTATAAAACTGATTTGTAATGATCAGACCAGTTCCATTTTAAAATTTCATTATCCTCTTCCCATTTTAAGCAAAAATATGACCCAATGCTGATAGTGCGAATATGATGACAACCTGCATCCAAGCAATAATTCACGAATGTGGCCATACTCCTAATTTAATATCAGCCTCGAAAAAAGGATAAATTTTAAATTCAGATTTCCCTGTTGAAGGAAGCAATATAGTGGTGAACATCATGTATACTTTATAGTTGTTTACAACAGACCTTTTACCCTTAAAAACAAAGTTTAAAAAAAATCTATGATATTTAACTATAGGCCATCACTAGGTATCTAGGAACAAACCTTTCTGTACAAGAAGTTTTATTTGTCATTGCCTGGAGATTAAATAAATTGAAAATGTGTAAATTAAATTGAAAAAGGGGCCTCCCGCTTGATTCAGCCGCTGTCCCCGTATCCAATTTGAAGTAAAACGTCGTACAACTTCAATCTCCAGGTAACGGCATATTTATGTTACTCCAAGTTTTATTATTTTTATTAGACACTTACCTACAGTGAAACTCAATTAAAATCAAACTAAGCTCAATACGAAATTGATTCCCTTAGTTCATTAATAAGCTCTAGGAAGTAAATGTCTTCAATTCTCGTTTAGTTCAAGAATAATAATTGGTACAATCTTCCAAGCATGACAGGATTCGAGGTTCTGAAAGCAGAATCCGCTTAGCACTTGATCCAAGTTTGACCTGAATTCCTGCCAGTTATAGTCGCCTTATAACGTTAGCTTTAATTCCCTGTTCTCAAGTCACGCCTCGTTCTTCTCCCTTTGATATTATAATCATTCCAGTTAAAGGTGAAGAGATGGTAGGAAGGGGGAGGGCCTAAAGGAAGAAGAAAAAAAAAACGAAACAAGGAGAGAAAAAAATTCTCTTTCTATTCTTAGTTTTTCTTTTATACGATTCGCGACCGGGAAGCGAGCATTGCTCTTTTAGCTGAGTATAAACTTTCGTCCTTGTTAACGACGAAATAGTCGGGTTTATTCTGTAATGAGCGAACGGTAGAAGATACCTTGTTAGAGCGTTTAACTTCATTATTATTTTCATACCTACTAGTATTTCCCCACAGATTTCTCCACCTGACACATCTGGCGATAAAGAAACGGTCAAATGTGAAATTCTCTCATAACAGCTACGCCTACAACCATTATATATTATTATCTACTCAGAGTATGTATTTTGAAATGAATATTGATATTACGTAGGTGCCCACCTTCTTATTACAGATACACACATCAAGTCAAAACTAGGATGCGGAATATAATCAAAGACCAAACTTTCAACTGTGGAAGTTTTTAGTGAATTTTCGATGGATATACGCCATTGCGCTGGGAGCGAAATTTTTAATGCATGAATGTTTGAAACATTTTCTGTTTCAGAGAATTCTGAATCCATCCCTACGTGTTGAAAAAAATCACAAAATTATCTAATAACATTCATTTTTGTGGCAACTGGAAGACTGGGAGAAAACTGATGCAGAAGTCTAGATATGAATACATAAATGCTCATGTATCATTCCACACGAACACGATACCTGACCTTGGCGACGAGAAAGAAATTCGAAACGAAGCCAAAACGTTAGTAACATTGAAGATGACCGATTTTCGAGAAAGAAAATTGGTCAAAATGGATAAACCGCCAGAAATCCGCCAATATATTTGGTGACAAAATATCGCCAAAATATTTGCAATTGCTAATAAAAATACGAGTCGAACGATGGGCAATTTGCGAAAATAAAAAAATGGTCTGATTTGAATTTTTGGGCGTCATCGAACAAAAATGCTGCAAATTATTACACAACGGTTTACTATTTACCTGTATAGATGCCAGTTCTGCGTAGATCACTGTTTTCTGTGGTCAATATCCTCAAAGTCCCCCCAGGAGAGCCCTGAATGGAGTACTGGAGCCGGTCCGGGAATAAAGTTTCATACAAATACGCGGAATTCAATAATTCAGTCACTAATTATTTGTAGTGATTCATGAACTATACGGTAAATAGTAAACCTTTGTGTAATAACTTACCTGTATAGATGCCCCTCTTCCGCGTCGATAGTATATTAAACAGTTTTGTATTAATGTACCGTTGTGTAATAACTTACCGTTGTATAATAATTTACCTTTGTGTAATAATTTACTCAATAATACTTCAACGTTTGTTCACGTTGCAAAAGTACCTATCAACAAAATCCAAAAGATCCATCATTTTTTTATTATTTGCAATAATAAACCTTTGGAATCGAGCAAGGAAAAAAAAAAGTTTAACCCCCCTCAAAATGTGATGGTTCCCGTTTCAAGGTATGTAGAATCCCAAAATGCAATAAAAAACGCTGCACATTATTACACAAAGGTTTATATTCACCTGTATAGATGCCCCTTCTGCGTAGACCACTGTTTTCTTTGGTCAATACCCTCCAGCGCCCCCCAGAAAAGCCCTAAATCGAGTACTGGAGCCGGCTCCGGAATTAAGGTTTCCTACAAATGCGCGGGATTTAATAATTCAATAATTAATTATTTGCAATTATTCATGAAGCATGAGGCAAATAATAAACCATTGTGTAATAATTTACCTGTATAGGTGCCCCTTCTACGTATGTAGATAGTATATAATGAACGGTTGTGTAATAATTTACCTTTGTGTAATAATTTGCCCATCAATAATACTTCAACGGTTGTTCAAGTTGCAAAAATACCTATCAACAAAATCCACCCCCTTCTACTTAGATGGTATAATGAACCGTTGTGTAATAATTTACCGTTGTGTAATAATTTACCATAATTTACCCATCAATAATACTTCAACGTTTGTTCAAGTTTCAAAAGTACCTACCAACAAAATCCAATATAATCCATAATTTTTCAAATGAAATAATATCGCAGAACAACCAACTCGACTTCATGCAGCCATCGGAGATTATAATCAGGTGATCCCTAGTGATGATATCTGTGCCGGATTTATACTGTTTGATTCTCGATCGCGTTGACGAAGCTTTTTGGTGCGAACGAACGGCTGGTCTTACAACGCTCCGGATGGTCTCAAAAATTGTTTCGTGCTGACTGACCCCGAACGGAACCTTAACCCGAATTTCACCATTAAAAAAAAAATTGTAACTAAGAAAAGTGCTAAGTATGGCGTACGGTGTACGGCGGACAGACAGCGATTTTTTATTGCATTTTGGATTCGGCGGACATACCTTGAAACGTAAACCATCGAATTTTGAGGAGGGTTTAGTATTTATTTTTCATGCTTGATTCCAAAGGTTCATTAATGGATATAATAAACCAACATTTCTGCCCGTCCGCCGTACTTCACACTTTCCTTAGTCATTGTAACTTGACAACCAAAATTGACGAAATTCGGTTTATAGGTCCCATTTGGGGTCTTGTAGGTCCTCGAAGCTCGGCGTTAATGTCACTTATCCCTTCGGGGTGAGAAATAGGGGTTGAAATCTCCAAGACGCCGTTATTTCGAATTTTTTTACGGTTTTAAATAGTTCTCGAACTTGGGAGTTTTTGAGACCACCCGAAGCATTGTACGTTCCAGCCGTTCGTTCTCAGCAGGGCCCAGAAGTTTGCACCGACAGGCTCTTCAACAGGAGGGTGAATGAAATTTAATATTTACGTCCGCCCAGATATCATTGCTAGGGACGCGGCACCAATTGGGAATTGGCCAGAGATAATCATTGCTAGGGAGCACCTGATTATAATCACGGATGGCTGTATGAAGTCGAGCTGGTTGTTCTGTGATATTATTTCATTTGAAAAATGATGGCTCTTGTAGATTTAGTTGATAGGTACTTTTGTAACTAGAACAAACGTTGAAGTATTATTGGGTACATTATTACACAACGGTAAATTATTAGGTACCCAACGGCATATTATTACATAATGGTTTATTATACTATACACGCAGAAGGGGCATCGATACAGGTAAATTATTACACAACGGTTTATTATTTACGTTATGCTTCATGAATAACTACAAATAAATAATTATTGAATTATTGATTCCCGCGTATTTGTATGAAACTTTACTTCCCGGGACGGTTCAAGTACTCCATTTAAGGCTTTCCTAGGTGGAGCTCGAGGGTACCGACCGCAGAAAACAGTGATCTACGCAGAAGGGACATCTATACAGGTAAATAATAAACCGTTGTGTAATAATTTGCAGCGTTTTTCCAATGAAATAATATCACAGAACAACCAACTCGACTTCATACAGCCATCCGTGATTATAATCAGGTACTCCTTAGCGATGATATCTGGGCCGGATTTATACGGTTTGATTCACGATAATGTTAACTAAGCTTTTCGGTGCAAACGAACGGCTGGTCTCAAATAATTCTTTAGGTCAAGGTCAATTCAAAAACCTAAAAAAAACCATACCCTTCTATTTAAAGTTTTCGAGCTACTGCGTTCTGAAAGTTTCAACTTCTATTTTTCATCCCTAAAGATGACTGACAGTAACGCCGACCTGTGAGGACTGACTAGACCCCAAAAGACCTACAAACTGAGGTTCATCAATTTCGGTTCATGGTAACTAAGAAAAGTGATACGGCGGACAGACGGTAAATTATTACACAACGGTTTATTATACTATCTACGTAGAAGGGGCACCTATACAGGTAAATTATTACACAACGGTTTATTATTTGCCTTATGCTTCATGAATAACTACAAATAATTAATGACTGAATTACTCAATCCCGCGCATTTGTGTGGAACTTTATTTCCGGAGCCGGCTCCAGTACTCGATTTAGGACTTTCCTCGGAGGAGCTCGGTGGTATTGACCAGACAAAACCGTGATCGGTCGAATTCATCAAAAATAATATTAAGAGTTACGATGTTCAAAAATTTGCTCATAGGCATGTTTTGATTGTTCGCATGCGTTTTTTGAACTCTGCCCAAGTTACGGTTTACGTAAATTGTCTTTACGGCGTACGAGAGTTAAGTTATCCTTCTCCGCCGATAGGTAACTTCGTCGTGTGTTTCATGGAGGTAGAAAACGAAACCTTCTTAAGAACTAAATAACTCTCTTTCTATTTGTACTATCCCCTTCCCATTGATCCTTTCACTTCAACAGTCAATCACAAGTTATGGACAACGCGCACCTCTCTCTAATTCAGTCACTGTTTGCTACGATGGTTCTATCACCAAAACCGGTATAGGTAACAGTGTATTTTGTTCGTAGTGGAAATGGATAAAGTTCCAATAGTTCTGTTTTATTTGAAACGTTCTATGAAACATTCGACTACCTTGTTGTCATATGAAAATTTCTTGTTTAAGAAGCTGCATCAACAGTATTCCCAACGTCCTCATTCACAGTCCTTCCTGATAGATTTACAGAAAAGACTACATGATTCATAACTCAACGTCCATATTTACGTCGTTTTTAGTGATCTTTTTGTTTGGATCCGTTCACCCTCTTACAGCCACTGTTCATGCCGATGTATTCATGTTCATCGAATATTATCGTAGAATCTGACGTGAGATAAATTTCTTTCTGCTCGCTGAACCGCGAGACGTTTCGAGAGCCTCACTGAAGAACGTTAGATCTCGAGCGCCAATACTTGAAGGAGCATTGAAAGGGAAGGGTTCTCCAAGGGTTTCGAAGAAATACTGAACACAAGGGGAGTTTGAGGTGAGGGCTCTTGCCCAACATGTAGGTTAAGAAGCTAGTTTGCCTTCCATTTTTCAAGATAGACATCAGTCACGACTTACCACTTTCCTCAGTTAGGCTTGTGCAACTGTTTTTCTCACATTAACATTCAACGAACTTCAAAGGACATACCTAATAAACTATAGGAGACAATGCTTTTTTTAATCTAAAAGGTTATTTAGAAAGGCTAGTAAGTATTAGAAGTACAAAAATACATTCAAAAAACCCTCTCATTTCGAAATGATCTAAGCACAAAATGTTTTGTCTACCACCCGGGAACATAGGCATTTTTTATGACTAAAAATAAAAGCGTGAGTCATCGGAGGATTGAAAGTACTTATATATTGTCACTGACGATATATGGCTACGAAAAATTTCAACTCGATTGTACATGCGAAATTGGACGACAAATCGACTGCAAAATTTGTACCGGACAGACAAGAATGCGAGTTGATAAAAACGTGTTAAATTATCACACTTTCCGGAGGAATCCTGCAGACAGTAAACGCTATCTTTGTATGCATACTCCTAGCCAGTGAACACCTTAGCAGTTAACGAACTTCGTATATCGCTATCGTGTCACTTTTTCCATCCTCCTTCCTCGTGTCCTTTTCATTTTTTATCTTAATTTTAATCATTCATTTTTTTTTAGCATCATAACTTTTTGGTCACGTCACTCAAGTTTTCGACTGAACCCAGCTATAAGACAAATATCCACGTAGAAATAGGATTATTCTTTCCTTTACCTATAATTATAAGGACTTATCCTGCAATATTACCATATTTCCCGGAGGGATGCGTCATCACTAGCGGGTCGAGTACTGGAGGTGAGGGCTTTCGATGTAAGGACATCATCGGACCGTCGAGAGAATCCGTATTATATATTATTAACAGGATTATTTATAAATAACAGAATTCCTTATAGAGTATTTATATCATTATAGAGTATTATAATTACAGAATATCTATTATATATCATTTTAATTACCCTTATTATTCTTTGACTAAGCCACTCTATTTCCTGTATTTTTTCTTGTATTTTATTCCCATTATAAAAGCTCCTGTTCTCAATAAAGCCTCCAGTAAGCCTCCACCAAAATAATGGACGTCCACTGTAACGCATGCATTAGTCTACGGAATGTTTAACGAGCTAATGGGAGGGAAATCTCCGCTATCCACTT
Source organism: Leptopterna dolabrata (assembly GCA_954871275.1). Classification (NCBI taxonomy): domain Eukaryota; kingdom Metazoa; phylum Arthropoda; class Insecta; order Hemiptera; family Miridae; genus Leptopterna; species Leptopterna dolabrata. The sequence continues at coordinate 46,140,742 of OX940978.1, read as the reverse complement.
GTCTTTTGGCGGACTATCAAGGAGGAAATAGGCTAATGTAGTGGATCCAACATTATTCGTAACCACGTGACTTTTTGGAATCTTTCGGTTTCAGAGTGTTTTGAGCATAGATTTACTGAGTGTCTGGTTCATTGCATTAGCGTATTTCGTTTTAGAAAATTCACCAAAAGACGAGTGATGATTTCTCTTGGAATGGCTAAAAAGTTGCGGTCATATGAAGCAACGTTCATGACAACAAGGCGTTAAAGGGCTTTATTGCGAACAGGAGCTTTTATAGCAGGATTATTAAGATGTGAATGAAATACAAGAAAAAATATAGAAAATAAAGTTGCTTAATTAATTAAAGAAAAATAATGGCAATTAAAATTATATTCGCGGTTATGTTGAAGTGATAAAGTCGGAGGGGTAGGGAAAGAGGCTCCTGGGCGCTGAAATGAGAGATGTTAAGGTAGGGAAGTGGTTAAGGGGTCGATGGCGAGGTATGGGAGGGGTGATAGTGGGGGGGGGGGGGGTTATGGGGGTGCTGAGGGGGTATTAAGGTAGGGCAAGGAGAAGACATAGGAGAGATGAAGGCAGACTATTACAGGAGGGGGTTTGTGAGTGTTGAGAGGGCGGTAGGGTGAAGTAGGGGAGGGGGAGGGAGCAATTAATTATCACATCCGAGAACTCGAGAAGAGGCCCCTCGAGGTGAGGTCGGACGGCGGAAGGGGGTTCAACACCTCCGAGTGCCTGTTTTTCTCATATTTTTCAACGAATTTTTCGAAGGGACTTCGCCGTTTCAACGGGCTCCGCGTTCGAACACTGACAGTAACGCTGAGCTTCGCGGGCGAACTAGACCCCGAATGAACCCACAAGCCGAATTTAATCGATTTTGGTTCATGGCAAGGAAAGCGCGAAGGACGGCGTACGGATAGAATTTTGTTTAAATTCCATTTTCGGATTCTACGTACCTTGAAAAGGTATCAAATTTTGAGCAGGATAGGGGATACGTTTTTTCCATGTTCGATTCCGAAGGTAGGTAAATTATTGAAAATAATAAACTAAAACTTTGAATCACATGAATGTGACTTGTAAAACCCCTGATTGATTGTAAAAACCCCTGAATTTGACCTGGAAAACCTTCAAACTGTTAGGAACACCCTTGAATTTGACTTGGAAACACATAGAAGTGGAAACCTAAGATTCGACTGAAATTCCCAGAAACGGAAAAGAATAGACACATTTTTCAAAATTCATGCACCTAATGAAATTGTTGGACCAATAAATTGCAAAAACTAATTTTCTTCTAAAATTCGCTATACCGCTAATAAGTTGTCAACATTTACCTCTACTTGATAGATACGCACCGTACTTTACAAGTTCGCACTTGTAACTGTATCTAACCCACGCTGTAGGTCGGTCGGTGCTTACTCTTCCAGTCAAAGTAACTTGTCAATATTCAACTGGCGCTACAAGTTTTCACTGCACTTGGTTTTCACGACAGAGGTACCAAAAAATCGAGTGGTAACTTGTACCTAACTGTTGAATCATGAAAGTGGCACCAGGGGATCCTTCAAGGTTCCACAAACGGCCTCCGTTGTGGTCAAGTTGCACCAACGGCAAAACCTTGCACAATCGAGGCGGAGATGATTGAAACGATCATAAAGGCGGCCTGGAAGGATTTGACCCCCCCCCCCCCCCCCCACCATTACCGGGACACAATACGTCTGCCAAGTTGGGTGGGCAGTATAGCTTCCTCACAAGTAACATGGATTGTATAGAATCAGTAGGTAAAACTATTCGTAAAATATAGATTTTTATTATCTCTATTGTAGAGTTAACATAGTGGTCCGACGGCAATGAAATTCATAGGGGGGGCCGTCCACGGGCCTACACGCACAATCTCTGGAAATGTCACTAAAATTGGCCGACAAGTTCTGCAGTTTTGCCTGTGACAACATCCGACACCTAACCCCCACCTACCCTCCAAATCTCAGCGCATTACGACAATTTCTAGGGTGGTTAGGGTAAAGGCACCAGTTACTGACACTACCCTAATTACTGACACTTGCGTCTTTAATGTTAAAAAATAAGCGTTTGGGGCCAACTAGAACTTCACAATTGGCGCCAAACCTAAGCCTAACTGATCAGCCACAGTTTCCCACCACGATCTAATCACCAAGTGATGAGGAGCGCGAGGTGAGGAGGTGAGGAGCGCTGAGGAGGTGAGTCACGATTTTGCCTATGCAAAATCTAGGTAATGAGAATACAGTTTGCAAATGGAAATTTCAATAAAACAAAAACTTTGAGGAGCGTCAATAACTAGATATCTAAAACATCAGTTTACCCAATTAGCGACACCCCTATCAATAACTGTGGTTTCCACAGAAACTCGTTTCGTACGCTTATTAGGATTATTTTTTCATTTGAAACACACTGCTGCTTCCCTTTTTCAAAAATAACGAAGGGATCCAATTTCTGACAGGGAGTGTCAATAACAGATTCTCATAGGTGTCAACAACTGAAATGCTGCGTTCTAATTATTGACAGCTAGTATGTCAAGTTATTAACACTCTCCTTCCATGACAAAAGTAAGGTACCGGTGGTAGTTGAGGAACGTCAATGAGTTTATTCATTAGGACTCACGTGATATTCTCTTGTCTATGAATGTGTGCAAGGTTTATAATATTATGTGTATTTCTTTGTTTTCGTGTTGAGCAACACAGACCGCATTTTCAGATCTTTTCACTTTGAATTCTGAAAGTAGACTCATTATAATACCCTCAGAATTGATGAGTTCGCTTATTCTTGATTAATGGATGTGAAAAAACGACTCAATGGTTCCAACACAAACTCTTCTAAGCAAAATAGGAAGAAGAAATGCCAAAAGAGGCCAACTGAAAGAAGAAAGAAATATGAAGAGGGACAAATGTTGGCAGCTCTCCGTACCGTGAAGAATGGTATTGCAGTTGCAACACCAGCCGGAATGAGGAGTACCCATGACTTCTGTCAGTATTTTTAAACGAAGTAGGTTCCATTCTAAGAATTTTTAGACCAACCGCGCTCTCCTACTACGAATAATTCTTTTTCTATGGGCTTTCAAAGTTTCGGCAACAAGTGACGTCCTATTTTTTGTTATACATGTTTAAAAACCATATGAATAGTGATGCTTGCTTGAATAATAAGTTTTATACTTTTTTTGAATAATAAAGTGATACACAATGTTCAAAATAAATTTGCTCGAGATGTCATTATGGTGCCAATAATTGGCTCCTTCCCCGTCAAATTGAATACGCATGCAATAACTGTGCCCCCCCCCCCCCCCCCATAACAACAACTGGTTCATGCATGTAGGACTGGTTCATGTTGTCCTTGGCAAGTGAGGAAAACTTTGAAGCGTAAGGATTGGTTAATAAATGAGAAATTTATTGGGAAAATTCCGCAAAATTTTCGTTAGTGTCAATAATTGGTGCATTTACCCTATGGGGGCTACTAGGATTTGACACGGATTTCACGCTTGCGTATGCGCTGACGAAAGTTACTGTACTTTATCAATGACTTTAATACGGTCCCACCTGTGGCCCTACAGCCACCAAAACTCAAACTTCATCGCTTCACGACCATTTCTAGGGTAGTTGTGGGCTCTAGAAGAATTTCATGTTGGCAGGTGCGGAGACGAAAGTTACAGCACTTTTTACAAGAATATGATATGGGACCATCTGCCCTTCAACCCGCGCCTACTCTCCAAATTTCAACTCACCACGGCTATTTTTTCGGGTAGTTACAGGCATTACAAGGAACTGGCATACACTTCTTGTTTGCGCTTGTGCAGCTGAAAGTTACCGTCTGATGAATTTTGTCGTGGTATCCTCCCGGGATACCACTCGATGTACATATAAGACTATCCCAATAAACCGAACGAACGGAGGATATATGTGATTAAAGTGGCATAGGTCTCCTCTTCCCTCCATCGGTCTACCAACGGTTCCTAGCAACTGCTGAAGGACCGGAGGAGGGTGGAAGAGCTCCCACAAAACCCGCTCTTCTCACCCGACTCGCCATTCTACGCTCAAATCTCAAGTCGATGACTTCTCTCTCTTTCCTCATACCTCCTTACCTTTCTCGCCTAAGAGAACTCGGAGTGGTGGAACCGGTCTGGTGATAACAGACCTGGTGGAACCGTCTGGGCACATCCCCTAGCGTTTCTAGTGGTGGTAACCTTCCTGGCTTCGCCATAGGTGTAATCTTTCAAACGCTAGTTATCCAACCTTAAAAACATTCACATATAAACCTCACCTATCCAAGCCACACCTCAACCTTTCTATCACCACAGTGATGCACCCGACGTGTCGCACGATGCAAAGCGAGCTCCAACCCCCCACCCACCAATGCCCAGATCCCCCACCTACCACCTCCAGTGAAAACCAGCCCCCCCCCCCCCTCAACTTGCACCGCCTTCCGCCGACATAATGACGACCACCACTTCTATTCCGCTCACGCTGCCCCCCTTCTACACCCACGACCCCACTCACTGGTTTGTTCAAATCTGGTTGTGCCAACCTTCGGGGGCAGAATACGCGTTATTCCAAAACTATCACTCTCCTCCCCTACCATATTCTCCTCTAGATTGCAGATATTTCCTGACTTCCCCATAGCTTATGATGATCTCCGCAACAGCCTCATCACACTATACCAACCTTCCAAATTGGCCCGCATTTCCGCCCTCTCCCAGCCCCAACAGCTGGTGGATTTGAAGCCCTCCCACCTTTTCCGACGCCTGCGCCACCAGTTACAAGACGTCATGACAGCTGATATCACCCGGACTTTCTGGCTACGCACCCTACTCCCTCCCATGCAGCTCGCCGTTGCGGCCCACCTCGACTCTTTCGACAACGCTCTCCTCCGTCTGGCCGACACTATTCACGACCTGAATACTTCCACCCCCTTCCACGAGGTGCGCTCGCAAACTGTCATGCCTACCCTGCTCTCGATCTACAACCCCCACCAGACGCAGAAACCCCTCCCTTGACCGCCAAGGCCGCTCCCCACCTCGGACAGCCGATCCTCCCCAACGTGCCAGCATACACCCACCCACCAAACATCAGCCAGCTGACCACCCCTCCCGTTGCTGGTACCACGTCAAACTTTGGGGATCGGGCTCGCAAATGCCGATCCCCCTGCCAGCGTGCCCCCACCAAACCGGAAAATGCCAACGCCCGCCAGTAAGCCTGGCGGGCCTCTCCCCTCCATCCACCGAGAGGGGACCGGCAGCTCCCCACCCTTCAACCCCTCCAGCCCTACTGCAGCTATCACATCGGCAGGGGTTAGGGGGGTCTCTATCGTCGACCAACCGGCCGCCTTATCAGCTGTCGCTTCCCCAACCACCCCCGTCGCCAAAACCGCAATCCTCGCCAAGCAGTATTCCAGCTATGCCGCCGCTCTCACAGCCACACCCCCACCCAAGCAACCCTCCTCCAGCTCTGCCGCCGCCATCACCCATCATACTGCCCCTGTCCCCAATCGCCTCTTCATCAGGTGCAACCGCACCAATCTCCCCTTTCTCGTGGATATGGGCGCAGCCCTCTCATTTATCCCCAACAGTGTCCTCCGCCGCCAAGCCCGACTTTCGTATCACCTCCTGTACGCAGCAAACGGTACATAAATCCCCTCGTACGGCACCTACCACCGCACCACAGTCCATCTAAATGGCAATGCCTACGAAACATCAGAGTACCATTCTGCATCTACCCTTTTCATGCTGCCTACCCTACCATTCTGCATCATTTCCGCTCCTTTCCACGATTTACAGAGTGGTTATAAGCCTTACAAGGATTTCACATTTGCGCATGCGCAAACGAAAGTTACAATAATGAATCTGATACGGGACCATCTGTGGCCAAACCCCAAATACTCTCCGAATTTCAATTCATTACGACCACTATTTCTTTAGTTTTGCCTGGAACAAGGAACTGACCACAGGCCAGACACTGAACCGAATATGTCTGAAACGTAAAATGAAATTGGAAATTTTCATTTTGGAGGACATACATTTTTTCGACTCTTGCACGAATACAAAGCTTCCCTACCTGCGGTAGTGAGGAAGCGAAACGGCACAACTCACAACCTGACGACAACGCCGGGACGTTTTTCACGATTCTTCCCGGTGTACGCTGATGGCGAAAGAGTTTTTTGGTGAGTGGAAAGGAGGGGGAAGGGTTATTTACACGGTCATAAGCCTATTGGGAGCGATAGGGGATTTCGTATAGGGCAGACTAGTCGGAGGGACCCCCCCGGAAGCTCTGGTTAAATCGAAGGGATTAGCCCGGCTGCTATAGTCCAATGATTTAACAGGGGTTTACAGCCTAAGCTTAAGGCAGAGCAGGGGTGCGGGAAGCTGCTGGCTGGTTAAATGCAATTATCTGCACCCTCCCGCTATATTATCCTCGGGTACTCGTGCTTAGTACCAAGTGTTTCCCGGCCCTATGACGGAATTTATGGAGAAGAGAACAAAACCTTAACGGTCGTCCTGTGTGTTTGGGTAGCGTTTTATACAAAAGACGAATTTCTTGTTCTGCTTCGGAACTTTCTTGTTCAAAAGTCCAATGTGATGCAACTTGACCACAGAGAACACAAACACCAATTTAATATTGTAAAAAGTTGTACTGCAATAATGAATACCCAACTATATTGTATTGTGCGCATTGTCGTGCATTTCATACAATTGGAATTTTAGCGAAATTTCTATGGAAATACGCAGTTGCAACGGAATACAAAATTCGAGTTTTGATGGGCGAAAGTGGCTCAAGTTCGAGTTTTATTGGTTTAAATCTGTAAAAATAGCCAAAACCTACCAACAATTGATTATTTGGGGGAAAAAAATTACCAACAAATTTTATAGAATAGTGACTTGAAAAGAAAACTTCAGTAGTCGACACATTTCTCTAAAAAATGTTTACGGTTAAATTGGATTTTTAGTTGCGTTTAATGCCGTAAAAACGGTTCGAAACGCCAAAAATTGGTATAAGTTCCCTGAAAGCTGTACGGAATAGTGACTTGAGATAAAAACCCCATTCCAATAGAATTTCAAACAAATAGGGGGTCGAAATGAGGTTTTTCTTGGGAGTCGGCGACCGCTAAAAATCAATATATTACTGGAATCTTCATCCCAGTGGGTCAAGAATTGATTGATTATATTTGCTACAGAACTGCTGAAAATCGCTATCAAATAACTAAAAATGCTATTGAACGGTAGATCGAAAATTCGCTTATATGGCCACGACTGTGTCCATCACGAGCTTGAATGATATCTAAGGAAAGGAAAACTATACAACTTGAGAAGGCTTAAGGAATATATATATATTTGGTTTTAAGCGAATTTGTTGAGAAAACATGCTATTGCAATGGGCCCAAAATTTTCAGTACAAGAATGTTTGAAAATTTTTATTTTACGATTTTCCCCAATTATTTACCTTCAGGTTTATTATTTTCAATAATGGACCTTTGGAATCGATCATGAAAAAACATTTTTAACCCCCCTCCACCCCCTCACACCAATATTTGATGGTTTCTGTTTCAAGGTATGTAGAATCCGAAAATGAAATTTAAAACGCTGCAAATCCCTGCAATACGGTTTATTATTTTGTACAGAATACCCTTCTGTTACAAATCACAGCTCTCCGCATAGATAGCCCTTTAGATAATATAATATGTACTATTCTATCTATATCATGTAGATCGCAGAACCTCCGTAGGTCAGTACCTAACACCGTACTCGTTACTAGGTTCCTACCTAAATCACGAGTTAAATGTCGCTCAAATAATTCTGTCGATGACAAACAGTACCTAAAATGGCAAAAAGAAACGCAAATAATGGAGTCTGAAGTGAAATTGTTGATGTGGAGTGAAAAAAGTTGCAAACGTACCTACCAACAAACTCCAGCCCCTTCTACGAAGGTGGTATGATGAACCGTTGAGTAATAATTTACCGTACTGTAAAAATTTACCGTTGTGTAATAATTTACCATTGTGTAATAATTTAACAATAATTTAAGGATACTTCAATACTTTAATAATACTTCAACGTTTGTTAAAGTTCCACTACCTACAAACAAACTCCAAATGAGCCATCATTTTCCAAATGAAATAATATCACAGAACAACCAACTCGACTTCATACTCAGTGAATATATAATCAGGTGATCCCTAGCAATGATTTTATCTCGGGCCAATTCCCGATTGTTAGCGTGTCCTTGGTGATGACATTTGGGCTAAATGTATACAATTCATTCACCCTGCTGTTGAAATACTCGTTACTAGGTACCTACATAAATCACGAGTTAAATGTTGCTAAAATAATTCTGTCGATGATAAGCAGTAACTAAAATGGAAAAAACGCTGCAAAGTCCTTGTCACATGGGTTTATTATTCTATTATTTTATTGGTCTACAGAAATGCTGGCTGTTTATTTATTGTTTCTTTCATGTAAAATAATTGAAATAGCTATTTCTGGTGGTTTCCACAAATTTTGGCCCCCAAAACTTGAATTAGGTACTACGCTCCTTTTTTTTTTCAAATTACCTTTGATCATTTATTGTACCATTTAATCGTCTTGACCCACGTGTTGACACTTTTTCTACTGTTATACAAATTGATGGTGATTTCAGACGATTTCGCAGGTTTTTGACTAATAAAAAATCAATTTTGGGAGCTGAACATCTGTTACAACCTCAATTTTCCACTCCTTGGTCAAAATCGACTTCATATGCGGTCTTCTCGTCCCCAAAAACATGGAAAACGATACCTCACAAGCTCATTTTACTACTATGTTACTAAAACACAAAAAGTACCTATTTTTATACACATTTTCGATCATAACTCCCCTGGGTATATTCCGATCGGGCTGAAAAGTTTCGGGACACAACTAGGCGAAAGAAAGATTTTTTTAGACCGAAAATGAAGCCTGTACACGTGATAGGGCGTACGGACATTACATTTTTGCATCATTTACATGATTTACATGCATTTACATGCATTTACATCATTGCATTTTTGGAATCTACGCACCTTGAAACGGAAAAGAAAAATATTTGAGGGGGTGTTATAAAAATTGTTTGCTGAGCGAATAAATAGGTGTATAATTCACAGAATAATAAACCAAAAGAAACGCAAATAATGAAGTTCTGAAGGAAAATTGTTAATGTGGGCGTGAAATAGATGCTCCTTCTGCGTACATCACTGTTTTCTGTAGTCAATACCTACCCTCGTGGTCAATTATAATGAACCGTTGTGTAATAACTTGCCCATCAATAATACTTCAACGGTTGTTCAAGTTGCAAAAGTACGTATCAACAAAATCCAGCCCCTTCTTGGTAGATGAACCGGTGTGTAATAATTTGCCGTTGTGTAATAATTTACCATTATTTAATAGTTTACCCATCAATGATACTTCAACGTTTGTTCAAGTTTCTGAAGTACCTACCAACAAAATCCAATAGTCCAATTATTGAAAATAATAAACCAAAAATTCTGTCCGTCCGCTGTATGCCGTACTTCGCACTTTTCTTAGTTACTATGAACCAAAATTAATGAAATTTGGTTTGCAGGACTCATTTGAGGTCGTTGGTTCGCGAAGCTCGGCATTATACTGTCAGTCATCTCTAAGGGGTGAAAAATAGGGGTGGAAATTTTCAGAACGCCGTAGCTCGAAAACTTTCGATATAATGGCAATGTTTTTTTAACGTTTTGGTTTATTATTCGGGGAATAATACACCTATGTATTCGGTCAGCAAAAAATTCTTATAACACCCCCTCAAAATTTTTTCTTTTCCGTTTCAAGGTGCCTAGATTCGAAAAATGCAATGTCCGTCCGTCGTCCGCCGTATCACGTGTACCGGCATCATTTTCGGTATAAAAAAGTCGTTCTTTCGCACACATGCTCCAATTGGGTTCTAGTTGTGTCCCGAAACTTTTCAGCCCGGTCGGAATATACCCAGGGGTGTTATGAGTGAAAATGTGGTTAAAAATATGCACTATTTGTGTTTTAGTAACATTTTAGTAGCATGAGCTTTTGAGGTATCTTTTTCCATGTTTTTGGAGTCGAGAAGACCGAATATGAAGTCGATTTTGACCAAAGAGTGGAAACATGAGGTTCTACCAAAGATTCAAGTGCCAAAATTGATTTTTTATGAGGCAAAAATCTGGAAAATCGTCTGAAATCACCATCAATTTGTATAATAACACTAGAAAAAGTGTCAACACGTGGATCAAGACGATTAAATGGCACTACCAATGATCAAAGATGATTTGGAAAAAAAAGAGCGTAGGTACCTAATTTGTGTTTTGGGGGCCAAAATTGGTGGAAACCATCAGAAATAGCTATTTCAATTATTTCACAAGAAAGAAACAATATATGAACAGCCAACATTTCTGTACGTATGTCCAATAGAATAATAAACCCATGTGACGAGGACTTTGCAGAGTTTTTAAATTGATCTCGAACTAAAGAATTTTTTGAGAACACCCGGAGCCATTGTTCCAGCCGTTCGTTTGCACCGGGAAGCTTCGTCAACACGATCGTGAATCAAACGGTATAAATCCGGCCCAGATATCATCACTAGGGAGCACCTGATTATAATCAAGGTTGGCTGCATGAAGTCGAGTTGGTTGTTCTGCTATATTATTTCATTTGAAGAATGATGGCTCTTTTTGATTTTGTTGATAGGTACTTTTGTAATTCGAACAAATGTTATGCTTCAAGAATAATGTCGTGATTCCCTCTCAAAATCCACTCCTGTAATACCATGCGATTTTACCAAATAAACGCGGAGAACTCCGAGCTGGGGTTTCCCCAACCGCCATCCGCCTCCACCGAATTTAACAGTCGATTGTGGACCGGGGACGGGTGGAAAAGTCCTTATAAAATACTCGCCCTTCTGCCCAGCTCAGCATTCGACGACTCGACCCCCGACTCCTCTCTCGAACCTTTCTCTCACTCTCTCTCTGTCGAATCCCTCTCTCTCGACCTTCTCTCTCGTCCTCTCTCCCATATCCTAAAAGATCTCCTGCTGTTGGTGAAAACCGTGGGGAGCAAGTCCTTAAAATACCTCCTGCTGATGGTGAAAACCGCGGGCAGCACATTCCGAAGACTCCTGCTGTTGGTGAAAACCGCGGGGAGCATATTAACTCCTGCTGTTGGTGAAACCGCGGGGAGTTATTCTACAAATCACACAGGAGCCCGTCCTCTCACTCTTCTCTCCTCATCCTCCACTCTCCAACAATCCACTCCTACTTCGTGAATTAACTCACGACTCTCTGGTGACCCCTTCTCTCTCCGACCTACTGTCGTGAAAACCCGCCGTTCACGACAAGTGGTGATAACCGTTCACCATACTGGTGACCCCGACAACTGACCACGCAACCTTCTGCAACCCGACGTCTCAGGACGCAACCTTCTGCGCCATCACGACAAATAACAACAAATAATTTATTAATGATGAATTATCGAATCCTGCGCGTTTTTATGAAACAGTAATTACTGGGCCCGCTCCAGTACCTACTCGACACAGGACTTTCCTGGGTGGAGCTCGAGAGTAGGGATTGACCACAGAAAATAGAGATCTACGCAAAAGGGGCCTGTACAGATTAACAATAAACCGCTGGGATCAGCAGCGGTTTCTTTTGTCATTTCGAATCAAGTCATCTAATCTGAGTTTTCATATTATACCTATTCCAACTTCGCGTGTATGGATTATATTATGTACATGTGCCCTTCTGGATATGGTACGGACCTTAGCTACGAATTAAATTTAAATTTCGTAAAAATGTTAGTACTGGCTAATGGAAGGATGAGTTTAAAGATCAGCAATTTTCAAAGATAAAAAGGGGACAAATTTGAGGTTTTTGTGGACAAATTACCAAAAATTTATATGAATTCACTTCATAGAATGAGTAATTGGTTCAGGAAAACACCAGGTATTCCAAAAGTCAAATATATATATAATACTTCACAATAAGGGGTCAAATTTGAGTTTTTGTGGGTGCAAAATAGCATAAATTTAATAGTTTCAGTATAGAGGCCTCAACTAATGCGGAGGGGAAGTACCAGTCTGTCTCCAATCCGCCTCACTGAGCGTTCTCCGAGTTTCTTCGAAAATTCGCTCGTATGGTCATTCCGCATGACTGATTTCAACAGTATGACGAGTGAACGGAGTAACTTCATCTTCAAGAAACAAACAACGTTCATGTTTGAATTATCCCGCTCGGCCGCTTTATCGAACGGAAAAAAAACCACGTTTATTTTACTCACAGATCGAATAGCTGACTCAGCTATCCGAAGTCGAGAAAAAGGTAGGACAAGAGAGCACTTCTGCTACGTCAACTTGAAAAATGTTTTGATGAGATATATAAGGAGGAAAAAGAGTACAATCTGAGGAAGCATGACGAGTGTATTTATTTGCCTGGGGCGCCCTTGCTCCCTTCACCTTCTCCAAATGCCATCCTAGCCTCCCCATCCAACTGATTGTTATTCTCTGGCTGCACTGTCCCGCTCTCCCCCAGCAGAACCGGAGGCTTCGAAGTCTTTTTTGCCTTTTACAGGCTTTCTCTCCTCGCTCCTTTTTTGTCGAGTGCCGAAGCTGCAGTTCTCCTTTCGACCGGAAAAAGTCTGGATCGATTTTCCCTGTCCCAACGCTGTCGGGAGGCGACTTATAACTTTTGCAGTTTGATTCCTGGTAATGATTCCTTTCTGTTGGGTGAGTTGGCTATTCCTTCACGTGAATGAATGAATGAATGAATTAAGAACTGAATAATAACAAAATTGCAGAATTCAATCTAGTGCCTCTGGCATTGAATCTAGTTCCACTTGTTGTAGCAGTAGTAGTACGATTAAGATACTTTCTGAAGAAATCTGTCGAGTACTGGAGGTGAGCGCAGTCATCAGTTTATTTATTTTGGACATACAATACTGCTGTAACTTGGTAAAACCACTCACAATTTCACAAAAATGGGGGGTTTCATGTATTCTGCATATTTTCGACCTGATCTTTCGATTGGCAGGTCAAAATCGGGAAATTCCTTCAGGAAAGCCGTTAAATTCCCTTCAGGAAAATCAGGAATCAGGGGTTTTGCAGGCAATACAACTCAACTTACCAACCGTGCAGGCAAAATGACTCAAGTTAGATGCCTTAAATAACTCATCTATGCTTTCGGCTCTCCAATTTTAGCCAAAACATCTCAACTCGTCAAAATTGGCGATGAGTTTCATTTTCAGTTGAGGTATTTTAGGGAAATGTCGAAGGCGTTTTGCCTGCAAGGTAACTGTATCATCTGTTCATACTTGGAGTGTTTTCCACCCTGCATCGAGGCGTTTTTAAACCTGTTTAGAGTTTTTGCAGCCCTTAACTATCGATGACAAGGGCTCATTTTTCTGCTAGCTCTAGGGTATAGAAACCTAAACCCGAAACAAGAATTTTGTATGAATATTTATTTTTCGTTCCGAAGGATAAGTAGGGTATGTACGTTCCTATTACGTATGAAACATAATATATATATATATAAACACCTAGGTATGAGTAGAGAACGTGTCAAGACTCATCCCGACTGAGTTCCACAATTATTTTTCCAGGCCGACTGCAGTATTTTCTCTTTACCCTTCGAGTTAAGAAAGTGATCCAATAACTTGTAGTTGAAGTAAATGCGCAACTAAGTAAATTAGGTGCCCACCTACTTATTTTTAATGTATAACCGTCTATTCCATCAATCTAAAAGCTGATTTCAAGAATCGAGTCGGTAAGGCTTTGGTAATTTATTGAACATTTTAGTTCGTTGACTGAAGAAGCTCTCAAAAATCGCAGGTCAAAGCGGTATTAGCATTTTTGTGCAATAATTCTGTTTCTACCACAGCTTCTGGCTAAAGTAACGTTTACCAGGGGTGATTCGTATGCGGGCAAAACATACTGAGGATTGAGATGTTTTGCCAGCAAACTTTACGTTAAAATGTTGCTCGGACACCCATCTAAACGCCTTTTATGAGATATATCGATACTTCATGTTCCTGTGACTCACTAAGGATCGATATATCGATATCCGAAATAATGCATTTTTTATCATCAACTGGAGTGACATGAGATCTGTTTTTGACGAAGAAACTTTGACGCAATCTCCAGAAATTGGGAGATGAGTGGTTCCGCCTAATTAGGACAGAATACTGTATACAACAAACGTCACATACTCACGCAGATGAGATAAAAATAACAAATAACTGAACTGACACAATAATTTAAAATGTCAGAAAAGTTGAACAAAACATTAACATCCTAAACATCAAACGGCGTTTCGAACACTTTCCCCAGGAAGGGCGTGGGACCTACCCACAGGTAGGTGATTGAAAAGCCCGATGCCCAGGTAGTGATGGTGGGCTGTGAATAGTTCGCCAGAGCGTATTGCGTATATGTATGAAGATCGGATTGGCAGGAAAAATCTGCTTCGCTTAACTTCATCCGGATGAAGCTTCCTAATCAGAGCAGAACGCCAGCAAACCGGGAAGGGTGCGAAGTTTCAGTCTGAAGAACAGAGGCCGGGAAGGTGATCCAGGGACTTAGAACTCGGATTGCTGCCTTTTGAAGTCTGAAGGCTTTCTTTGTTCAATGGCATCATCTTTATTTCGTCGAGAGAAGTCAGCTCGTGCCGACTGAGATGTGAAGAGAGGTGAAGTTTGGTTAGCGGCAGGGAGACGAAGGAAGTGAAGGGAAGTGAAAGGTTGCTCTTGGTGGTGTTGTTTGTCTATTTAGTCTTGTTCCTCCTGTAGGTCTTTACGACTAAACCTATTAGCGAGGAAATCGTTGAAACCATTTCAGACAAAGATTGAATCAGTGATCAAACATCGTAATTAATTATCACCGAAACCGGCATAACAGTGTATTTTACTCCAGTGTATTTAGTTCCGATAACTCCGTTATTATTTAAACATGTTATATTTGGATTTCATAGGAAGTATGCAATAGAAAAATATATGTGTGACCATAATACTGAATGCTTGTACACTTACTTTGAAGCTGGTATTGTTACTTACATCATGTACGTACGGTCAGACACCTCTGGAGAGTTAAAATTTAGGGCTGAACTGAGGATGCTCTGAAACGGATTTGCCTATAAAAAATTTCAAAAATTCATGTTCTGAAAATTATCGACCCATTGCAACAGCTGCCTTTGAAAACTGGCTGAAAACCTGTTTTTTATTTTGGACCTATGTTCTGCCATTGGTATTCTCTCAAGATGATGTCCTCCCATCGAAACCGCTCGCCTTCAGGCATGTTAAACGATACGCTTTGGTCTCAATGGGACCCCACCAGCGGTGGTTCCGTTTTTGGTTTTTCTCTCTCTATCCTGTTCCTGCAGCAGGTAGAAAATGTTCCTTAATATGCTCTAATTATTATTATGCCAGAATCATAAAATCGTACCTAGCGGAGCTACCAATTATTCTAGGTAATAAATTAGACTCAGACTTGCAGATTTGAGGTATCAATCGTCGGTATCTCAATGGTTCTTAGAAATCCGTGCCGTTGAGTACCTCCAGAAATTCTCGTCTCTAGAACGGGGTCTGGAAACAAAACTGAGTCTAGCATAGCTCAGTATGTGTATGAGGCACTGTGCCACAAAATGCTCAGTCCTTTCATTAACACCGAGGTTGCATAATGGGCGCTAAACAACCCAATTCTGTAACCAGGGCTGGTATTTGAGATTCAGGAGATCTCTGCATTTCAATACAATCAACTAAGAATCAAAACTAAGAAAGTTGAACGAACATGGCAACGAAGTGGCTTTACGTAAAACCACCAGAAAAGCACCAGTAACGCAAAACCGGCCATACACAGAATGTGCCTCCTTTTGAATTATTGGCCCCCTGGGATGAGGGCAAGTCGAAACACTGCACGCTTATAATAAAGTTGGAATTTAGTCTATCCATAAGTGGGTACCTATGTTCCATTATAACAGCCGGGCAACTGAACCGGATTGGCATATTGGATTTGAATGGTCTAATTCCCTTTTTCACCTAGAAACGGATGGTTCTTTGCGACGAAATCTGGATCAACAGGAAAACTCCATAAAAAGGGAAACGCAATAAATTCTTCAAAACACTTTCGGGTATCCAAGCAACGACACTCATTCATGATTCATCGGTTGCTATTTAATTTCGCGCTTGAATCTTTAGATCTTAATCTTACGATCACGTCCAGCCTTATCGACAATGACCACTTAATTTAATTGCGTTTCAACAAAACATTATGAAACGACAACGGGGAAACATAGTTTGATTGATAGAGCGGCCTTGTAGGAATGTGTCTTTATAACGAATCGATGGCATGACGAACAATTTGTGCTTGTCACAATGCTCGAGGATTTCAGTTCGACAACAGCAAGAAGTATGAGGGGAGGGAAGCCCATAGTTATACTCCAAATCAGTAAATACGTTGGTATTTGGTATGACAGAAGGCTCACGTTTACTATAGTCCTCATAACCACCATCGTGACTGATGCATTGTTGAAAATCAACTTCTACTACAACCAATATACCCGTAATAGATTTTCCAAATCGTCAGCCTTCTCGCTCACTAGAAACACTATCTCGGAAATCACCATATTTACACACATTTACACCATTTTTCGATTCAGACGCGATTTTGAGCGCATCGAAACTTTTTTACTCAATTCAGATCACAAAAGATCTCTACCGGGGTTCTTTCATATTGGAACATTTCTGCTTGGTATCACGACGTTGCTTGGATTGATTGTCCAAACAGATTTCGAAATCCAAAACTGGCCCACTGCACTCGTTACAGTCTCAAATTACTTTCACCACTGGATCGAATTCGGTTTGATATCACAATTCGTTTTCATCATAGCAATCTTCCACAGATATTTTAGAAAAATAAATATTATGGCTCGTAGCTTGGATTTTGATTTTGATCTTTTCGACTGGTTAGTAGAGAACGCCGAGATCTTGAATGTACGATACGGTATTCAAATGTTACTATATACTGTTCAAACTTTCATAATTCTATTGAATCACACGTTCAACACAATCAGAACTCTATACTGCATGCATGAAAATTGTACTACTCAAGACATATACACTGATGGTGGTACTCTGGCCGCTGCTTACAGCATTAGTATACTGGCAACCTTTTTGTTCTGTTTTGGGTTGGTTGTTCTCCGGGTGCAGAATATCTCGAAAGAAGTGAGTTTAACGAATTGATATAATTCTACGAGGTATTTGAAGTATAAATGTAAGCACTTCGGCAATTTTCATAATTAACCAAATGCTGATTGGTACAAACTGGAACATATAAATTCATGAAGTCCATTCGGTGTTGAGAGAAAAATCTTTCATTGACCAGACCAACACATATTCAATGATAAAATACCACCATTTTACAGGTGATAAATCATGTAACCTTCAAAGATTAAATTACGACACTTCACACCAGCTTCAATAATCGCAATGATAGTATTATTGTTCTCCATCGAATATTCATCACTGACATCAAAACTAAAACAAGAGATTAATGTACCATGATAATGTACCTATATACTCATTATTCAGGGATAGCAATTATGCCAGTGAGGATTTAAAAAACAACAACATCAGCATCTCAAATAAGAATGTATTATTATCTGAGCAGTATTCTGTTGCAAATATTCACGTATTTGGATACCCAGAAACTCGGACGGGTTTGGAAATAGTGCGGTTGCTCTCCTGGTTGAACGCGATCGCTTTTTCTTTAAATTATTTAATTCTTCCTATTAATGGTACAATGCATCCCTATTTTATCTAACCGCAGCCCTTGAATTTTGCCAAAAGCTTTTCCCCAAAATTACACTTTTCGTTCACCGGACGACTGTCATGAACAGCAATTAGAATTTCAGCAATGTGAACAAATTCTTGATCAAATTCTCCGGCGCGGACCGCACCCCCTTCATCAATTTCATCTTCGGCAGCCTGACGTCCGATTTATACTCATCACCTACATCCAGTATGGAAGATACTGGAGGAGGTATTACTCTGGCATTTCATACCTATATCACAATTGGCTCGAATTTCGGGCAACGTCCTCATTGTGCATCACTTTCTCTGAGTCCTGAGTAAGATCAACCTGCGCTTCGATGTGAAACTTTCGACTGTATTGTGCATTATGTTGAAATCGTATACAAGAAGCATGGTGTGCAAATGTTTCTGACAATCGTATAAAGATTTTTCCTTCTTCTGACCTAGTTTTATTACATGATTCACGTGCTGTAGTACTAATCGGAAGCAATTTTCACATGGAAAACTCGTTTTTTGGCTGTTGGAAAATTAAGATCCATCTACACACACTTCATATATGTATGTACTGCAAATCATAACTTGGCGGACTCGAGCAGTATCCATAGAACTAAGAAAATCTACTAGAGTATTCTGCTGAGTTTCATGAACCAATATCTATGAACATAAACTCCGATGAAAACAAATGAAATCACAACAGAACATCCCAGAACTTTCCCACTCCCGCTTTTTCTTACGATGGGCTTTTCTAAAAACGTTCACACAGTAGACCCAACGTATTTCTGACGTAGAAACCGAATTCGAAGCCAAAAGTAGTCCCAGGTAACACGTTTTTTGAGACCCAACTTCCCTAGTATGACTACAAACCCTAATCAAATCCCAAGTCAACATCTATTGTAGATTAAAGCCGTAGTAACCCTTCAAAGGAGTTTGCTCAAATCTTCAAAATTTCACACAAATCGAATCGTATCTCTGAATACCAAGAAAAGCAGGCTTAGGTACGGCACTACTTCTACCCTATCCAAATCCGAAATACAATTGAAAAAACACTCGCAGCCTTGGTAATGCAGCTCTTGGGAAAAAAAGACTTTTAAACTCCCAACTTTCCAACTCAACAGTGTTTTTTCCAACATTGAAACACCAAAAACAATTATATATATTGATGTATAACCTACCCAATTGTTTTGAAATTAGTTCAAGCCGACACATCACTTGCCTGCCGTTTTTGATGTTCCAGGTAAATGCGTTCAGTAAAAATATTTTCCGAGCCATGAGAAGAAATCCACACATTCGAAACAACGTAAGTAGTAACAACAAACGTAGTAATATCAACAGTCAATTTACTTTACTCAATTTAAGCTTAACTCCATGAACATACTTTAACTCGTTAGTTTGTATCTCAATAAATCCCGCTCAAATTGCCCGACCGTTTTCAATAAGCTACTATCGACGAGATATCATAACCCGCACCGGGTTCGAGAATATGGTTTTCTGAAACTGTGCTCCTATATTGTGGAACAGCTCTTTGCCTTCAAATGCCGTTAAATTCTCATGTAATTACTATAGGTATAAGTAGAAGTTTTTATCTTTCACCATGAATATGTGAGTGAACTGGGCTCAAATAATTCACTTCACGGGAGTATGAATACTGTGAGTATATTCAGGAACTTATTCTAACTAATTCGATGAAGCGGCTCCCAGTGGACACTTTAGAGCCTTTAATGTTACCGAGTTTCAGACATCAAGTCGGGAATGAATCATCGAGTTTTCCACGAGGGAATTACCTAACTAAACATAACTGATTATACCTATCTCCATTCTTACAGAGCCAACTCCAACTTTACGTTATGATGAACCCCCAAATACAATTCACGGCGTACGACTTCTTCAAAATCGGCTTTCCTTTAGCAACATCTGTACGTAAGTCAAATCAAAATATGAAATGTGACTAGGAGTAGTATTTTCAAAACTATATTTTTATGACCTTGTTACAGATAATAGCCGGAATTTCAACATATCTGGTGGTTCTAATAGAATTTGGACTCGAATGATGATTTTTCAACAAGTTTCTTGGAGTTTACAACAAATGATGTTGCTGTAAAAATAGAGTTAAGAGATTGAGAGGTGAGGAAACTACAATAAGTAGTATTTAGATTGTTAAGTTTGCTGATGATGGGAAAATATTGTTTGTACCCGTAGGGATAATAAATTAAGACACGTTTATAAATAATTTCTTTAATGAATAAATCGACATTTTCCCAGCAACGTTGAAGAAATGAAGGAATAAACAAGTTGAAATTAATGCAGTTATCATGTTTGATTGCTATTTATGAGATTACCGAACGTGTAACTATGCAGCTACTTTTGATTACAGATGGGATACCCCATAGTTACGTTCACAAACCAACAATTGGACCAACTCCTGTACGCCCAAAAACAGGACTGTATTATTTATACACACAAAAACGCTGCAAATCCCCACACAACGGTTTATTATTTTGCATAGAACACTTCTGTTGCAGATCACATTTCTCTGTATAGAACACCCGTTGCAGATCACCGCTCTCTGTATAGATAAACCTTCTATATAGACCTCATACCCTCCGTAGCTTAGTACCTAACCCCGTACTCGTTACTAGGTACCTACCTAAATCACATGTTAAATGTTGCTAAAATAAATCAGTCAATGACAAACAGTAGCTAAATGGAAAAACGCTGCAAATTATTACTCAAAGGTTTATTATTTACCTGTATAGATGCACCTTCTGCGTAGATCACTGTTTTCTGTGGTCAATACCTACCCTTGAGCGCACACCAGGAAAGCTCTAAATCGAGTATACTGAAGTTTCTTCAAGTTGCAAAAGTACCTATAAACTTAATCCAGAAGAGCCTTCATTCTTCAAATAAAATAATATCACAGAATAACCAACTCGACTTCTCGAAACCAACTCGAATTTTTTTCTGAATTTTTCAGACCATCCGGAGCATTCTACGACGTTGCCATAAAATTTGCTTTACAATTTGCCACAAACAGCAGGGTGTATGCAGGCATCAAGCTGTGTTCAGAGCGCACATCACTGGTCTCTCGGCTAGGTGGGCGATATTATAATAGCGCAGTGACCTAACTGACGGACTGATACGCCAAAGTTCCGGAGATCAAAACCGTACCGGGACTGGATTTTTTTTTTCACTCAACATCAAAAGTTTTCGTTCAGAACTTATTATTTGTGTTTCTTTTTGCCATTGGGGTGGGGTTAATACTTTATTTTTTTCATGGTCGATTCCAAAGGTTCATTTTTGAAAACAATAAACCAAAATGTATTTCACATCATTAACCTGAGAAAATACATATTTTGGATGGCGTGATTTGTTGTACTGAACTTCCGATTCCGATGAATTGAACTTTTCGTTCGTTCGAAAAATGGGCAAGTCAATTCTTGTTCCGCAGTAATTAAATCACACGTAAATAAATATTGAACGAAATTTCAGAATTTAATTACGATGATTCAAGACTAGCGCGAGATTGACAACATAGGAAAATACATTGCAATAGGAATTTGATGAAATTTCTATGAGAATACCGGGACCAAAATCCACACAAATCACTAAATTTCAGGTCCTTTCTACCACTCTTACGGACATATTAAGGAAATGACGCTGGCGTTTGCACAGATGGAAGGAACAGTCAGAACTAAAGAACCAAACTGAATTAGCATGGGACTACCTGGACCCCAAACCGCACGTACCCTCCAAATTCCAGCTCTTTTAAACCTCATTTTCAAATAGCCAAGGGCGTTTTGCGCATTTCAAGGAAAGCACGTTTGCGCGTGAGCAGACAAACGTTACAGTCGTAATTTGATAAAAAGGAGATTGCGACATCTGTACACCAAACCGCTAAAACCCTCCAGATTTCAGTTTTTTTGATAAATTCTTTTGAATTTATGGGCGTTACAAGAGACAACCATACGGCATCCTCAACTATCTGAAGGAGCTAGCAAATTTTCATAGCTTGTGGATTCGTGTTTAGGGCTGCCGGGGGGGGGGGGGGGGGGGGGGGGGGAATCAAACTATTAACGTTTGCCTAAAACGTGGCAAATCGAACACTTCTGAGGGGCCGATCGTAAAAACGATCAAATGCGCGATAAAATTATAAAAAATTCCGTGTGGAGGAATGTGATCGCAAAAGTTGCAAAATTCCGTGTGTAGGAATTTTTTATTTTTGATCTCAGAATAATTGAATTGTGCTAACATTGAAAACCCCCTCACTGCCAATTTTCATCTCAAAACTCCGCGTACATAGCGTTGGCAGCAACTGGATAGAAAGAAAACGAAATGATGTCGGAAGTGGAAGGCTCTGAGGGCCCAGGCGGACGCAGGAGTGAGGGCTTTACCTCTTTAAGTCATTTCACTTTTTCCATTAGTTTATCGCCCACTTACGATCATCGGATACCCCTCATATAGCACCTTTTCGGAAAGCACTCGTCGAGATATTTTACTTAAGAAAATAAAACAGGTGAAAGGCCCATTCAGGTGAAACCTGAACTCATAACGCTCAATCGCGACAGAGCCCATGTGATTCTTCCGGTGTAATTTTAAAACTAAATTGAATTCACAAACTATTATTAAAATGATATTTATTAATAAAAACGAACGAGCTCGGGTGAAACCTGAACTCTTCACACTCAACCAACTGTATTATTCATATAGCAAAAACCCTTTTTAGGCAGCCCAGCTCAATTTAAAGTATTCCATATTAATGGCAGCCACGGAAGTTCGTCTCAGACAAACTCCTTCCCTAACGACTGCTTACATTAGGAAGCCCTCACGCTGCTAGGGTAGGGCAGAAGGTAGTATAGCAAGATTTGGAAATCTTACAACCCTTCCCCAAACCAGGCTGGGAGGAAGTTGAAAGTGTTGTAAGCCGACTTAACTGTGGAAACTGAGAACATGCAAGTATGTATGAATGTATAATAGAGAGCCCAAGAAGTGATGGCCTGATGTAACGTTTCACGCTCGGCGAAAGAAAAGGAAGAAGGGGGAGCACTTGGCAAGTTTTAGGGTTCCAAGGCGCCGGGAGGGGAGGGTCTCCTATTGGGAGGTTTTCCGGCCAAGTGGAGTGAGAGGTATGAAATACAAGGTCCTGTTTTCATGGAGGGCGTAAATTTCGGGATATAATTCATAGGAGTCGAGACGGGAGAGCATTCGTGTTCGCATTGCAATCCGGGTCAACGGGCCCTGAATATTCACTAACAAACTCAAACTACGAGTGAACTAGCTGTGGAGAGTTGATTAACTTCTATGAGAACCAATGAATTGAAAGGACTCCTTCGTCCAGGATTCTACAGACCAACTGCCGAGTTTTCTTGGCAAGCCAACTAACTTCCTCATTCCAGGTTTTTTTCTCTTCTAATTTTCTCTTCCATTCAAAGAGTCTTCTGTATCGAGACCGTGATTTCGAGTTGGCTGAATGTTGGCGGAGTGATTCGCGGTATAAAAAGCTTCAAATTATTACACAATGTTTTATCATTTACCTGTATAGATGCCCCTTCTGCGCAGATCACTATTTTCTTTGGTCAGTACCTACCCTTGAGCGCACCCCAGGAAAGCCCTAAATCGACTATTGGAGCCGGCCCGGAAATTACAGTTTCATGAAAATGCACGGGATTCAATAATTCAATAATCAATTATTTGTTGTTATTCATTAAGCATAATGTAAATAATAATAAATGTGTAATAATTTACCTGTATTTTGTTTATACCACTGTTTTCTGCGGTCAATACCTACCCTCGAGCTCCCCCCAGGAAAGCTCTAAATCGAGTATACTGAAGTTTCTTCAAGTTGCAAAAGTACCTGTAAACTTAATCCAGAAGAGCCTTCATTCTTCAAATAAAATAATATCACAGAATAACCAACTCGACTTCATACAGCCGTCCGTGATTATAAGCAGGTGTTGTCTAGCAATGATACATGGGCCGGATTTATACCGTTTCATTCACGACCATGTTGACGAAGCTTTTCGGTGCAAACCAACGGCTGGACGTACGGTGCTCCGGGTGGTCTCAACAAATGCTTTAGTTCAAGATAAATTTAAAAAAGTGAAACCGTACTCTTCTATTGAGTTTTTGAGCTACAGCGTTCTGCAAATTTCAACCCCTATTATTTCACTCCTTAGAGATGACTGACAGTAACGCCGAGCTTCGTGGGCCAACTAGACCCCAAACGGAGCCCTACAAACCAAATTTCATTAATTTTCGTTCATGGTAACTAAGAAAAGTGCGAAGTACGGCGGACGGACAGAAAATTTTTTACTCCATTTTCGGATAAGTACTACATGAAACGGAAACCACCAAATTTTGAGGGGGGGGGGGGGGGGTTCTTTTTTTTTTGTCAAGCTCGATTCCAAAGGTTCATTATTGAAAATAATAAACCTAAATACGCTTCAAGTAGAGGTGGGAAGCGAAAGTTATCAAAGTCAACATATTGAAAAAGTTCAGAAACTATTTTTTAAATCACAAAGACATTTTCATTTGTGCGTGTGTGTGGAGAGCAGTCGTAATTATGCGAAGGAGCGCTTCAAAGAATGAATTCCATGTTTGCACACACCGCATGGTGTAGGTGGGGGTTAAGGTTTGAGTCCTCTTCATCGTCAAAGAAAATCTGGCGTATTCAAGGAACACAACGCCATTGCCAATGTAGATTCCTCACATTCTTGCTTTAATTCATGAAATTATTCGTTGGTGTATCCAAATTCAAGTATTACCAACCGAACATATTATAAACATGAATAAACCTCTCTCGACCAGTGCTTAGCAAACTTCGGCAATCGGATGAACTTACCAGATGGTAACTTACCAGGGGGTAACACAATGCTATGATTTCAAATTTACCCATGCGCGTTACTTTCGATCTTCCGCGAAATCGGAACAATCCCAACATAGGTACCTACCTACACAAACAAATAAAACGCTGCAAATTATTACTCAACGGTATAGTATTTACCTGTATAGACGCCCTTTCTGTGTGGATCACTGTTTTCTGTGGTCAATACCCTCGAGCTACCTCCAGGAAAGCCCTAAATAGAGTACCTACTGGAGCCGGCCCAGGAATTGAATTTTCATAAAAATGATTGGGAAATAACTTGTAGTTATTCACGGAGCATAAGGTAAATAATAAACCGTTGTGTAATAATTTACCTGTTTAGATGCCCCTTCTGCGTAGATAGCACGATAAACCGCTGCGTAATAATGTACCCAATAGTACTTCAACGTTTGTTCAAGTTGCAGAAGTACCTATCAACAAAATCCAGAAGAGCCATCAATCGGGCGCGGGATTCAATAATTATTTATTTGTAATTATGCATGAAGCATACGGCAAAAATAAACCGCTGCGTAATAATTTACCTTTATAGATGCCCTTTCGCGTAGATAGTATAACAAACCGTTGTGTAATAATTTACTGTTGTGTAATAATTTACCGTTGTGTAATAATTTCCCAAATAACAATTCAACGTTTGTTCAAGCCGCAAAAGTACCTATCAGCAAAATCTAATACAGCCAACATTCTTCAAATGGAATAATATCGCAGAACAACCAACTCGACTTCATACAGCCAACCGTAATTATAATCAGGTGATCCCTAGCAATGATTATCTTTGTTGCTGCGTCCGTAGCGATGACATCTGGGCTGAATGTATACAATTTACAATTTGATTCACCCTCCTGTAAATGAAGCCTTTCGGTGCAAAATTCGGGGCCTTACTGTGAACGAACGGCTGGACGTACAGTGCACAGGGCGGGCTCAAAAAACTCCCAAGTTTAAGAATGATTTGAAACCGTAATAAAATTCGAGGGAACGACGTCCTGGGGATTTCAACCCCTATTTTTCACCCCTTAGAGATGACAGACATTAACGCCGAGCTTCGCGGACCCTAGACCAACTAGACCCCAATTGGGACATACAAACCATATTTCATCAATTTTGGTTCATGGTAACTAAGGAAGGTGCGATGCAAAAAAAATTTTTTACTGCATTTTCGGATTCTGCACACCTTGAAACGGAAACCATCAAATTTGGAGAGGGTGTTTTGTTACCATGAACCAAAAATGATGAAATTCGGTTTATGGATCCCATCTGGGGCAACATTAATTCCCGGGCCGGCTCCAGTACTTGATTTAGGGCTTTCCTGTGGGAGCTCGAGGGTACTGACCACAGAAAACAGTAATCCACGCTGCATCTAAGTAGGTAAATAATAAAACGTTGCGTAATACTTTGCAGCGTTTTTTATTGCATTTTCGGATTCTACATACCTTGAGAAGTAAAACAAAAAATTTTGAGGGGGGGGGGGGGGGTTAAAAAAATTGTCCATACTCGATTCCAAAGATAAACCTATATCAATGTAGCATAGTTACAACGATAAATGCAATGGGGTATGTGCACATATCTATTTATTTATCATTTAAAAAAATTTAAGTAGACGTCACCACCTCTTTCGCCTGGTCGGGACTCCCCCTGTCCACTGTGACGACAGAATTCGTTGAAACATTGAAACCTCGTTGAAAAAGAACTACTTATCGTAGGACAGTGCGGTTTGTGTTAAATTCTCAGAATGGAATCTAGTTTGATTAAAAAATAATAGAAACAGCTTTTGTATCCATGCACGCACCCTAATGAAATGCAAGTGAGAACGTGTATAGAACATCTGACGATCCTTGAAAATTTAATCATAATGAATGACGTTGAAAGAATCTGTGATGTCTGCACAATCGGGATGTATTGCAATTCACTATGATTCAGGTCCAAAATCCAAGCGGTCCCTTGAGTATATCAAAAATTCAGTTCTCACTGTTTGTTGGCGAATCCAATCGACAGTGATGAATTTCTGTTCAAACTTCCACAGGCACTTCGGGTTTTTCATTGTTCGAAATTAGTAGCACGAACGGTTTTATCTTTTCAGCGATCAACGGGATGATGAATGAATTCATTCGTGGTCTGAGAAGATGAAAAGAGCAGTCGACCGAAAACGGCCGAGGGGGGAACTAATGGCAATTAAAATGAAGAAGAAAGAAGTAGAGAGTGAATTATGCTCTTCCGGAATGCTGAATCAGGGATCGCTGATTAAGAAGGGGTACAATTAAGGATATCGTGGCATGAGAATGACACGTCAGAGATCAGAGAAGGGCTGAATGGCGGTAAGGAATAGGAGCGACGTCGCAGACCTAATTGTAAAGAGAGAGGGAGTAGAATCGAGAATTGGAGCCAAAAGGAGGCATTTTCTTGGGAATCTCAGACCCTCATAACGCATATCTTAATGCGTTTGAACTTCCAAATGGGAGGGTTTGATGGTAGAGTACCTTAAAATTGAGAATGGTCTCTATAAGCGTTATCAGACATTCTTATCCTCATTCACCGACAGGGCTAATACAACCCTTTTACCGCAACGTTACATCATCTATAAAATCTAAGTGAGAATTCCCTATGAACCCAGTCAACATGAATCAACTTCAATATACCAATATTGTAATTTCTGAAGAACAACGTCCGTTCGCATCACTCGCTTATCCACGTAGGTACCGATTTCACTCGCTACCGAAACATGTTAATTATACAGATAAGCTATAACCCGTATAAGCTATAAGTTATAATATATCTCATGGATCCAATTCATCGGTAAGAACTAAACAAGTGAGACGTCCCAGAAAAAGTAGAGTCAAAGCATAGGAGGGAATAGGAATGCCTGTGGCAGGAACGGGACGGATCATACTCCACAATATACCAAAAGAGAATGGGGTCCACTGTTTCTGTGACGACGATATACCCAGTATATCGGAAATGAGAATGAGAGTGTTGATAGCGCGACGCATTTACAAACTAATGGTGTGCGTTCTTTCCTGGTTATCTAAACAGTTCCGAATTTCGACCCCTACAACAACAAACGAAGTTCCTGGTGCTCACCAGATGAGGATTTTGTCATCGTAAAGCACATACCCTTCGTATATCCTACAAGATAACATTTTCAACTGTTTTTAATCACAAAAATCCAAATTCGAAAAGTGTATGGCCCTCAATAATTCACACCTCACACGCCACAACTTTTGCTGACTTTAAAGTCATTGCCAACTTGAGCAATTTTGGGTGAAAAAAAACAAAAAAAACGCATTTATCATTCATTTTCTGCGCATAATATTCTTAGCTACTGAAAAATCTTCTATCTTGACTCACTCTATTCAAATTATATTTTTAAGAAGTTTTCCGACTATTTTCAATGAGTTTTCCCCACTAAACCTCGAATTCGCCCACGTTTTGCATTAAAAAATTGCTTGTTTTGGAACTCATCTGTGACTACAAAAAATGTTGGAAAAAAAAATTAGGAATTTTTTGTCATGTAGCCAATAGGGTTTCAGAATGGTTTGACACTTATTGGCAACGAGACATTTGCCAAATTTTTGGACTCATAAGGAATATCTGGTTTGTATTAGGCTCATTTTCTTCGGAATGTCATTAAAATTATAAAGAAAAATTACCTAGCGAATTCCTGGTTTGAATCAGGCAGTGCACGATGGATCACGATTCGAAAAACCGCAATGAAGCCGGATTTTGGTCGAGAAGTTCGACCAGATTAAAATGCATACCATTTTTACGATTTAAAAAAATATGTAGGTCGACACATGTATCCGTCCCGTCGGAATGGATATGAACCTCGACTTGATTGTGTATATTACACCTAGCGTAATATAGATTGTATAACTAGAGCGTGAAAAACCAAAGGGAATCGATGAACCACCCGACCGTTCAAGAACACCAAGTTTGTATGACTACATAACCACACACGCGCGTGTGGCAAATTTATAGCCCGAACGGTGCAAAACACGTACTCAAATTAAGATTAACCAGGGAGCCCGAGGAAGAGCATTCTCACTTAGTTAATGAACACCTTAATTGTCTTCGGACTAATAAAGTACGAGTAATTAACATATACTAATGAATTAATAAAGGCCTCTTCCAGCAATTATGTTCGGGTTGAGATACAACCTTCGCTGTGATATAGAATGGGTTGGCAGCACTATACCAGACCTACGCAATTAACCACAGATACTTAGCCGTATACCATGTTCACTGGACTTATGAGATGTTGGGGCAAGATGCTGTTCATGAGCGATGCGATTAGCGTACGAGGAGTCATCTAGTCAAGGGGTAATAAACACACGTACTTAATAAATATCTCTCAGTTTCATTTTCATCCATCTGTATGGACCAGAAGGAATGCCTCCAAATTAAAGTGACCGAAGGACCTCTCTTCAAAGACTAATTTCAACTTGTATTTGATACTCTAAAAAGCTTCCGTACCAATATATATTACGTAGTTGTAAATTTATATTATTCAGGAGGTTAAAAATAATGTACAGTGTATATAGTTTCCAAGTAAAGTGAAACGACGGAGTTTTTCAAGCGCAAACTCAACCAATATGCCATCAATTAATATTCAAGTTACTAATAAATTCGAATATTTGTTTGAGAACCAACAACACAGTTGACTACAGCTACAATCGTCGCAAATCTAATCATCTGATCCAATCTGACTGGTTCGATTGGAGCTAATTTAAGCTACATGTAAAGTAGACTGTTGAACCATAACGCGCGAAGAACTTGTCACATTTCAAGCCATTCTTAAAGAGACGATATCCCTGTAAATCGCAGTCCTACGAAACACGAGTTATGGGAAAGGCTTAGAATCAGATAAACGCTCGGTAGATATGTAAGGCAAAAAGGTTCTGCAAAGACCATTTTTCAAGAAAAAACGAGGAAAAAACAGGTCTACCCTCCGCCATGAACCTCTGACTGGAGCGGGGTGGCTGTCGGGCCCCTGGGCACACCGTATGCGTCACTGTCTGCTCTAATCTATATATAATGCGTTCAAACATTTGTCACTCTTGGCTCCGTAGACGAGAAGTGGGACAGAAAGCGGCACGAGGGTTAAAATGCAGTCACGGGTGCAATTTAATGTACCTGCTTCCACGGTCTCCCTTTTGCCAGCGAATGCAAGCTATTACCGTAACTGCTCCAAGGGGTTGGGATGGAAGAGAACTAGGATTTACTCTACGGCCTATCCTCGCATTAATCTTCATCATCTTTGAACATCACTGAAGATTTATGAAGCCGCATGAGCCCTCTGACTGGATAAATCACACGGAATGCCTTGAGGAAAAATGCAATCAAACAGAAAAAGAACATGCAGGAGTTACTTAGGGTAAGAAAATATACCTTGATGTTGCCAAAACCAGCCACAGCCCCTGCCATGGTGTATTAGCGATTGAACCAGATTTTCTGAGTTACTTAATGTTGTTTCAAAAACGCTGCAAATTATTACGCTACGGTTTATTCTTTTCCTGTGCAGAATTTTCTGATAAATCGCTAAATTCCTATTGGTGTAAGACCTTGATAGTGAAAAGGACCCCCGACGTAGTGGCCAATTTTCACCTCTTGAATAATTCGCTTGGCCGTGAAAAAAACAAAAACTTACATTATTACGTATATTAATATATATAATTAAAATATATAGCATATGTATTATTAAACCTACGTACTATATATATCTTTTTAAAAAACCTGTGGTCAATTAATATCTACCCTTATGGTGCTTCTCCCAGGAAAGCTCTAAATCTAGTACAAGAGCCAGCCGGGCAATCACATTTCATAAATATGCGGGGGAACGGTGTAACCATGAATTCTATGATTAATATTATTTGCTGTTATTCATGAAAAATAAATTCTTCAAAATGAAAAAGTACCTATCAACTGAATTCAAAATAACCATCTATCTTCAAAGGAAATAATATCTCGAAACAACCAACTCGATTTCATAAAGCCATGCATGATTATAATCACGTGTTCCCTAGCAACGATATCTGGGCCGGATTGATACAGTTTCATTCACGATCATGTTGACGAAGCTTTTCGGTGCAAACGAACGGCTGTACGTACAATGCTCCGGGTGGTCTCAACAAATTCTTAAGGTCGAGATCGATATTAAAACGTTAAAAAACCTTCTACAGAAAGTTTTCGAGCTACGGCGTTAGGGAAATTGCAAACCCTATTTTTCACCCCTTAGAGAAGACTGATTGTAACGCCGAGCTTTGTGGACCAACTAAACCCCAAATGGGACCTACAAGCAGAACTTCATTCACTTTGGTTAATGGTAACTAACGAAAGTGGGAAGTACGGCTTACGGCGGATGGATAGAAATTTTTTAATTCCGTTTATGGATTCTACCCGCCTTCGAATAGAAACCATCAAATTTTGAGGGTGGGTTAATTGTTTTTTAAATGCTCGATTCCGAAGGTTCATTATTGAAAATAATAAACCAAAACCATAACATTCAGGTAACAGAGCAATTAAAACAACAGGTATGGGCCTGAGAATATTGTTAGGTATTTTCAAAATCTTCTGTAGTGTTTGAGGTTAATCTCAAAGGGCGGCTATAACACGTTCAAGTTTGTTTGGATGTGTCCATGAGTTGCAGCGCTCCAGGTGGCGATTGTGACAAGTATTTATCTAAAACCTTCATTAGTTTGGACGAGTACTTCTATTATTTAGCTTCTTCTGAGTCAATATTTGTACCATGAATGTGCAGAACAAACTTCTGACTAGCTAAGATATCACAAATCTACATCAGTTTGTACTAAAGTATTGACTTTCCGCCTGATCCATATCATTGTAGATTATGACAGTCGTCTGAAAACGAGAATTTCCGGGCGAAGAGGTGAAATTCGGAACTGAGTGTTAATAAAGGCGAAATACCTCATTTGTGTTCCAGCGGTGACGCTGGGTTGGGAAATGCTCCGCTTTCGGAAGGCTCTCGAGGTTCTCCGGTAACTTGATAGGCTCGCCATCTGCAATTGAAATCATTCAGTCAGATACAAGTTGAAATACGGACCTGTGTAAAGTTACAGGCCCGAAACATGAAAGGAGTAGGTATTATGAATTCGACAAAGTGTACATGTCAACGTACTCTAGCAGTTATGGGCAGTTTATAACTCGAAACGGCAGGAGGAAATTGCGGGTTAACACTCGGACCAGCGTCTTATGTCGGGTAATAATAGGCTGCGGTGTTTTATGGGTGATCTTGATAAATGAATCACATTCACACGTGAGAGGAGTGCACGAATTAGCGAACGGATACACCTAATAACCATAAACGAAGCTCGAATTTGCACAGCATCAATCGATTAACACCGTCGGAAATGATTTAGTGAAGTATGACTATGTAAACAGAATCGCAGTGCGCTGGTTGGGGCATCTGGCGCAAATTATATTCACAAATTAATAGGTACCTAACCCTCTGAACGTTTTGATATTCATCAACACATAATCTCCTACAAACCAACAACTGCAGTTGAAACAACGAGAATGGAGATTATATATTTCCACACGATTGTGCATTTCCTTCACTTAAAATAATTAACACGAGGTTCAGGCCAAGTAGTTGATATTCAGAATGTTAATTCAGGGAAATATTAATTCAGGGACTGGTCACTGACTCCAATATACCCAGTAATAATGAATCATACATTAACTGGCCAAACAAGATTTTACAATGAGAGAAACTCATTACGTTTCTAAACGAAAATTCTAATAATAATACTACAATAGTTAAATATAACAATTTTTATGGGTAAAAACGTTGGAAAAAATTGGATAAAAAGTTAGTTGATAATATTAACTCTAAAATGGCACAAAATTGGAATTAATTCAGCACAACAACATAATGTGAGCAGGCGCTAATTTGATACAATAAACAACTTACCTCTCTGAACAAAAGGTTTTAGGGGCAAATATTTGAACTAGTGTATTCCATGGATTACTTGCCGACTTAGTTACCAATATCATTAGATCATCCTCAAAGTAGTAAATTTCATTATTAAGAATAGGTAGGTATATAATGAAAATATTAAGAAATATTATATGGGACTATCTGGTCCATTTTTCCTGGTCCATTAAGAAATATTATATGGGACAAAATATTCATAACGCAGCTAAAGTGGGTCACATTTGAGTGGGGGGGGGGGGGGGGAGGGATGGCTACAAATTACCTATTTCAAAACTAAGTTCATATATGGTCGATTAGAACTTTTTTTTTTGAAGTTCATGGAATTTATCAACTTTTACTGTCCCTATTATTTAACATTCAAAACTTGAAGCGCCGCACCTAAAAACCATGGCGCTCTCCCCCACGCCACTTTACTTATTTCAGCAAGGTGAAAATACTCAGTGTGTACGATTCTTACCATTTTATGACATTCCAACCACATTCCAACAAAAAAGGAAGAGTGTGTTAAATATATAAACGCGCAAAACGCCTAGGTTTTCTAGACCAATTCAGTTGCAGGGCGCCAAATGTGTATCATTTTGATACACACCATTGCATGGAGCTAGAAGGGAATTTCGTCTCGGTCCATGCCAAAACAGCTCTGTCTTTGAAAAATCGCCGTGACCTCTGTAGGCCACATTTCCAAACGCTAAAGCTGACGGAATATCCATAAACATCTCAAGAATTAGTATCCATGGCAAGATTCCCGCTAAAATTCTATTTCGGACCGTAGGACGATTGTAACAGAGTACCTTCCTATGTATACATCTGATACACACGACGGGGGGTGGGGGTGGGGGGGGGGGGAATTACTGGTGTATACATGGTGATACATATGGCGCTTTAATATTATTTCAGGAGGTAAAAACGCTGCAAATCCCTGCACAACGGTTTATTATTTTGTATAGAATACCCTTGTGTTACAGATCACAGCTCTATGTATAGATAACCCGTCTATATAATATGATATGTACTATTCTATTATATACATATTATGTAGATCGCAGACCCTCCGTAGGTTAGTACCTAACCCCGTACTCGTTACTAGGTACCTACCTAAATCACGAGTTAAATGTTGCTAAAATAATTCTGCCGATGACAAACAGTACCTAACAAAAAGAAACACACATAATGAAGTTCTGAAAAGAAATTGTTGATGAGGAGTGAAAAAAGTTGCAAAAGTACCTACCAACAAACTCCAGCCCCTTCTACGTAGATGGTATAATGAACCGTTGTGTAATAATTTACCGTTGAGTAATGATTTACCGTAGTAATAATTTACCCATCAATAATACTTCAACGTTTGTTCAAGTTTCACTACCTACCAACAAACTCCAAAAGAGCCATCATTTTCCAAATTAAATAATATCACAGAACAACCAACTCGACTTCATACTCCGCCAATATAATCAGGTGATCCCTACCAATGATTGGCCGTATTCACAAATTCCTATTGTGGGCGCGTCTCTGGTTACGAGATTTGGTTTGAATTGTATACAATTTCATTCACACTGGAGTCGAAAATGCCTGTCGGTGCAAATTTCGGGGCCTTACTGTGAACGAACGGCTGGACGTACGATGCTCCGGATGGTCTTAAAAAACTCGCAAGTTCAAGAACTATTTAAAACCGTAAAAATATTTACGTAAAAAAATTGTATAGGCGTTTTGAAAATTTCAACCCCTATTTTGAACCCCTTAGAGATGACTCACAGTAACGTCGAGCTTCGAGGACCAACTAGACGCCGAACGGAACCTATAACCCGAATTTCATCAATTTTTTTTCATGGTAACTAAGAAAAGTGGCCCGTACGGCGTACGGTGTACGGCGTACGGCGTACGGCGTACGGCGTACGGCGGACAGACAGAAATATTTTTATTGCAGTTTTGGATTCTACATACCTTGAAACGTAAACCATCAAATTTTGAGGGGGGGTAAGAATTTTTTTTTTCATGCTCGATTCCAATGGTTCATTATTGAAAATAATAAACCAAAAACCGAACTGAAGGTAAAAAGACTAGAAAACCTGAAACTGAAATTCCATTTCAATGGTTATATTATATGTGTAAGCACAATTCGCTAAATTTCAACGGAAGTTTGCTAAAAATACGATACTGAGTAGCGTGTAGATGTGGGCTATATATGAGTGTGGGGCGTGTGTAGTATGAAATCTATACGTAGGTATCTGATAAAGTATACATCTCTGAGCTTCTTATAAAATGTTCATTGGCGAGTGGAAAGTTGTGCAGGGTTCAAGTCTTGACTGATTACGTATTGAAAGAAGGGAAAACTGTGAAAGAAACTCGCTCTTGTCCCGACATCCCTGTTCCGCTCGTCCCATACGGCGGCGTTTGAAGTGTCGGGGACGGTTCTTGTCAACCACGGTTTTACAACTGCTACCTTTCCCCCGAGCGAAGCGTACTTCCGAACCGTTCCTAAGCTCCACCTCGCTGAATATTCAAAAGGGTCCCCGACACTGTCTCCGAAGGGTTTGGGACGAGGAATGGACGGCGAAGGGGCTTGGAAGGGAAGATGTAATTCCTGAAGGGTCAATCAAAGCACTCCCCGGCCCCTACAGGTCCACTTCACCGATGTCTGTCCCAAACCCACCTCGTCAAGCCACTCCCGTCGTTTACCAGGGAAGGCCTCTTTACAGTCTGCCCCAGTCACCCCGTTTCTAGACGATCTATCTCAGCCGATTACAAATGAATAATGATAGTAATTTCCAGCCGCGTTAATTAATTTGATTTGATTTATTAGATTAATTTGTCAAAAACTTCTGCACCAATTGACCTCAAATTATGACACGACATACAGCCCTATTCAAGGAATATTTTTATGATGCGGTGATGCACCCACCCTGATCAGCTGAGTGAGGCCGGCAGCTAGGATTTTTATGAACCACAGTTTGACCTAGACCCTCATAATTTTAGTAATAATACCCAAACCTCAGTTAATATTACTAAACATATGATAGATACATGACTGTTGGAAATTAATGAAAGATATGAAGCACATGTTAACAAATTTCTATTGCGTGTCAATCCATGAAAAAACATTGGACGAAAAAGTGTTCAAACTTTGCTTTGATTTTGATCTTCTCAAAATGTCGTTACACACTGAAATTCACCAACTAAAACCTCAAATGATCAATGTGACCTTTCAAGGAACCATAAGAAGAAAAACGGCACTTGAAAACTACATATTTCGCGTTTTATGTCTTCGGACAATCACCTTCATATATACGATTCGTCGCGTACAATCTGTGTATATATGGGAGGCATAACCCTGAACGTGAACAAAACTACCATGGCCACTCTCAATCCACAGGATTCTCCATCAATACCTGTTTCCAGTGAAATTTAATTTAAGTTTCGCAACGTTTTGAAGGAACATCATACATGGATGACGACAGGATCCCAATACCTACCATTATCTCAGCAATCTCATTCCCTGAGAATTTTTGTAATTTAGTTACATCGAAAGAAGAAATTATCGAAAGAGTATTTCCTAATATTCTATCCAATTATAGGAATCACGATTGGCTCAGTGAACGAGCTATCCTTGCCGCGAAGAATCAACATGTCTATCAACTTAATAATGTTTATTCAATCCAATATTCACGGCGAGGAAATTACATATAAGTCTATAGACACCGCTGTGGAAGCAGATGAAGTAGTTAATTATCCAACGGAATTTTTGAACTCCCTTGATCTGCCAGGGATGCCACCACACATATTAACATTGAAAATAGGAGTGCCAATTATCATGTTGCGGAATATTAATCAACCAAAACTTTGCAACGGCACGCGACTCGCAGTTAAGAATCTGATGAACAACGTAGTGGAAGCAACTGTTTTAACGGGGCCTTTCAAAGGTAAACATGTTCTCATTCCACGAATTCTAATGATCCCGAACGACTTACCATTTCACTTTAAAAGATTGCAATTCCCAATTCGATTGGCGTTCGCATTCACAATCAATAAAGCTCAAGGCCAATCTTAGGAGTTGTGTGGTTTAGATTTAGATGCGGATTGCTTCTCACATGGACAACTCTATGTTGCGTGCTCCCGTGTCGGCAAACCAGATAGTCTTGACATCTACGCACACAATGGAAAAACAAAAAAATATTGTATACCCACAAGTATTGCAAAATTAAACTTCTATGAAACTTGTGCTTTGTTTTGTTTCTTATTTCTCATCCACGCAACCACAATGTGCCACAGCGAAGCGTGGCAGGGTACAGCTAGTATTAAATATATTTCTTGCTACTCTTATTCCTGTTATCACATCTGTTAAACATCACACTAAGTTACAGTCTTATCAAATCGATTATACGACTATACGCCATTTCGTCTGGGATCACCATTCATAGTGATTAGTAACTGAACTCCCGAACCGCCGCGCTACAATTAATAGCCTGATAGCTGGGTAAACACCGGGGCAGACAGATATCGCATACATTATTCCATTGTGAAACTCAAACGGCCCAACCATCTCAGCCGGAATTCTGCCAGCACAGGGCATGTCTCAGTGAAATGGACAATGTCCTCCCGCTCCTACATACTGCACATGGAACACCTCTGTGCCGCTTCGTCCCCCTCCATGGTAAAAAGTTGAGAAGAATGAACCCCCCCCCCCCCCCTCATCACCGGATTTGAAGACCCATCTGGCCCGGAATAGATTTGGACAATATCTATAGTTGGTAAGAGGGACAGCATTGATGATCTGGTGGTAGTGCGGGTGGTTCCATGACAGCGCAGCTCGGCCCTCTCTATAACAACCCAACCCTTCCAGCAGCCCGACCAACTGGGACTTTGCTTTTACTAGCCGTGCCATGTCAAGCACAACTCCACCTCTATCAACTAGACCTTCCGGTCTGTCGCCCATGAAACCTGCCGGCTGACGAGATCACCGGCCAGCAAACGTGGAAGCCTCTGTTCTGGCACCCTGATCCTGATCGAACATGTATAATGGAATGACTGCAAAAACATGGAAGATCATCCAGTCATCAGCAGCAGCATGTTGGCAGACCAGCTCTTTCTTTTGAAGACATACTGGGACTGTTCCAGTCTCCCATAAAATCTCGAAATCCAGATCTGTGCTCCATGTATAACGACAATTGCATCAAAGACAGTACACGTCCTGCTCACAGAAATGTCATCCATGTACATTAATGACACCACCATTGCAGTTGCCGGGGATTACAGGGTGACAACTTCTTCTTGAAGTGACT
This sequence comes from Leptopterna dolabrata, assembly GCA_954871275.1. Taxonomy (NCBI): domain Eukaryota; kingdom Metazoa; phylum Arthropoda; class Insecta; order Hemiptera; family Miridae; genus Leptopterna; species Leptopterna dolabrata. The sequence goes on along the minus strand of OX940978.1, from coordinate 46,102,847 downwards.
GACGTAGTTGAGAGTGGGAGTTAGTGTGATACCCAGGTTCGTAGGTATAACAGCTTACAACGTCAACTTTCTTTCCCTGAAGCACCGAGGTCTCAATCTTGGCTGGCCGTCCCCCATTTTAAAAATCATTACGTTGGACTTCTGAATGTTGACAATTCCCCACTTCTCACAAAGGTGTGACTATCATCAGTCATAGTTCCTGAGACGGAAATAGGCTACCGTAAAATCGCCGAACGTCATCTTTCGACATGAAAGGGGCTTTCCTTCGCGACCCGACTGTTTGGTTTCTAAGAATCACAGAGTGGACGTGCGATTAACTCATGGTCTCACGACATGGTGATTGATTTGGTGATTAAATTTAGGTGATCGCCGTTAAGGAAGCTCACTAAATAAGCTCAAGAGTATCGTAATCCATTTAAATTCTCCCTAAGTCCTTTTCATACCCTCACCAAAGTCAATTTCACGAAGGGCTGTAATTTGCATGCATGTAATAGGCGGGGATGCCTCCCTTTCCCCTTCTACACAGGGGGTAGTATAATTTGAAGGGTAGTCAGCCCACTAGAGGGTTTACGTAGGGGTCGCCTTCCTCCCGTATATCAGAGATTATCTTGACGAATGAGGTCGGGTCTGCGTGCCGTCTGCCCTCGCTGGGACTTAGGACTACATGCCTTAGCAACATCTGTCACTTCCACCATCACCAAGCCTTCCTATTATCATTCGGAAGACTAAAGGATTTTTATGAGCGTCCGCAGGTAACTGCCCACATCAATTTCTAATGGGCATAACTAACCCAAAATATTGTCAAAAAGAGCAGAAATCAGGTGTTGCAGCGGAGTTTCATAGAAATCGAACTGCAACTTTCGTGTGCATAAACATGAATCTTCAATTGCGAGCTTCAACTATTCGAAAGAATGGACGTAATGAGGTGAAACTTGGAAGGTGAGTTTGGGTTGGGCTCAAGATGAGCCCGTACAACTCAATCGAAATTCGACAACAAGTTTACTCAGCGCATGCGCGAACGTGGAATCCTTGCTACCCGCATAACTACGGTTCTGATCAACCGATTAAGATGATATTAAGAGGGGTTCTTTGGCAAGGTACCAACCCGGATGGTACTATATAAATTCAACACAGTGACTATAATCGCCCATATAAAAGTTTTATATAACCCAAGTGGACGAAACTTTCAGTAGTCCGTACACTGTACAGCTATTGCTATCACGCGTTCATTAAGAGGAACGTATCTGCAAATCTTTGGCACGGCATGGTAGAAGTAAGAAAATATTTTGCATAGCGAAAATTGTGAAATAAGTTTGCGCCATCTAGGGGACGTGCTAGACTATTACTGCTGCAAGACTCAGAAAATGACAAATTGCGAAAAGACTGTTCTGACTTTGGAACATTTTGAAGAACTTAGCCAGAAGGTTGATTTGAAATATCGAATTTATTAATTCTGAAATTTATAAAATTAGCTATTATAAAACTATTAAATAATTACTAATAATGATCAATAACTATTAATAATTTAATAAATTATTAATAGTAATTTAATTAATAAATAGTAATAAATAAATAGTGATTTAATAAAATATCAAATTTATTTTAATAATAATAATGAAGAAACAGCAAAAAGCATACCGATGTGTGGCTTATTGTTTTCTTGCAACCATTACACGAAGGGGCCTAATGATTATTTTGATACTTGATATACTGCAATGAATCCGTTCATAAAATCAAACCAGTTTACTGTTGACTCTCATAGGCCAGTAAAACGAGCCTCAAAATGGGCGTTTAATCGGCGTAATTGGGGGAAAGCTGGAAATGATTTTAATACCTTCTAATGGTCCTAAATACGTGTAATCTGAGTTTGCACCATCGCAGGAGGTGAGCTTAACTTTTGGTAGCCAAAAAACCTCGAAATTTTCGCCCTTGTTTCAGTATTTCGCTTCTAACTCGTAAACGGCGCATCCTACAGAAAAAATCATACTTGACAAAACGAAAGAGCACTAAATTTCGCGTCCAACGACTTACTTATACCCCCGAATCGGTTCAGTGGTGTAGCCGCAATCGTGCGTCAAATATGGGCAGTTTTTACCAACTTTGCTAAAAACTCCACTGATGTCACTTTCAGACAGCTGTAACTTCTAAACGATCATTCCAATTAAAAAAAGTCATTGAATGAAAGTTGTAGAGCATCAAATTTCAATTTGAGAAGACACCTTAAATTTCAAATTCGGTACATACGATCTCAACGAAACCGGGTTTTCTGATTTTCCGTCAAACGCGTATCAGCGCAACTTGTGAACAGAACTTGCCTGTAATCTGATCATCATGTGTAGGTACTAATCTATTACGACCAATGCCTTAGTTCACTTTCGTTAAGTATATTGAGGAAGCAAGTGATGAATGAAGAAGGTAGGCAATTTAAAATTCTAATCTACCGTCTAATCTACCATCATCGTCATCATAGCAGGGTGGGACTTGGGAAGCAATTTCGACTTCAGTAGGGCATTGGTGCAGGATTGACCCTTGCACCTGTGGCAGATCACTGAGCACTTCAAGCCATGCTTGCGGCAGCTGCATTTTCCCATGCAACCCTTTACACATTTGCAGGAAAGGGTGTTGAGCACGTCAGGTGGGGCTGGATCCCTGGTGGTCGTTGTTGGGATCAGCCCATGCCCACTCTGTTCCCACCCCCATGACGTGGCAGGTTTCTCGCGCATTATCACAGCATGGGGACACAATCAGCAGTGTTAGGTTCTCCCAATTCAAAAGCAGCCTCTCCAAACCCGGATTTGACCTGTCATCATTGCCCCCGACCGATGCGGCACTTGAGCACCATTCACTGAGAACGTACGACCAAGTTCAGCATTGGTATGGGCGCGAGAAACCTGCCACGTCACCCATGACGTGGCAGGTGGGAACAGAGTGGGCATGGCTGATCCCAACAACGACCACCAGGGATCCAGCCCCACCTGACGTGCTCAACACCCTTTCCTGCAAATGTGTAAAGGGTTGCATGGGAAAATGCAGCTGCCGCAAGCATGGCTTGAAGTGCTCAGTGATCTGCCACAGGTGCAAGGGTCAATCCTGCACCAATGCCCCTACTGAAGTCGAAATTGCTTCCCAAGTCCCACCCTGCTATGATGACGATGAAGTCGATGAGGAAGCCATTGATGAGGACATGGACGAGATGCCGCCGCTGTTTTCTGTTTTACTGCAGCCTTCAACCTCGGCTGACCCGGAGCCGTCAACTTCGGCTGATCCCGAGCCGTCAACCTCTACCGACCCGGGACCTTGTGAGCCAGAAGAAGAACCTGTCCCCCCTGCACCCAAAAGACGGCGGAAATAATTATTTTAAAATAACGACGAGTCTCGCATTTATATTCATTACAATATATAATTCTACAATATACAATATACAGTTCTATGATTTGTTACATTAAGACTATCATGTAAATAATTAAAGACAAAGAAAGAAAGCTTAACTTTTATTCTTGCTGCCTTGGTCCCTATCGATTTTTTCAATGAGTAGATTACTTTTATGATTACGGTAGATTAGAATTTTAAATTGCCTACCTACTTCATTCATCACTTGCTTCCTCAATATACTTAACGAAAGTGAACTAAGGCATTGGTCGTAATAGATTAGTACCTACACATGATGATCAGATTACAGGCAAGTTCTGTTCACAAGTTGCGCTGATACGCGTTTGGCGGAAAATCAGAAAACCCGGTTTCGTTGAGATCGTATGTACCGAATTTGAAATTTAAGATGTCTTCTCAAATTGAAATTCGATGCTCTACAACTTTCATTCAATGACTTTTTTTAATTGGAATGACCGCTTAGAAGTTACAGCTGTCTGAAAGTGACATCAGTGGAGTTTTTAGCAAAGTTGGTAAAAACTGCCCATATTTGACGCACGATTGCGGCTACACCACTGAACCGATTCGGGGGTATAAGTAAGTCGTTGGACGCGAAATGTAGTGCTCTTTCATTTTGTCATGTATGATTTTTTCTGTAGGATGCGCCGTTTACGAGTTAGAAGCGAAATACTGAAACAAGGGCGAAAATTTCGAGGTTTTTCGGCTACCAAAAGTTAAGCTCACCTCCTGCGATGGTGCAAACTCAGATTACACGTATTTAGGACCATTAGAAGGTATTAAAATCATTTCCAGCTTTCCCCCAATTACGCCGATTAAAAATCCTCTTTTTACTGGCCTACAGTCGACTGCAATGTTATAAGTATAGATAGTTGGCATATCCGAGTAGAGATGTTTGCAGCCGATATACCAAAATTAACATAAAATCGAAATATTTGTATGGGTGATATACCTAATTGTTTTCCACGATGGTGAATCCCTAAATAGAGAAAAAAATTATAGCTCTTTGTTCTTTAAATTCCTAGGCGAATAGCTAAGTGAAAACTCCTATGAATTTAATCATAATCAGTAGAGAAGAACTTGTAGAGTTTGCGGAGTTTATGCGTGCGTGAACGAATGAATAGTCCAATTTCAAGGATTTCATATAGGACCAACTGAGGCTCAACCCCCAATTACCCTCCAAACATCAGCTCGTTGAGCCGTTCTTGTCCGGGTAGCCATGGGAGTTGCAAGAATTTTAGGTTTACGCATGCGTAGACGTAAATCAATCAGATTTAGATGAAATTTATTAGATGCTATCTGGAGCTCAACCCACAACGACGCTCCGAATTTCAGCTTACGAATATTTTTGTATGGGAAAAATTGACAAAAGACGCGGAACCAAATTTGTGCAGAAAGGTGTACAATACAAAAAGGCGAGTAGAAATTTTGATTTGGGAGGGTTTTTCCGCCCAAAAGTGATCGATACCTCGGTAGACACGGAAAAGATAAAAATAATACCGATAAAATAAAACAAAATTATAAAACATCATTAATTAAGAATAATAAAACATGACATCATTAATTAAGCATAATAAAAGATAACATCATTAATTAAGAATAAGAAAACATAACATCATCAAAAACATTAATAAAATATAAAACATGAAATCATAACTAAGAATAATTTTACCATAATTTCAAAACCAATTTATGGAAAAAGTAGAAAAAGAAATTCATGTTCGGGACGCACTTCCGACGGCTCATGAGACAAACTACTCCCGGATAAAAAAGAGATGCTCGAAAGCCATTATTCAAGAGACGTTTATGACGGAGTCTATCGATTTTTCGAAATTCAATTTTTATCGCGCAAGCCGCCTCTCAAAAGGCCTCGGGGAAGAGAATGATCTTTCTAAAACACCCAAAGGCCCTTATAAGCTGACAAGAAAAGCTCTCTCAGAGAGTGAATGATAGTGGGGAAGGGAGGGGTGAGACGTGCATTGGGGAAGAGTTGCAAAGAAAGGAAGACCGTAAAAAATTCACCTCCCTCAGTTACCGTCTTTCCTTACCTCCTATTATAACCTACGTTTCCATCTTTCTCCCGCCTGCAGCCTAACGAAGCTCGTCACTTCAAGACCCAACAAACTAACTGAGCTCTCCTGTTTTATATCTAATTAAATCACACTTCTTCTAGCCAGATTTCGACATACCTACCTAATTTTTCCTTTTTTCCCCCCTCTTTTCTTCTTTTTAAATTGCGAAGAAACCATACGTCCCTTGAACGTGCAAAATGGATTGATGGGTCGTAAATTTTTTATTAACCCTACACGATTCAGAATAAGATGAAGACATATTTCCTTTCAGCGTTGTTGAGTATCTAAGCCATACGTGCCGCCACTGCCACCTTTGGGTGATACAAACCGCCGCCGTAATAATCGCTTAGTTGACCATAGGTGGCTGCTCTCATGTTTCTTACCGTGATGATGTGATTCATAATAAGCTGGTAAAAATGTGTGTCCAATCGTGAGTATGGATTGGCTGGGGTGATGCTTTTTTAGAAGCGGAGTTGAAGATTTCACGACGGGTTTCAGGGTAGAGATGAGATTCATCGTCAGGCTAACAAGCTTGCTGAGTTTTAGTGGACCCACAGTTTTCAAATTTTTTCCAATGAACATTAATATGACATGACACAGAAAGAGACATGAATGAAACAGGTTCGCACCTATGAGAACTTTTATATTGTATTCAGTAAAAGGGGTTTTCTGGTAGTATAATAATAACTGGTCATGTGACCATATTCGATAGCGCATGAAAACCTAGCATAACGCACATGCATAGATGCATAACTCCGAGGAAGAGTACACTAGAAATAACATCGGATAAAATGGACCCCCCCCCCCCCCGGCAAGTATCTCACGTGGTACTTCAACGAGGAATGTAGGAGAGTGAAAATTGTGATTTTACACTTACCCACAGGACACGCAAATTTCGCCGAATGTTTGCGATCCTACCGGGACCCGCAAATAATAAAATGAAGTTAATGGGCCCCATTGCAATTTGTGCCCTCGCTTCCTGAGGGCCACGATAATAAAGGGGGCGGAGCAAAGTTCTCGATTTCACATAAAACACAACGAATCCCATTAAAAATTCCGAATCTCATTACGACCCTAGGGTGATGCGTAGTAAAAACAAATTTTTAAATCCATTATTTTGTTATAACAAATTTGATTCAAGAGCAGGTCCAGTAGGTATATCGTGACTCAAAATGGCCGAGTTTCATTTTTCCTACTAAGGAAATGAAACTGAGCTATTTTCCCAAGAATTCAAAAAACGTTCACAATATCAGAAACAAGAACATCAATTTATCCTATCTCGTGCTGCAGAAATCTAATATTGTAGAAGCAATATTATAGACCTTGTTCTCATCCTCCAAAGGGGTCGATCTGACATCGCAAGACTTCCAAATCCTGACTAATCAGACTAGAAATTAATACATAATCTACGAAGGAACTTGAACATAATGCAACGGATGAAAAAGGCTAATCAAGTAGGCATAAACTCATTTAGGGTATCCTGTGGCCTTGTCCATGATCAAGTTGGATCCGCGATCCAAATGTGATCCATCCATCCGAATTGTGACCCATGATCATAACTGGACTAATCCAGTAGGTCCAATGCTCCACAAAGAATACGCCCAGTAACTGAATACTAAATGGCGCTCAGGATGAGTGCTCAAATGACTGTAAAATACTCACTTCTACGAGCACAATATATAATGTATAATTTTTGTAAGATTGACAAACTGTCAGGTCTGGCATTAATAAAAAATAACACTTCGCGAGTTTTTATTTATGTTTCTTTTTATTACCTATTTATTTCTAAACTGCTTATTACTAACTATGGAACCTACATATTAGATGTTAGCAACGGGCAACCAATCGACAATGAAGGAGACACCTACCATTTGGTTAGATGCGTCACTGTATTCATTCCATAATAAATTACATCTTCATGTTACTGAGGTGGAAATTGATTATCATGAGGCTGGCGACAGCAAATAGCCTTACCGGATGTATCTCGAAATGGGATGCCTACATGACAAAATGTGTTTCAAATCAATGTCGAGGTGATGTCGGAATTAGTTATGCTCTATTATTTAATACATGTGACGTCAGAAATCGGCAGGTTAGTTTCTGTGGTATGAGTACTATGCCCCGTTGTTCTTCCAATTTGGAAGAACCAGTTGTCATGTTGTGAATCTGGTTATAAATGTCTACGGATTTCGAGGTCACGAATATTCATAGAACAGTCCTTAGCAAACGACAATGTGAAGAGAAAGAAGGAAAAGAAAGAAAAATAAAAACAAGCATGTGACCGAACAAGCGGCTCGAAGATTATTTTGATCATGCATAAAACAGACCGCGGGAACCCAGCAACAGATGCTACCGCGATTCCGCACAAAGTTTGCGTACGGCTACAGCTAAATATGTATGCGTTGGAGAGACATCGGAAAGTTCGAGAGGACAGATCCAATGTGCAGGCATTAAAATTTCAAAAGCTCCTTCGATAGGTTCGACCCTGGATTCCTCTTTTCTTATACGTATGACCACTAACTTGATTACACAGTGAGACGCAAAGAAATTGGTGCACCAATTTTTTGGACTCTGGACAATTAAGACATTGGTTAACGAACTTATTTATTATGTTACTGTACAGTCCGACGTGCGGTAAAACATGAGATTTACCGGTAAATATAGAACTGTCCAATGAAAGTCCGAAATTAGATGAGATTCGGGATATTACCAGTTGGTAAATTGTAGGATTCCAAAACGATCACGGCTAGAGTCTAAAATACTGCGAGTAATTTTGAGAATGATAAAGACAATTTCAATACTCAAAAAAAGGCGAACCAATGGGGGAACCCGATGCTATTTGTTCAGTAAAAAATGAATTTTTTTTCCCCTTGTTTCAAAATACAAAATACGAGTTTTTCTTTCGACTTACCGTGTGAATGCGAAAATGGAGCATTAATTTTGAAATGCGGACAAACTTTCAACACTAGGAGGATATTTTTGTCCGTATAACAGAGAAAACTGCTAAAAATGCGGGGGCGAACCCCTCGAATAAAACAAATTACAAGGGACTAGGATAAATGAAGTGTTTCGCCTCCCGTCCCGGAAACCTGTAGGTAAATGAGTTTTAAAAAATAGGTCAAGGAGGTATTAGGCGGTAAAAGGATGAAGCAGACCACCCACCCCTTTTTCTTTATACATATTCATGCTCCATATTACCGACACGGTAAGAGATAGGTGGGCAACTTTCTGCTCCCTGTTTTGCTTTCCAGGAGCTTTCCGTTAATTAAATCCGGTTTATTTCGCTAACACCTCCAAAGTCCTCGAGCTCTTCGTAATTGAAATCTATCCGGTGAGCCCAAGAACACGGGTTTCGCATCGGAAAGAGGTCGTCCTTGACAAGCTACGGGAACCATCCAGAACACTTGTCGCGACGTTCACAATATAATATAGAAAAGGACCATTGAAGGAGAAATTGAAGTTAGCTGTCTAGTGGTTTGAGAAATTGTTGCAGAAACTGGAATGATGATAAAGAGGATTTGAGTAGTTCGAAGAATATACATAAATTTAGAACTTTACAGATCTTTTAGATTTACAACTTGACGTGGATTCCGAATAATACCAAAAGGGAATTCAGAGTCGAACTGAACTTGAGTGGCAACAATAATCTACACCATCACAGCTTAATGAAGACAACATTTCCCACTGAATAAAGACAACAACGTCTTCGCACAAAACATACCGTACAGGAAAATTTAAAAGCGCTTGATAAGTTCACATAAGATCCATTAGCTGAAGCCATTTTAATGAATATTACCATACCTTCCGGAGGAGTCCGTCGTCACTAGCTATTTCAGTACTGGAGGCGAGCGCTTTCGATGTAAGGACATCATCATCAGGCCGTCGAGACAATACAGTATTCTCTGGACGGCCTGATGATGATGTTCTTAGATCGAAATCGCTCGCCACCAGTACTCAACCAGCCAGGGACGATGGTCTCCTCCGGAAGGTACGGCAAAGAGCTTCTTACACTAGCGGAAATAACCCTTTAGATTTTAATGAATTTTTGCATGACAGTAACTCGGAAAGAAGATTTATGCCTGTTTCACCAGGATTGTCCGAAGGTATTTTTCCATCTGCTGGAGTAGAATCCACAAGACTAAGAGAGAAGTGTTTTATAAAAAAGGGAAGAAATAAACTAACCTGAGGTGAAGGGCCACTATCATCTCCACGATCTGCGGGAAATGAGAGGTCAAAGCTAATTTGGTTGTTGGTAGGGTATTTTCACGTTGCCCGCTGAACCTCTCGAAAGGTATCCGGCGAAGGGCGGGCAAGACCCTAAACATCCCTAAACTCCTTGTAGACTAACCTACTTTAAAAAGAGCATCTTCCCCTATTTTGGCCTTAGCCCAAATAACTAACTTGGTCATTCATTATGCCCTTGTTTTGAACTTTATCCTTTCTCCATTGGAAGCCTTTCCTTCCTAGTCTGTTCACCTCTTAACTTCAAACCTTTTTTTCTGTATAGATTTTTCCATAGACGAAGGAAAGGGTCACTTAGGGCGCGTGGGCATCCTACGAAAATACTGAACCATTCGTTCTTCTCCTGGCCCCTCTTTTTACCTCTGTCTTTTGTACTGTAAATAACGCTGGACTTTTTCCACTTTTTCTGTCTCGAAGCTATAGCCGAACCACTTCGCAGTCCACGAGTTGATGGAAAAACACGGGATAAGCAAGGCAAAGGGTTTGCTTCTGGACGAAGATCGTCTTATTTCACCCAGCCAAACTTTCCTGGGAATTCTCGGCAAGTAATGTAAGACTGAGAGGATCGAGAAGGATTTTCCCCTAATTCCTTTGTTCGAGTTACGTTTCTGGGGATTGCAAAATATAACGAGCTTACGCTCAAAATAGATCACCATCTGACTTCCACGCAGTAGACAAGTTCGCGTATTTCTTCTGAACTCGTTAAGGAAATGGGAAACCAAAGACTTTGTTTTTTGGGGTCGCGGAAGTAAGATACGTATTTTTCCTTTCGTCTGAAATACATAGAGTCACTTAGGTAATTAACGTCAAGGGCTAATCTAATCGCATCTACTGTAAACAACCAATATTTGCGGTCATGTATAAAATAGTTCCTAGTATAATATCAGACCAATTATAAAATTTTATAGAATGTTAATGACAATATGAACATTTTATATTTATATGTAAGTACTAGAAAGTGAGAAGATTTATTATGGGCTTTAGTGTGATGGGCTTACTACTAAGTCAAGCAGATGATAGGACGTTCAGAATATGGAATGTTGAAATCCAACCCTTGTTCGCCCGGAACAAAAAGAGCGCGAAAGGGCTTGCTGGGAGTCGGAAAGTGGACACATCTGAAATATAGTAACCACAAGAGTCCCTTTTTTCTCTCGAAAAATCGACCACAACTGTCATCGATTATTATATATTCTTGATACATCACCTGCAATAGTTCGTCAAACACCAAGGAAATACAACAGCATTTTCGTCTGACCAACCTTGACCCCCCCCCCCCCCCCCCCCTCACATACCATTTCGATTATTGCATTAATTATTTTCATTATTAACGTAATATACGCTCTTTCGCACAGATCAGTGGTCTGGATCCTACGGCATCTCAATAATAAGAAAACACCCCCAACAATTATTTTGGCAAAACAGGAGCAGTAGGACAAATAGAAATACATAGCAGTAGGATAAATGGAATTGACTGCAGGAGGGGAAATGCCCGGATGCTAAATTCACTATAAATGCGCGAACTCCGGGGGTACTACGAAATAGGAGCTTCATATCTCAAAACATTGACTGGCTTGACGAAAAGTTGCCTGAAAGGTAATAAAAGATTTCTTAGATCAGACTTTAGTCCAAGTGGGGTCAGAAAAGCGCAAACGTCTCCAGCCACTTCAAGAGGTTTGTATCTGATTACAAAGTGACCGCTCACGAAAGAGTTACTGTTTTGTATTTTCCTTTTGTACTCCCCTTTTCTTGCAACTTCGACCTCTAAACCACAGCTCGTCACAAAGGTGGCCGATAGGATGTTCAGGCTAACAACCTTCCTCTCTCACGCGTCACCCGTCCTCTACCACTGCTTTTCTCTCGGATTTCAACAAAGAAACTGATTTTCCGGCTTTCCACCCAACGCCGGTGTTTTTTCGCCTCCAAACTAGCCAAAGGAAATTCTTCGCTCATTCTCAACCACCAGAATGTGCGGGAGCTCTAAAGTTCAGTGGGGTGATTACTTTTCGACTCGTCCTTTCATTTATTTTTGACCTTTCCCCAACGCGTTCAGCACATTTGATGACCTTAAGTTCTGCTGGTGGTTCTACCGTTTCCGGTTCTCACCTACAGCTGATTTCACCCGACCAGCTAGTTTGTTTCAATGACCAGGAACAATTAGATTCATTTCTACTTCCTAGTCAAATAGAAATCAATCGACAAACTACCTCCTTCCCTTCGAATCTGCCGACTCTGTTATAAGATGTACCAACGCGTTTTCATTGATCTCTTAACGAATATTGGGGATCTGGCTATAAGCTATTATACATTATTTGAGAAACTTTAACGCTATTATGGTGAAATGTTAACGATTATGGTGAAACGTAAACGATTATGGTGAAAAACATTTCATTGCGGACTTTACAGTTTTGAAGAACTCCCTGGGATGAAGAACCAACATAACACGTTGGTACCCCATACCTACCTCAAAATATGATTAAATTTGTAAGGGAGTACAAAAGGGTTAGAATGACATAGTGAGGAGAGTGGCGGTGGACCCTCGATAGCCCCCCCCCCCCTCTATACCAGCGAGATTATCACCGGTTAAGAAGGGATACCGATTAGGCTTCCCCAAACGACCCCGTCTCCACCGGACCAAAAAACGGCAATGTTGTCAGACGTTATTGTCCAGTGAATTGTGCTCATTTGGGCAACCTCTAGGTGATCAACCCTCCATCGTTAGGATGGAACAACTATTGGGACTTGTAAACTGGGACACGGCATTAATCTCCTTAAATGAAGTCAATGTATTTTAATGATATTGACACTCCAAAGGGGGGAAAGGGGGTGGGGAAGCCAGTAGATGTATGTATTATCAAAGGGGCAGGATGACTGTAAGGGGCCCACACACGCTCAGTTTAACTGCGCAGTTTATCACGTGTGACGTCATGTCTGAGCGATTACCTGAGGAAACTGTGCAGTTCCTGCAGGCTTTTGAGCAGGCCGTTGGGCTGAGCAAATGTTTCTACTTTGCAACGGCAAAATGCGCAGTTACCTCAGTTAATCGCACAGTTCGGGCAGTTCTGTCGCCTCTCCGTTCTGCAGTGTACGCCCTCTCACCTGTTGCACACTACCTGCCTACACGAAAAATGGAGAGAACTGAGAGAGAAACTGAGTAGAAAACTGACGAAGCCCACAAACCTTCAGTTCAGATAACTGTACAGTTTTTTGCACAGTTATCTGCACAGGCAAACTGCATAGTTAAACAGCCTGTATGGGCCGCTTAAAGGATTCCTTCTGGAAACCTGGGCTCCTCCCTCAGGAAAGCCCTCAAAAAATGGATGGAGTATGGTGAGTTACTCAGCGCATACTGCCAAACCATGCTCTGCTACCAAGTGACAGAGTGAGGAGAGTGACGGTGGACCCTCGAGAGTCCCCCCCCCCCCTCTATACCAGCGAGATCATCACCGGTTAAAAAGGAATATCGATTAGGCTTCCCCTAACGAGCTCGTCTCCACCGGACCAAAAAACGGCTCGAGAAGAGCCACATCGTCACAGGGCTACACATTTGTAACACAACGAGTGTTACAAATAACCAGCAACACTCGTAAAACTGGCGTCAGCAGGACTAGAAAAACAAGTTCGGCACGAAGAGAAACAGAGGAACGAAACTCATTCAGAAACTTCGGGGCGAATGAGGATTTTATTGTCAAATAATCATAACAGTTATCGTCAAAAACATTAGCTGTATACACATAAACTTTGCGTTTTTTTTTGTTTTTGTTTTTAAATGAGTATAGTGGTTCCTGACACCTCCGACTAAATACCCATTTATACATGGATTAACTAGGTTTTTCTTGCTGCCAATTTTTTGGACTTCCTCGGATTTTTTCTGCGTATCGACGCTGTTGAGACCGTTTGTGTGGTTAGCTGCGTGTCACTGACTGCCTCGATGAAAATTTAAATATCTGGGTGAGTCGAATAAAAGTTGGTAAAAGAAGTTAATTTTAAGATGTAAACAAACAGGAATGAGTCATTGAGTGTTTTGGTAGAGATGTGAGGTTTAGAGATAGGTTCCCTAACAACATTCTTCCCACGGAACTGGCACATAAAGAAAGGATCAAACCCTGTGCGAACTGGTAGGTTGTGAAAACTCAATCGGTGCGGTAACAGTAAGTTGAATAGGCGCTTTTTGGTTTATTATTTTCAATAAAGAACCTTTGGAATCGAGCATGGAAGAAAAAAACTCAAAATTTGATGATTTCCGTTTCAAGTTACGTAAAATCCGAAAACAGAATTAAAAAACCTGTCTGTCCGTCCACCGTCACAAGAACGGGTGACTATGGATACAATATTCACTCAAATTATTAATTTATCATCTTCCAAGATCCATTATACTGGGTGGTGGGCCGTTTCCAGCCTTCGGTTATTATGAAAGGACTGTGGGGAGGATCATGAAAGCGAAAAGCAGTAAAAGAAAACTAATTTTCCGGGACGCGGCTCTCGATTCAAGATAAAGTTACGGCGGATCGTTATATTTCGCCTGGAATGGAAAAGCTTTGAAACCGCCGGTTAATGTAAATCGGTTTTAATACCCACCAACGCTCCCCTCTCTTTCTCGCGGAATATATCGCATCATAATTTTATGGGGAGAGGCAGGAAACCTTCCACGAAAATATTAATTGGGGTCAAACTCTATTTTCACTTTAACCTTTCTTCACGCCGACAACTCAAACTAAATTGTGATTTAACAGAATTGGATTAATTAAAGATGGGTCGGATAATTCACTTTAACAATTCTGGGCATATGCAAATCCGAAATCTACAATTAGCGAGAAAGCAGTAGTAGTCTGGTAGTAATGCGTACATGTCATACAGTTTGTTCTTCCGATTCAAGTAATGATGCGGAAGCTCCGTTTTTTGGTGTATTATTCTCAATAATGAACCTTTGGAATCGAGCATGAAAAAAAATTGCATTGTTCGACCAGCCGTTCGTTTACACCGAAAAGCTTCGTCAACATGATCGTGAATCAAACGGAATAAATCCGGCCTACATATATCATCGCTACGGAGCACCTGATTATAATCCCGGATGGCTGTATGAAGTCGAGCTGGTTGCTCTGCATGTGACATTATTTCATTTGAAAAATGATGGCTCTTTTGGATTATGTAGATCTGTACTTTTTCAACTTGAACAAACATTCATGTATTAGATATTGGGTAAATTATTACACAACGGCTAATTAGTATATAACGCATTTATTATTTACCTTATGCTTCATAAATAACTACAAATAATTAACCAAGTTTCAAATGCAGTGTGTCTAGAATTAACCGTGAAATTAAGGATCATGGTATTAGGTAATTCATTTCATAACATACGTAGTTGGGTCAAGACCACTTCAAGCTTGATCACGAGACACTTGACGAACACATGGGTTACTTAACCAGTTCTTCTTCTGCACAGTTCTTCGCACTTTTCTTAGTTAACCATGAACCAAAACTGATGAAATTTGGTTTGAAGATCCCGTTTGGGGTCTACTTGGTCCTCGAAGCTCGGCGTTACTTTCAGTCATCTCTAAGGGGTGAAAAACAGGGGTTGAAATTTCCATAACGTCGTAGCTCGAAAACTTTCAATAGAAGGGTATGGTTTTTTACGTTTTGGTTTATTATTCTGCGAATAATACGCCTATGTATTAGCTCAGCAAAAAATTGTATGAAACTCCTCAAATTTTTTTCTTTTACGTTTCAAGGTGCGTAGATTCCAAAAATGCAATGACCGTCCGCCGTCCGCCGCATCATGCATAACTACTTCATTTTCGGTCTAAAAAATTCGTTCTTTCAAACACTAATTCTATCAGGGCCCTAGTTGTGTCCCGAAATTTTGCAGCCCGATCGGACGGAATACACCTAGGGGTGTTTTAAAAATGAAATTTTTCGAGTTTTTTGGTTTATTATTCTGTGAATAATACACCTAGTATTCGCTCAGCAAACAATTTTTATAACACCCCCTCAAATTTGTTTCTTTTCCGTTTCAACGTGGGTAGATTCCAAAAATGCAATGTCCGTACGCCGTATCACGTGCACCGGCTTTATTTTCTGTCTAAAAAATTCGATCTTTCGCACGCATGCTCCATTTGGGCCCCAGTTGTGTCCCGAAACGTTGCAGCCCGATCGGAATAATACCCAAGGGTGTTATGGGTGAAAAATAGTTGTAACAATGGGGTTTTTTGGTGCTTTAGAAAAACCAGCCCCTTCTACGTAGATGGTATAATGAACCGTTGTGTAATAATTTACCGTTGAGTAATGATTTACCGTAGTAATAATTTACCCATCAATAATACTTCAACGTTTGTTCAAGTTTCACTACCTACTAACAAACTCCAAAAGAGCCATCATTTTTCAAATGAAATAATATCACAGAACAACCAACTCGACTTCATACTCCGCCAATATAATCAGGTGATCCCTAGCAATGATTCTATCTCCGCCAAATTTCCTATTGTGGGCGCGTCTCTGGTTACGAGATTTGGTTTGAATTGTATACAATTTCATTCACACTGGAGTCGAAAATGCCTGTCGGTGCAAACTTCGGGGCCTTACTGTGAACGAACGGCTGGACGTACGATGCTCCGGATGGTCTTAAAAAACTCGCAAGTTCAAGAACTATTTAAAACCGTAAAAATATTCACGTAAAAAAATGTGTGATGAATTTAAATTTATCATCACGGTGGCGTGGTGAGAGGTAAGGAGAGACGCAGGCGGCGGTACTCCACCGATCATCTACGCCTCTGTGAGGAGGTAAAGGTGAGTGAGGGAATTTACCTAGGCGGCGGTAATCCACCGATCATCTAGGTGAGGAGAGGTGCTTGTCTAGGCGGCGGTAATCCACCGATCATCTAGACAAGAGGAAAAGGTAGGAGGTAAATTCTCAGGCGGCGGATATCCACCGATCATCTGAGAGGAGGAAGGTAAGAGAGAGAGAAGAGAGAGCTGGTTAGAGGAAGTGTCGAATGAAGCTAAAGCTCCAGGATCCAGGGTTATATAGGACTTGGAGGCCTCTCCCTCCAACTCCCTGTTGGGAGTTGGTAGTGGGGCTCCAGGTTGTGTCCCCTGGATTCTGTTGCCTGTCTCCCCACTCAGATGTTTATTAGCGGAAAGTAAGTTTTACATAAGGATATTGGTGAGAGCTTTAAGGTTGCTAGTGGAGTGTTCCCGGGAGGGACTCACGACAGAGGTCCCCCCAGTTCGAACCAATGTTTGAGATAGCTGAAGGCGCAAGGTGACAGGGGCTGAGGGCTGCGGCAAACAAAAGGGGAGCTGAAGGCGCAAGGTGACAGAAGCTGAAGGCTGATGCAAACAATTGGAGTGCTGAAGGCAGAAACGTGACAGGTCGTGACTTAATTCTAGGATTGACATGTAGATAGTTGACATAGTTAGTAAGAGGTAAGTAGAAGTAACATAGGAGTAACATAGGTAAGGAGAAGTAACATAGGAGTTAGAAGTAACATAGGAGTAACATAGGAAGTAGTAAGGAGTAAGCAGTAAGATAAGTATAGGTGTAGGTGCATGAAATTGACAATGAAGTGAGTTGACATGATTACAATGATGATGGTGAGGTAGTAGACTAATATGTACAGGGTTGTTATGATTGCAATGGTGATGGTGAGATAGTAGACTAATATGTACAGGGTTGTTATAAGATCATGAGTACAATGATGATGGTGAGATAGTAGACTAATATGTACAGGGTTGTTATATACAATGTTGGTATTTACAAGGTTGGTATATACAAAAATTTGGGTGGGTATTTACAAATTTGGTTGGGGGTGACAGATTGGAGCGGGGTGTTGAAATCCGCCGTTCCCTGGGTGTGGATAGTGTGTGGTGAATTGTAGTGAGTGTGTGGGTGGAGTGAAGTGTGTGATCGAAGTGTGTGGGTGGGTGTGGGTGGTGTCCGCTGCGATGAGGCGGCCACGGCGGGGCTGTGAGGTTCGGTACAGTGCGTGTGGGTTAATAAAACACAAGCACTGTCCCGAAATCTCAAGGCCCCGCCGTGATTGCTCAGAGCGGGGCGGAGGACTTGGCCGCCGGGACGCGGGGAATGTAGGGGCGCTCCCTCCGTCTGTTTCGCCGCCCGGGCCGTTTTGTCCCGGCGGAATCTATTGGGGATATCCCCGGCGGTGTTGGGGGGGGAAGGGGGTGTTGTGGGTTTGGTGGGTTGGGGTGTTGGTGGGGGAGAATTTGAAATTGGGGGGTCGAAAATTGAAAATGGGGGGGCAGCAAGAGGGGGTTGAAATTCGGGGGGCGGGGGTTTGTTGAAGACGGGAGGATTGATGTTTGGAAGGGGCGGTGGGGGTGGCATGAGTAGGGCGAGGCCAAAGTCGTGGAGGAGCGGGGCCATGAGAGGGTCGATGGGGGTGTAGGGAGGGTGTACCCCGGTGGCTTGTGCTGCGCGAAATTCGCGCAGTATACGCCACTGGGGGTACTTCCACCGCCGGGGCCGGGGAGGTAACCCGGAGATCCTTGGCGGGAAAAACGGAAGCGATGATGTCGGCCCGGGCGAAGGGGGTAGGGGGGAGAGCGGGTCCGGGACGTAAACGTCCCGGAGTATGGCCGCCATTTCCGGATCCGAATCGAAATCCGGAAACGGCGACGGGGGAGACTGTTGAGGTTGAGAGAGGTGGTGCATGGCTAACAGACGGCGGGAGACTGATGGCTGATGTTGGTTGAGGGAGAACAGGGGCGGGTTTGCAGCGGGCGAAAGGTACAGTGTGGGGTTTCCCGTCCATTAGCAGGGTCGCGGTGGTCGGTGTTGTGCGGATGACTTGAAAGGGCCCGGCATAAAGGGGCTGAAAGGTTTTATGCATGCCGGGCTCTTTCAAGTACATGTGCGTGGAAGTGTAAAAGCGTTTGGGGTAAGTGGTGTCGTTTGTCGGTGTTGAGGTGTGTAGCGGTTCCCTGTTAATGGACGGGGTGTTGTGTGGAGGGAAAATGTCGGCCGGTAAACGAATAGGGTCTCGGAAAGCGTGTTGTGCGGGACTTGTGTTGTCTGAAGGACGGGCGGAAGTGCGGAGGCTAAGTAATACGTAGGGGAGGGTTTTGGTCCATGAGGGAGATGTGGCTGATGTGGAGATGGCTTGCTTGAGGACCGAGTGCCACCGCTCTATTTTCCCGTTGGATTGGGGGTGATAAGGAGTGGTGCGGATTTTTTGAATCCCGAGGGAACGGAGCAGGTCGGCAAAGTGGGCTGATTCAAACTGCCTCCCTTGATCGACCGTGAGTGTCCGCGGACAGCCGTAGCGGCTGATCCATTGGTTGAGGAAGGCCGTGGCGACGGCGTCCGCGGTAATGTGGGCGAGTGGGATACACTCAACCCAATTGGTCGCACGGTCGATCATGGTGAGGCAGTACCTCTTCCCCTCGGAGGGGGGAAGAGGGCCGACCAGATCCAGGTGGACATGTTCCCACGGGAGGGAGTCGGGAATGGGTTGAGGAGGTACATGGGGGTGAGCCGAGACCTTAAAGTGCTGGCACTTCTGGCACCCCAGAACCCAGGTACGGATATCTGTGTTCATGTGGGGCCAGAAGTACCGCGTCTTGATCAGATCCCGGCTCGCCCGAATGCCGGGATGATGGAGGGAGTGGTAATGGAGGAACAACTGCCGCCTCAGCTCCGGCGGGACGTAAGGGCGCGGTGAATCGGCCGTTACGTCGCACCAGAGATCGAGGGGAGGCAGTTGTTCCAATTTGGAGGCGGAGATGAGGTTGGAGAGTGCGGGGTCGGAAGCTGGAGTTTGGTGAGTTTTGAGGGTTTGAGGGGTAGGGAAAGGCAGTAACTCCGCCATCGGCGTGGGGGTGGGGCGGGAGAGGGCGTCTGCTACGCAGTTGTCGGCCCCCGGCAAATAACGAATATCGGACGTAAATTGTCCGATAAATTCGAGTTGCCGGAGGCGACGGGGGGAGGCGGATTTACGGTTTTGGAGGAGCGCATGGGTGAGGGGCTTATGATCAGTGATGACAGAGAACTGCCTGCCCTCCACGAAGTCACGGAAGTGTTTGATGGCTTCGTGGATGGCGAGGAGTTCTCTGTCAAAAGTGGAGTAATTTTTTTGCGTTGGGGACAGAGTTTTTGAGAAGAAACCGAGGGGTTGGGGGGTGGCGCCGGTGTGTTGGTGGAGTACCGCCCCGATGGCCCAGTCAGACGCATCGGTGGTGATGGAGAGAGGAGCATGGGGATCGGGATGGGCCAATAGAGCGGCGTCTACTAGGTCCTTTTTGCAATTTTGAAAGGCGGTTGTGAGGGCGGGGGTCCAGGAAATGGGGCGGTTATCGTTTTTTTTGGCTGGTTGTGGGATAGCGTGTATGAGTGGTTGTTGGTGTTGTGCCGCGTGTTTAATGTGTCTACGATAAAAGTTCAACATACCCAGGAAACGGCGAAGTTCTGAGACAGTGCGGGGTTGTGGGAAGTCGGTGAGGGCGTGCACCTTGTCCGGGAGAGGCTTGATCCCGTCGGACGATACTTGATGGCCGAGGCAGCGGACAGAGGGCTGGGCGAGAACACATTTTTGAGAGTTGATGGTGAGGCCCTCGGCGGCGAAGATGTCGAGGACTTGTTTGAGGTGTGTTAGATGTTCTTTCGGGTCCCGGGAGGCGATCAATACGTCGTCCAGGAAACAGAACACGAAAGGTAGTCCCCGCAGAATATTATCCATATAACGCTGCCACGTCTGGGCAGCGTTCCGGAGGCCGAAGCCCATTTTTATGTATTCAAAAAGGCCGAAAGGTGTTATGATGGCGGTTTTGGGTACGTCGGGAGGGTATATATGAATGTGGTGGAAGGCTCTGGAGATGTCTAGGGTTGAAAATATGGCCGTGTTGTGGAGGTGTGAAGAGAAGTCTCGGAGATGGGGGACGTTGTAGAGGTCCGGAGTGGTTTTAGCGTTCAGGCGGCGGATATCCCCGTTGGGCTTCTGTACAATATGTAACGGTGAAGCCCACGGGGATTTGGAGGGGCGGATAATGCCATCCTTAATGAGATTGTCAAAATGCCTCCGGGCTTGGGACAGTTGGAGGGGGTGGAGGCGGCGTGCTTTGGCGGATATTGGGGGACCAGAGGTCTCAATGTAGTGTTGAGTTTGGGAGATATGTGCTGAGGGGCGGCGCTGGGGTTTGTATTGGAGGAGGAGGTTTTCGAATTGGGTCGGGGGGCGATCGACCGTGTGGATAAATCCGGGGATTGGCTTCTGGGTGGAGGGGTCGAGCAGGCGCGCGTTACGGACGTCAACCTGGAGGCCGAAATAAGCGAGGAAGTCGGCCCCCAGGATTGCTTTCTCTACGTCCGCCACGGTAAATTCCCACTCGTACGCGAGCCCGCTCATGTGGATGGATGAGCGGTACGTCCCGTACGAGGGGATGGTGGTACCGTTGGCGGCGTAGAGGAGTTGCCGGTAACAACGCGCCTGTCGCCGGAGAATGTTGTTTGGAAAAATGGAGAGCGCCGCCCCTGTGTCGACGAGGAACGGGACATTTGTTTTTGTACATTTCAAGAAGAGGCGCTGGTGAGCTGGGGTGGAGTGCGGTAAAATGGCGGAGGCGGTGGGGTGTGGCGGATGGGAGGGGCTTGGGCCGTCCGAGGTGATGGGCGGGTGCGACGGTGGCGGTTGGTCCCCCGCGAAGGAGACACGGGGTGGTCCTTTGCCGTTCCGGAGAGGGGGAACGGTAGTGCTGACTGGGGGGCTGGTCCTCTTGGAGGTGGGCGGGGAGGTGCCGTTCCGGGGAGGGGGAACGGTAGCGGCGGCGTGAGTGGCGGCCGGAAGGGCGGCTGCCCTGGAGGCGGGCGTGGAGGGGCCGTTCCGGGGTGGGGGAACGGTAGTGGCGGCGGGAGTGGCGGCCGGAAGGGTGGCTGCCCTGGAGGCGGGCGTGGAGGGGCCGTTCCGGGGTGGGGGAACGGTAGCGGCGGCGTGAGTGGCGGCCGGAAGGGTGGCTGCCCTGGAGGCGGGCTTGGAGGGGCCGTCCCGGGGTGGGGGAACGGTTGATGGTGAGGTGAGGGTTTTGGCGGCGCCGGCAGGTGCGGCTGGGAGGTTGGCAGCCGTGGCGGCGGTGTAGGAGGGGTAACGAGGCTTCGTGGTGGTGGTGTGAATGCGGGCGGGGAGGGGTTGGTCGTGGTCCCCCCCGTGTTGGCGAGGAGGGGGGCCCGCCGGATTTACCGGCGGGCGGCCGCGTTTCCCTGCTTGGAGGTGTAGGAGCAGGGGGGCTGGCATTTTCGGGCCTCCCCACCGAAGTTGACATGATAGAAACATCGGTGGGGGGGGTCCGCTGGGAGGTAGGCGGTCCTGGTGGGGCGCGCGGAGGTGGAGGGGGTTGCTGCGGCGTTCGGACGAGCGCTGGCGTTGGTGGTCGATGGAGGGGGTTGGTCGGCGCTCGGTGGAGAGGGAGCGGCGCCGGTGGAGGGAGGGGGCCGGCGGCGCTCTTGTGACGGCGTCCGGTCCTGGCGTGGGGTGGGGGTGCGGGGCGTGGCGACTTCCGTGACGCCGGCGGCTGCGGTGAGGTCGTGGACCGTATCGGCGAGACGTAGAAGTGGTTCGTCTGGGCCGTCGAGGTAGCTGGCGAGTGCCATCTGCATGGGGTGGGGTAGGGCCCGCAGCCAGAAGGTCCGCGCGATGTCGGCCGTCATCACGTCTTGCAGCTGATGACGCAGACGGCGGTAGAGGTGGGAGGGCTTCAGATCGCCGAGATGCTGTGGTTGGGAGAGCGCTGCGACACGTGCGATCTTTGAAGGTTGGTATAACGTGACGAGGCGGTTGCGGAGGTCGTCGTATGCGGCCGTGGCGTTGGGAGAGATGTCCGACGTCTGTAGGAGGATCTCATACGGAAGCAGTGATATGCTGCTGCGGATGTTGGCGGCAGAAAACGCAGCGTCGACCTGGAAGAACCACAGCGCGGGGTCGTGCGTGTAGAAGGGGGGCAGCGACAGCGGGAATGACGCCGAGGCCGTCGTGACGTCGGCGGCGGCGTGTGCGGCGGCCGCAGCGGCGGCGGCAGCGGCGGCGGCGGATGCGGAGGAGCCGGGTGGCGAGAGGCTGGTGAAGGGGTTGTCGGCTGCGTCAGATGTCGCAGCGGTCGGCGGCTGCAGTAGGGAAGGCCGGAGGAGCGGCGGCGTCGGTGAGTTCGGGTCCATGGCTGGAACTAAAATTCAAAGTGTTAGTTTTGAATTTTAAATTCGCAATCGGCGGGAGCGGAGTGCGTTGAGAGCTGAAGTTGAGCGGTGAGGGTGGGCCAAAAATTGTGAATTTACACTGACTGTTTAAGCTGCATTTGAATTTAAAATTGGGGACACCGAACTAGACTGGGGGCGACACATGAGGTGGTAAGAAGGTAGGAAGGGTAGAAGGTTGGATGAACGTCGGGTTCACCACTGTGATGAATTTAAATTTATCATCACGGTGGCGTGGTGAGAGGTAAGGAGAGACGCAGG
Organism: Leptopterna dolabrata; assembly: GCA_954871275.1. NCBI lineage: Eukaryota > Metazoa > Arthropoda > Insecta > Hemiptera > Miridae > Leptopterna > Leptopterna dolabrata. The sequence continues at coordinate 46,079,696 of OX940978.1, read as the reverse complement.
CGGCGGTACTCCACCGATCATCTACGCCTCTGTGAGGAGGTAAAGGTGAGTGAGGGAATTTACCTAGGCGGCGGTAATCCACCGATCATCTAGGTGAGGAGAGGTGCTTGTCTAGGCGGCGGTAATCCACCGATCATCTAGACAAGAGGAAAAGGTAGGAGGTAAATTCTCAGGCGGCGGATATCCACCGATCATCTGAGAGGAGGAAGGTAAGAGAGAGAGAAGAGAGAGCTGGTTAGAGGAAGTGTCGAATGAAGCTAAAGCTCCAGGATCCAGGGTTATATAGGACTTGGAGGCCTCTCCCTCCAACTCCCCTATTTTGAACCCCTTAGAGATGACTCACAGTAACGTCGAGCTTCGAGGACCAACTAGACGCCGAACGGAACCTATAACCCGAATTTCATCAATTTTTTTTCATGGTAACTAAGAAAAGTGGCCCGTACGGCGTACGGCGGACAGACAGAAATATTTTTATTGCAGTTTTGGATTCTACATACCTTGAAACGTAAACCATCAAATTTTGAGGGGGGGTAAGAATTTTTTTTTTCATGCTCGATTCCAATGGTTCATTATTGAAAATAATAAACCAAAAAAAGAGCGTAATTCGTGTTTTTTGGGGCCAAAATTGGTGGAAACTATCAGAAATAGCTTTTCAATTATTGCACATGAAATAAACAATAAATGAACAGCCGACATTTCTGTAAGTATGTCCAGTAGAATAATAAACCCATGTGACAAGGACTTAGCAGCGTTTTAAATTTATGTTGAACTAACGAATTTTTTGAGACCACCCGGAGCATTGTACGACCAGCCGTTCGTTCGCAGCGAAAAGTTTAGTCAACATGATCGTGAATCAAACGGTATAAATCCGGCCCAGATATCATTGCTAGGGAGCACGTGATTATAATCAGGGATGACTGTATAAGTCGAGTTGGTTGTTCTATGATATTTCGTTTAAAAATGATGGATCTTTTGGATTATTTGTTGATAGGTACTTTTGCAACTTGAACAAACGTTGGAGCATGTTATTGGTTAAATTGTTACACAGTGGTTGATTATACTATCGACGGAGAAGGGGTATCTATACAGGTAAATTATTACACAACGGTTTATTATTTACCTTATGCTTCATGAATAACTGCAAATAATTAGTGATTTAATTATTGAATTCCGCGCATTTGTATGAAACTTTAATTCCCGGGCCGGCTCCAGTACTCCATTTAGGGCTTTCCGGGGGGAAGCTCGTGGGTATGACCACAGAAAACAGTGATCTACGCAGAAGGGGCATCTATATGCCCCTGCTATCTACGCAGGGAGACCGAATATGAATTCGATTTTGACCACTGTGGAAAACTGAGGTTTTAACGAAGTTTCGCCCATAAATTTACGTAAAAATTTGGTCTAAAATCGTCGTTCTTCCGCACACAGTTTGGGTCCCCATTTGGGAACAAATTTGCCTCCTAGTAGTGCTTCGAAGCTCTGAAGCCCGATCGGACTACACCCAGGGATGTTACGGGTGAAAAGGTATAAAATAGGGTTTTTTCGAGTTGTATTTTTTAGGGTTTTAGTGAACATGAGCTTGTGAGGTTTTCCATGTTTTTTAGGGCGGGAAGACCGAGTATGAAGTTGATTTTGACCAATGATAGAAGAATTGAGGTTGTAACGAAGGTTCTTCTCCCAAAATTCATTTTTTACCTGGAAAATTGTCTGAACTCACCATAAGCTTGTATAATAAAACTAGAAGTATAGTAGCATCAGGTGAATCAGGACAATTAAATGGCACTATCAATGATCAAAGACAATTTGCCAAAAAAATTGGTGGAAGACACCAACAATAGCAAGGAGTATTTAAATTACTGCGCATGAAAGAACCAATAAATGTATTTCCAGCATTACTGTAGGTACGTCCAATAGAATAATAAACCCTTGTGAGAAGGTCTTTGCCGCGTTTTCACGACAGACTTAGCCTGATTAGAGGGGGAAGAGGCATCATTTATGCAATGGTTACGAACACGACTGGTGACTAATTAATTGGGTTGATGAGACAGTTGACAGTTCTGGATCATAGGTCCACAAAAGGTCCATGGACAAGAGCAGGCAGGCAAGGACGGGCTGTACGGAGAGGATATGACTCAGGTTATAAGCGGTGCATGGAATACTGCTAGGGGATGAGGTAGACCGAACTGGGACGAAGTGAATTAGAACATTCGGAGGAGTACAACGGACCCTGTACAACGAGACGGTTCGGATGATAGAGCAAATAGAGCAGCCGTTGCTCGTCAGGAATAAGGTTTAAAACTGTAGTATTTGATTGTTATGGATTAATAATAAAGTTAAAATCGAAAGGCGAGATTCAATATCACTTGAAATAAAAAAAATCCGGAAAGTTCGACAATAAAGTGTTCACGGCACCTCCTGGCGGGAGGGGGGGGGGGGGAGAGAAAAAATGAATCCTTCAACGTGAAGAGTGATGGAATACAATATTATAACCTACGTAAAATCATATTAAGTTGGGCATGGAACAGAGAAATTGGGAAGTTTGATGATGAACCGCGAGACAGTAGTCTACTTGAAGCTCTCGGTGGTTGTAGACGAAAGTAAGGCGTGAAATGCCCGCGACAGTTCTTGCCTCAGACACCTCAGCCGTTGAATCTGGAGCACCCCCATCCAAACAGGCTTTGTGCGTTTTTGCCTTCATCATGAGGTTCTGCTATTAACGCCCGACCTGACGTACCTAATCACTCCGTGAATAGCAACCTATTGCTCTCACAGTGTTAGAAAGATCGGGCGAAGTAATGAGCGGAAAGGAAGGTACCACATTCTCATGAACAATGATAATGGAAATGCGACAACAAAAACACAATATAAACTAAATATAATTTAATGTTTGACAAATCAAAAAATATAAAAATAAGAACCTGAATATATCTGCTGGCAGGTTATTGACGTTTGTAGGTTATTAGCGTTTGAAGAACATCATCTTGTTTGGCACTGCCACAATTATCTACTAATTAGTGTCGTTAGCATGAAAAAATCAGTGAGGTACCTAGTCGTTTGGATTCGAATTGAAGAGCAAAGCAATGATCATGTAGGTACGAATACTTAATCGACCGTTTCCTGAGGTTTTGTCCTCAAATTTGAACAATATTTTGCCTCAAAAGTATAAGTCAGAGAGCTCAATTTTTTACTCAGCAGGTTATAGGAGTTTAATATTCGACTCAGCTGATGAGCTCAACTGTCGACTCAGCTATCATTCTGAAGCTCCATTTCCATTTCCAAAGGGGCTCAGAACTAACAAATTTGGCCGCTAGAGACGCCACGGAGGTCTGTATCGAGCTCAAGCCACTGTTGCTCAAGCCAAGCGGTATCATATCACTTTCAAGGCGTTGTTTAATTCTGGTTTATTATTCTGTGTATAATACACCTACGTATTCATGTGAATACACAGCTATGTATTTAGTCGGCAAACAGTTTTTATAACACCCCCTAAAAAAAGAAAAACGGAGTTATTGAAAAAATAGTCTATTTCCACTAATACACGAAAAACGCAAAAAACACTGTTATACCGGTTTCGGTGATCAAACCATCGTCAGTAACACACAATAACTGAAGGCACATTGGAGAGGTGACCTTTTAAATAGTCAAAAAGTGAAATGTGGTCGATTGGGATTGGTTGTGAAGAAGAATGGTGAAGGGAACAACGTAAGGGGGGTCGATTTTGATTGGGTGTGAAGGAGAATGGTGAAGGGAATGAAGGAAGAGGGGTCGATTCTGATTGGCCCAGGAAGAGAATGCCAAAAAGTGAAAGGAACATGATGTGTAGGGGGGGGGGGGGGGTGGAACCAAGATGTTATAGAAATGAACGCAATAATGGAGAAAAACTTAAAGGAACCACATCATTCAAAGATGTACCCAACCTATCACTCTTAATAATTTCGAATTCTTCAAGTACCTACATCCAACATGCTCCCTTTTGGGCAAAAATGAAGAAATTCAATGAACTGTCTGTCTGCAAGATCAAAATTGAAGCTATGACTGAATTCATTCAAGTGATGTGCAAAGGCCGAATCACCCTTATTATCCCTGAAATCTTTTTCATGTTCCTTTATTATTTCTCTAAACTTCCTACCAGTTTGACCACAATAGTCAAGTCCATAAGAACACTTTAATTTATAAACACCACTTTTATCTTGAACATTAATTTTATCTTTAACTGAACTTAATGAAGATCTGAGATTATTTTTAGTTTTATAACCTACTTTGAACCCTTTAGAAGTTAATATTTTACCAATTTTATCCGAAATTTTTCCGTAATACGGTATACTGATCCAAATCTTTTCCTCAGTCGTAGCTTCCCTAACTAGGTTTGAAATTCCTTCCCTACTCTTTTTTCTAAGAACCCTATTCCATATTGTATCAATGAGATCTCCCCCATAGCTATTACTCATCGCTATACTTTTAATAGTTAACTTTTCTTTAGCTAAATTCTGTTCACTCATTGGTATAGATAGAGCTCTGTTAATCATATGTACTATGGAAAGCAGCATGTTTGTGGACTACTGGATGATTTGAAGTACTACGAATGGTAATATCGCTATAAGTATCTTTCCTATATATGGATAACTCATGTTTTCCATTATTCAACGAAATGGAAAGATCAAGAAAATTTAGGTGATTACATCCGAATTCTAAGGTGAAGTTAATGAATGGATCTACGTTATTAATTTGTGTATGATATGAACCAAGTTGTCTTTCAGTCCCTTTCCAAAGAATGATGAAATCGTCTATATATCTATACCAATAAAGGAGGCTATCTGATCTAAATTTTCGGAAAATTTGTTTTTCAAGAAAATCCATGTAAATATCTGCAAGCAATGGAGATAATGGAGATCCCATTGCAACCCCTGGTTGAGTATAGTATTTCCCGTCGAACAAAAAATAATTCTGATCCATACAGACAGACATTAAATTACACAATTCATCTTTTTAAAACAAATTTAAATTAGAATCGTGAATCAACCCATTAACAACATCTTTACATCTATCAACATTAATGTTGGTTAAGAGGCTGACCACGTCAAAAGAAGCAAGTTTAGCATTTGGAGGCACTTGAATATCCTTAATTTTGCTAACCAAATCGTAAGAATTTAGAACAGTATGTTGTGGCAGAAATTTAATTTTGATTCTAAACAAACTACTCAACTTTTTTGCCAACTTATAAGCAGGAGCACCAATGTATGATACAACTGGTCGCATTGGTGCTCCTACCTTATGAATTTTTGGCAGACAAGACAACCTAGGTGCATGCTGGTTCATTTCTATAGGTAGAAATTTCCATTTTGGAGGACATTAATATTGTTTCCGACTCTTGTGTTTAACATGCTATATTTGGATAGTAATTTTCAACATTACAACTACGGTATTGTAAAAATATTTCACCATTAGTCACTTTATCACACTTTGAGGATCGTGCTGATGAATCCATCCAGCAGCACTGGCAACAGTGTTCCAAGATCTGACCCCGGACAAGTCGGAGGGTGGGAGGGCAGCAGGTCTTCAGTTGACTCTTGTATTTAACATGTTATATTTGGATAATAATTGTCAACATTACAACGAAGGGTGTTGCAATAAGAATAACACTAGAAGTATTATCAACAGGAGAATCAAGGCAATTAAATGGCACTATCAATGATCAAAGATAATTTGTCAAACATAGGAGCCTAACTCATGTTTTTGGGGTCCGAAATTGGTGAAAACTGTAAAAAACAGCTATTTCAATTATTATTGCACATGAAAGAAACAATAAATGAACAGCCATAATTTCCGTAGGTATGGCCAATATAAACCCATGTGAAAAGGACTGCCGACATGGTAGGCTCTGGTTCAGTACGGAGCTCGGTGCTGCGCTCTGTCTCGAGCTTCTCGAAAGCCGAGTCCCATATAGCTGCCATAGGTTGAAGAGAAAATAAATCGAAAAGACTGCATCTTGAAGACAACTGCGTTTGTGAGCTGAGAAGTTGAATGTTTCTTGACGCTGTCGGGGATCGTTTTTGGGCATGATATTCATTACAAAACTGTATGTTTCAAGTTAGTAAATTAGGTAAGGATTGAACCAGACTTCACTGAAATGGTTTTACATGTGTAGGACTCAAAAAGTTTGGTATGTTATGTGCCAAAAACTTATAAACATTGCAATAGCGTCTTTTCTTCGAAAATTAACTGAAATTAGGAAATTTTGAACCGTACGGAACACCATGATATTCAACAAGCCGTTAGTGTACGAAGCCGCAATATGTTTCACGAGACACGAATCACACGCCTGGTAAAGCAAATTGGAAAACCTCCTAACGCACAACAGCAACAATCCCAAGCCAACGACTTTAATTTACTTTAAGGATCCGGTTTTCTGTAAATATCCGAGCATTCAGGCTGTTTTTAATTTCCTCCCAGTTTCCTTCACCAAAATGTTAACACTTAACCGTTAGCCTTGGGAGCTTCCCCCTTGAAACAGCGATTAACGATAAAAGGCGTTTTACGACGTCTCTAATTGGAAACCATACGGCCAAGCACTGTGGTAACCCTGTAGCGCCATCCTTAAAATTGTCCAACCGGAAAAAAATTAGACCACAAACGGGCGCGCGAAGACTCCCCGAGTTTTGCAATAAACAGAAAATTCCTGAAGGAAAGTGGGAGGAGAGAATTCCTTTCATTTCCGGCCGATGTGCTGTTTTAAAGTGCTGTCCTTTTCAAGTGTTTTCCCTGACCTCTAAAAAGTGTGTTCTTTCCCCCACCACCTCAGAGCTGGAGGAAAAAAGGCGAGAGGCGGAATAAGTAGGGGGAAACGTCGAGGTTTTGCGTTTCATTAAAACGCGAATACCTCAGGGGACTGTTTACTAGACTCGTGGAGGGCGGACCTAACTTTGCTGTCGACTCATTAATGTTCCGGGCTGAGGGAGCCGTTGGGGTTGTCGGCGAAGTTTTGATTGAAGTGTTTGGCCTACTAATATTTAGCTATCAGTGATGAGATTCTCGTCGAAAATCGTTTCCGCAAATCTCAGACTTTTCTGACATTGAGTCGTCAATCGAAATTCTTCTTTCTCGGCAAGACAAATTGCGAACGGATTTTTAACGAGTTCACTTCAACGGCACCTTAACCAACTTAGCGTTTTTACGCTGGGCTTAGTAAAATGTAATATACTAACTTGTTGTTTCCTCACCATCGAAGATACAAGGGTTGTAAAGAATTCATATCCTCTAAAATCGAAATTTTCGCTCGTGTTTTACGTTTCAGACATCGAGGAACAAATCTGATTTTCACATCTGGCTGTATATAATTATTGTAACCACCATATCACTTCAAAAGACCTATTCAGACAAGATGAAATTCCGCGGGTATGTGCGGATCCGTCGACAGATGGTCCCATATAAATTTTATCAAAATCCGAAATCTAACGATAACCGTGCAACGAATGATTTTTATCCCCAGCTCTATTCTACCATAATATTCCACTGAAAATTTCCCCTACGAAGTCCACGGTGATCGGGACAATAGGCATGCGCATTCGCAAAATTGAAAACCTATTTAAGAAGTCAGGTAACTGTTACCTCATCCGATTCGCCCAACTTTGATTGGCAACTTTATCAACGTATATCTATCATAAGTCCTGCTGTGGGTAAAAAAAAAAAATCTCGATACACTAATTAAATGAATCATGCTAATGATGCGAGGAAACTACACCCCCCATTCACTTGGCACAACAGAAAATAAACATACACAACCGTTCGAACCACCCTAAAACCAAATCCGTGAGGGATAACAAATGTGTGGAAACGAAATTCCTAACAGTTGCACAACCAGTGACAGCGTTAAGACCCTTTCAGCGAAGTTTCGAGGAAATTTCTCTAAAATAAATAATGAACATTTTATTGAACCTACGGATTACAATAGCTTAGTTGTGGTAAGGTTCATAGTTGTAGTAGAATAACAGTCGAAAAAGATGCAAGTTATCCGGATAGCTTCAATATTACTTAGGGAATAGGTACACATCCCCCAAATCTATCGTGCATAACACGTCGTACAATTCCCCCGTCGTATTATTCACTAATTTCGAAGCCAAATTCCTTCAGGATTTTCCGAATTGATAAATACAGCGAACAATGATACAACAATCATTCATTCGCACACTGAAAAATATCACATTCTTCTCCCTATATGATCTAAAACGCGAAAAGCGTAAAACGGCAACCAACCGTCACGAGGAAGCTTATGAGGCCATTGTGGAGTTTTGATTCAGAATTTATTTTCATTCCTTTTAAACAGTGAAAACCCTCAGTTGAAGCCATTTATGAAAGCTGGGAGCCGGGCCCTCGACCTTATTCGTTATGCAAATCGTTTGAATTCCTCTCCAGTGGAAACTGGACTGTATATCCGTTTGTCATCTTCCCCTGACAGGTTCGGAATTCATGCTCTGTCAGAGGAGGGAGAGTGTTGTGAAGAGGGAAAATATAGAATTTTTGAACGCTTTTTATGTTGATACAACTTAGCAAATTCTCACTAGCGATTTTCGCGGTAAAATCTTGAAAAAAAAGCAAGCGTATCAGTGGCCACTCATTCTCTTTCAGCAATCGTACGAAGATGGGAAATTAAGTTTTCCATCGCAGAAAAACGCGGCTATGCCAATGATGGAATGGAGTATTATGGATCTACCAATAATGAAACAGGAGATAGCAGAAAGCAGCAAAATGGACACTTTTCATAATTTTTTCTGAAAGGTAATGACTTGAAAGAAACAATAATGAAGACGTAGGACAAAAACAGTGAAGTTACATGAATATTATTTTAGAAAATATGTTGAAATATTAAAATTCCTTGTACGGCGGGACAGCGAGGGTACATAATATATTATTTTAGAAAACGCATTGAAATATGAAGATTTCTTCTACGGCGGGGAAAAAAAGGCAAACAGGTGTCGTCTGTCATTTGCCAACCCGTACAGTGACGCCAACCGAACAACACGCAAAACAAAGCCAGAAAACTGCTGGAGTTGTGATAATCTTCTTTTTGGGTTTTGTTACTTGTTTGTATTTCCACGTCCGCCGACCATCCTCCATCTTCTGCAACCACGAAGCGTTTTGGTTTACATGTCGTGTTTTCACATTTTTTTAAATTTCGTCGCGATCACAGTGATTTCTTCGCGATCACTTGCGGTTCAGTTCGTTTCTTGTGACGCGGAAAAGGGTTTCTCCAGAGCCTGCGGAATGCCGCCTTTTATTCAAACGGCTGAGATTTTAGTCCTAGTCTTCTCCACTCCGGAACGGTGTAATTTTTTTATTTTTTGTTTATTTATTTATTTATTTATATACACGGGCATATGCCCAATTTGCCTTAAATATATTGGACTATAAATGGCTATAAATGTACTATGAATGACTATAATATATGACTATAATGACTATAAATGACTATAAATATATGACGTACATGCAACAACACAAAAAATCACACATTTTTAAATTATCGATGTAAACATAAGCAGAAATTGAGTTCAAGGTGATATTAAAAGACATAAATATGAGAACAAAATACTATGAAGGAAACGGATGTATAAGATACATAAAATAAAAACTTAGACCTCAGCATCCACCATCCAGCACAGCACGAACGTCCCTCCGAAAGCGAAGATATAGATTGTGTAACCGTGTTATTTTATTTTAATTTTTTTTTTTTAAACAGAAAACGCTGCAAATTACTACAGAAGGGTTTATTATTTACCTGTACACATGCCTCTTCTGCGTAGATCTGCGTGTGTTGTGGGTCAATGCCTATCCACCTGGACGCGCTCCGGGAATTACAGTTTCACAAAAATGCGCGTGATTTAGTAATTCAATTATTGAATCCTCGATAACTGCCGCTTCTCCGCTTCCAATTTCTAAATTTAATCATCGCAATGAATTTCATGCAACCCACTGAAAACCACTGAGTTCCAATAAATTGACTCACCGATTGAAATCGAAGTACAGCGTACGGAGCACGGCGTGCGGCGTGCAGACAGAATTACGTTTAATTACATTTTCGGATTCTACATACCATGAAAGTGAAACCATAAAATTTTGAGGAGGGTTAAATTTTTGTTTCATGCTCGATTCCAAAGGTTCAGCATTGAAAATAATAAACCAAAAATGTCTGTCTGTCCGCCGTACTTCACACTTTTCTCAGTGACCATGAACCAAAATTGTTGGAATTTGGTTTGTAGGACCCGTTTGGGGTCTAGTTGGTCCGAGAAGGTCGGCGTTGCTGTCGGTCATCTCTAAGGGGTGAAAAACAGGAGTTTAAATTTTCATAACGCCGTAGCTCGAAAACTTTCAGTAGAAGGGTATGGATTTTCTTACAACCGAATCAACTTCATACTCCGTGAATATAATCAGGTGCTCCCTAGCAATGATTATCTCAGACCAATTCCCAATTGTTGCGGCGTCCTTAGCAATGACATCAGGGCAGCATGTATACAATTTCATTCACTCTGCTGTTGACGAAGCCTGTCGGTGCAAATTTCTGGGCGTTACTGTGAATGAACGGCTGGACGTACAATGCACCGGGTGGCCTCAAAAAACCCCTAAGTTCGAAAACTATTTAAAAACGTAAAAAAATCGAGATATTTATACCGTTTGATTCACGTTCATGTTGACGAAGCTTTTCAGTACAAACGAACGGCTGGTCGTACGATACTCCGGGTGGTCTCAAAAAATTCTAGAGTTCAAGCTCAATTTGAAAACATTTAAAAAAAAACCATACCCTTCTATTGAAAGTTTTCGAACTACGGCGTCCTGAAAAATTCGACCCCTATTTTTCACCCCTTAGGGATGACTGACATTGTGACCGAGCTTCGAGGACCAACTAGACCCCAAATGGGACCTACAAACCAAATTTCATTAATTTTGGTTCATGGTAACTAAGAAAAGTGCGAAGTACTGCGTACGACGTACGAACTGAATTTTTAAAATTGCATTTCCGGGTTCTACTTACCTTGAAAAGGAAACCATAAAATTTGGAGGGGGGGCTAAACTTTTTTTTCATGCTCGATTCCAAAGGTTCAATATTGAAAATAATAAACCAAAATGATGGCTCTTTTGGATTTTGTCGATAGGTAGGTACTTTTGCAACTTTAACAAACGTTAAACACAACGGTAAATTATTACACAACGGTAAATTATTACACAACGGTTTATTATACTATCTACGCAGAAGGGGCATCTATACAGTTAAATTATTACACAACGGTTGATCACTTAACTTATGCTTCATGAATAACTACAAAAAATGAATGATTGAATTATTGAATCTCGTGCATTTGTATGAAACTTCGATTCCCGGGCCGGCTCCAGTACTCCATTTAGGGCTTTCCTGGAGGGAACTCGAGGGTATTGACCACAGAAAACAGTGATGCACGCAGAAGGGTAAATAATAAACCGTTTTTATTGTATTTTCGGATTCTACATACCTTGAAACGGAAACCACCAAATTGAGAGAGGGTTAAAATTTTTTCTTCATGCTCGATTCCAAAGGTTCATTATTGAAAATAATAAGTCAAAAAATGAGACAGAAAGGCCTGGACAGGTCGTTGTGACGGCCACATCGTAAATAAGTGCTTAGAAGAAGTGTATGTACAAAAGTGCTTAGGGTATACTGATGAATGGGAGGGTATGATGCGCATTTTATGACAGCAAAAGAGAAAGCAAAAAGAACTTCCGGTTATCCGATATGGCGTCCATCTACTCGACCGAACTTACTGCGATTTTGGAAGGGATGAAATACTTTTTACAAACATGAGCGAATGAGATAGGTCTAGCAATACTAACAGATTCCCTGAGCATCGTTAGAAAGTTGCAAAGCGTGAATCCGTTTTCGAAGCTCAACCTCCTCGAATCCGAAATTGTGAGGACTGCTAGCCAGATCCGTGCAAGAGGATACGGTCTCCTACTGCGATGGATCAGGGCACATGCGGGTATTGAGGGAAGTTCTGTTGTAGAAGCCTATGCAAAAACAGCGTGCGCTAAAGAATCCGTGGAGATAGACTTCTCCCTGTGCCCAATCACGGATCTCCACAGTGTGTTCAAGGGACAAATGACCAAGAACTGGCAACGGGAATTCTCAATCCATCAAGCTGGAAGCGATTACAGACACATGTTTCCCGAAGTCAACCATACATAAAACTTGGTTTATTGCGATGAACGGCATGCCAAGAAGTTATATAAAACTATATCCCGACTTCGCACTTGACACTGCACCACAAGAGCGTATCTTCATCGAATGCATCTGTTGGAGTCACCAACATGCGAGTTTTGTTTGGAAGATGACTAAACAATGGAACATGTGGTCCTATTTGTCCTAGGAATACATGTGAAAGGGTCGAACTTCTACAGAAGCTGTCAAGAAATAAAAACGTGACTGAGCCTTTCAACATGACCCACCTAGTATCTATCGGCGACATGAATGTCTACAAGGACTTGTATGATTTTCTGTGTGATATTAACCCTGACCTACGAGTGAATTCAATTTATTATTGTAACAAAGTGGGGAAAAAAAATTAATTTAATTCATACAAGAGGAAAGTTATTTCATCTATTTATATGTATTTCCTCAAAACTGATGTAAAGTATTATTATTTTTGCCGACTGTAAAGTATTATTATATTTGAATTGTGTATAAACTGATATGGCTGTATGGAATTCCGAAGCAAAAAGAAAAAAAAAACCAGTCATGCAGCATGACTTAATGAGCGAATTTTCAAAGAAATATTCGAATTAATGGCTATGGTTTTGAATAAAGGAAAACTTCGGTCTAAAATTTGGTTTTCTATGTATATTCTCTTCGTATTTATTTTAATTTGTACGTTTTGTCCATCCTGATTCTACCGTTTGTTTATTACGTAATTGTACTAAGTGCTTATTTATTTGATCGCTGTGGGTTCATATTAGGTAGGATAGGGTAGTTAGGACTTTTGACTTACCTACTCAAGAGAGTGCAGTAGGTAAAGGAGTTGTTATAGAAAATCATGAGTGCTTCAAGTGCAGGTTGTTTTTCATGCAGGCTCAATCTTGAAATAAACTATGAAGGAAGGATGTGGTTTCTGGAAGGATCACTTGGAAGAACATGTGGGTGCTACGTTGAAATATTGTTCTATTCTAGTATTCAACATTGAGTGGACCTGAAACTGCTTGAGAATTATTGGAATCGAAAGTTGCCTGTACGGATACATCGCAACTTTCCATTCCACGTTATGGTTCACGATGTAAACAGGACCAATGGTGCAGTATAATTCGGATCGGTACCTAAGCACCTCTCATGTGATTTCCATATTGTTTTGTAGAAATACAAAAGTTGGTCGTCCAACCTAAATTATAAGAGAAGTAAGACTGTGTGATGATTTTTCTGCACATTGATACTCTGGTTTCTTCATTGAACCATGGACGTATTGCTATGGGGGTCGTTTCTCATTTGTATACCGGTAGATCACCTGCCTACTTTGAGTTGAATCAACTGAAAGCCTACCTTTGCTCATTGAGTCCCCTCTACTGAGTCACCTTACTCTTTATTTAATGTAAAATATCTAAAGAGACGAGTTTTTTTAGTCCAATGGAATGGAGAATTTGAATAAAAGTTAAATAGGTATAATCGCAAAGGAAATGACGTAAGAATTTTAGGACTCAGAAGATAATCATCATTAGCAAAGGCGTAGTCATAATGACCGGTTGTTAAAATTGAGCTGAAAATTATCAGAGCCTGATTAAAAAAAAAACAAGGTAATATGAACACTTCTGATCCTGGCAGGGTCGCCAGATGTCTAAAATCAGGAACTGTCTAGGAAAGAACTGCGTTAAAATTGGTTGGGAAACCTAGGGAGATATTTTAGGCACAGTGTTTTACAGTCAAAAGCTGATATAATAATACTATAAAACGAGTCTTTTTGGGGAAAAAACCACGGCAGTCCAATCTAAAACAATTGCCCATCGGTTGGATCGAGCAGGCGGTAGCACTGTAGTGGCTGGAGATGTGCAGTACCTACTGCACCGAGTGAAGCGATTTCTGACATCCTCCCACCTTGCAATGTTCGCATTGCAATCATAAGTTCAACATTTTCGGCTTCTTCACCACTCGGCCACGCCGGGTAATAGTTGGAGCCTTCAGAGGATCATCTTGAGGTGCAGGATCACCTTGAGGTGCAGGATCATCTTGAGAAGCAGGATCATCTCTTGAGGGTACATCGAGCTCGGGCCGGCCTTCCTGGGTCCCTGGTTGGGGGTGAAGATCTTCTTTCTTCCTCACTTCCAGAGGATATAGGCGCTGAAGAGGGCGAATGAGTTCTCCAGTGGCAGTCTTCAATCTAGCCACTCTCGTGTGTCCATCTGGCCCAGGTAGTGTCTCGATGACTTTCCCGATCGGCCAGTTCACGCGTTTTACGTTGTCTGATCCAATCAGAACGATGTCACCAATACCCACATCTTGGTTTTTCCGCTTTCCTTTGTGTATGAGAAGCGCCAGATACTCCTTCTTGAAGCGGGTTCTTAAATTTTCTCTCAGTTTTTGTAGGTGGGCCATTCTCTTCTTCAGGAACTCTCCTTCGACCAAGTCGAGATCAGTGACGTCACCCGATGTAATATCACGCAAAAATGAAGCTGGGGTGAGGGGTATGAAATCGGGGTCGTCTGCCACGTAGGTTAGGGGTCGTTCGTTAAGAGTTGCTTCGCAATCGCACATGAGGGTGACAAGCTCCTCATAACTGACTGACGATTTTCCTAAATTCCTGCGCAATAGACCTAATCGTTTGCCTCCCCCTTTTTTGCTTCGAACTCTCGTCTTCAATTAATACTTCTCACATTTTTCAATCGGACCACTCTAAGGGGGTGGGGGGGGGGGGGGGTAAGAGTTTAAAGATTATCCTAGTTTTGGGTAATTTTTGCGCACTTTAAATGCTCTAATTTAAGAACGGATTTAGATATCTAAAATCAGATTTCACCATCGTGTTCAGCGTGCAAAAACCTTTAAAATGAGGGGTCACTTGTTAGAAAATAACATTTTGGGGATTTTTGGGTAATTTTTGCGCACTTTAAATGCTCTAATTTGAGAACGGATCAAGATATCTAAAATCCGATTCCACCATCGTGTTCAGCGTGCAAAAACCTTTAAAATGAGGGGTCACTTGTTGGAAAATAACATTTTGGGGATTTTTGGGTAATTTTTGCGCACTTTAAATGCGCCAAAACCCTCCTTAGAGTAGGCCAATTTCGCCCATCTTCGAACTTAGCCTTTCGATTGCCAAGATAGATTTTTTGTGCAAATTTGAGCTGTTTATCTCAATTCTATCGAGAGTTATCGTCTGGAGTGACACATATATATATAAATATATATATACATATAAAAAAGTGTTAAATTTCAGGAATCGTTTTAGAATGGTCTGAAACGGATTTCTATGAGGAAAATTTCCAAAAATTTATATTATTTAAATTTCGAAGCCATTGCAATAGCTTCATTTTCTTTGAAAATTCGCTAAAACACTGCTAGAAGTGTATGTAAGAAACTGCTTTTTTTGTGAATAACTAAATTCTCCCATAATAAATTGAATTTTCTCATACTTTTGTACATTTTGCAATACAATATTGTATATTGTACAAATTTGTACATAAAACTTTAAAATTTTGTACAAATAATTACACGATTGTGTACATACAATTGTACACTGTATTGTACCACTACAATACAATATGATGTACATTGTATGCAATGTACATTGTATTGTATTGTATTGTACTCTGTGTGCTGGACCCATAGCTTATATAGTTACTCTTGGTTACCAACGAGTTGTTTCCAAGATAAACAATAAAATAGTCCGTTTTCTGCATCCGACTTGACTGCCTACTTATTGTAGAACTAGTAACACAACACTCTGTATTGTATATTTTACGGTGTACAATAAAATACAACAAATACAATGTACATTGTATTGTAAAATGTAATACAACTGTACATTTTAGAATGAACTGTACAATTGTAGAATAAATAATTGTACATCGCACAATAAACTATACACTGTGAAATTTACATTGCAATTGTACATTCAATCGTAAAATTTTGTACATGCAACTGCACGTTGTACAATAAACTGAATTTTGTACATACACAGAAATTTATGACAAAACTGTATTTTTTGTGTGAATAAATTAATTGTCCGATAAATAAGTTGGATTTTTTTCATACACTTACTATGCCAAGCGACGTGGACTATCACATACTGACTCACTAGTAAACGGTAGACGATTCCGAAAACACCAAAGACCCAGTCACAGGAGGCCAAACAAAGATGAAACTTTTTGAAACACGGCAGAGTTCGATACAGAATGGAACAAAAAGTTCCAGCAACACCATACGAGTGAACTCTCAATGGCTAACCATTTTAGGCAGTTTATAGAGATATTTTGCCATAGACAACTCCAATTCCACGTTTCTGAACTTTTTTGTTTCAAATAAGTGAATATTTTTTCTTCTATCAAGAACCTGAAATTTTTGGTGAGTTGATAGTAATATTGTTGATCATTTTACAAAGTTGTACGGATTTCTAGCTACTCTTTCCCCACTTATTGAATTCGAAAATTACTCATTTGAACTTATCCTTTCGTTTACCAATCCGAACATTCTGGCGAAATGGTAACTTGTCATCTTGTACTCGACTTTCCACATAAAAATCCAGGGGTATATGGATTCAGAATGGTCTAAACAAGGAAAGAATCGTTAAAGCTTTCAAAAATGCATATCCTAAAAATGTTGGACCCCCACTGCAATAGTACATTTTTATCGAAAATTCGCCAAAAATGGTATTAGCTGTCAGAGTCCTGGAGCTAACCGAAGGGTGATCGCGTTCAATCCATTCTGATTATGCATACCCGGCGTTTTTCTTCATTTACAAAAAATGCCTCACTCACGCTTACGAACAATGCCTCACTCATAACCTCACTACAAAAAACGCCTCAATCATGTAGCAGATGAGTTTGAAAGCGTCGAACTTCGACGTGCAGTGAATAATATAAAGGTGAGTTTCAGAATGAATCGTTGATATTTTTCGCCTTTGTTCACAGTAGTTAGGTAGAAACGTAAGTACCAGTGAAGGACCGGCTGGCAGCATACTGAACCAGGGAGTGGTGAAAGTAGCAAATTGAACCGGTACAGGTCATTTCTAGAAACATCTGATTCCGTCTGGAAAATGAAGGAGCTATCTCCACCATAAATCTATTCCCCAATAACCGTTTCACATGATTTATTCGGACCAAAAGAACTCTTCCGCCTCCCATTGTAATATACTAACAGGTCTGGCTTCGAAAATGTGTCTGAGGGGGTCCCACCCGGCGGCAGATAAAACCTACTTGGATTAGGACAGATAAAAACCCCGTGAAGTTTCAAGATTTATGAGCCGGTGGGCTTCGGAGGAAAAAATATATATTTGAGTGAAAAGCGAAACGGAGAGCTCAGAAGGAAATATCGAGCCGTCACCCCTCCTCCAAGGATGGAAATAGCAGGGACTGAGGTCTGACGGCGCGATCGCTGTAATTATTGTGAATGAGCTTTGGCGATTGCTCCCAGATGTTTATCGTGTCGGTATCACACCGGCTCACGACAGCCTTTTTCCCTGCCACGGATTCCCCCCAGTTCTACAAACGGTGAGGACAATTTATAGGCAATTAGGAGTATAGGCTCAGGAAATTTATGGTTTGAGGTTGCCGTTTTACATCCTTTTCCGCCGACAGCGATAGTGACCTCTTCCCGACGCTTAATGTTTTGAAGAAAGAATTGAATTTAATTTGTCTGGGGAGAGACCTTAAGTGATTCTATAACCCATGGCCCAACTCATGCTATAGCGTTTAAACTGCAACGTGACTCCGTAGGACCTCCCAGGGCAATAGCCAGCTAAAGTCCTCCTTCACAAGGAGGGTGAGACTGGGATGACGCCTGGGGTCGTCTTTCGAATCCCAGTACCTCTCTGTCACAACCTTTGCCTCACAACCTTTGGCTGCGACCGTCCCGCCGTCGAAACTAGAAAGAGAGATGAGAACAGGAAAGTCTCGGTGGATTCGGTACTCTGTTCGAATCTCAGCGCCCTTGACACCAACATGAAAATTCTCCCTACATGTTTATGGAAAACTGTGAATTCCAATGGCCTTCCAAATATGTACGTTGTGATCATTAGATAATGATCATAACGAATCCTAATGAAGGTTAGTGTTAAATACAGGCAGTTCAAGATGAGATTAGACGGCTTGGAAAATATCAACAGACTAACCGCCAAGGCAGTGCTGGATATACGGTTATCACAACTAACATGGCTATTGAGAATATTAAGCGACTTTTGATATCAACAATTTGCCGATATTTTCGATCAGGGCAATGTAGAAAGTTCTATAGTTTTTGTTAGAAGTGTTATTTCCAACAAATTCCAAGGTCGAGGAAAGCTCGAGCTGCAAGTCCGACGACATTTAAAATCCCGATGGCAGTTTCTACTTGATGTTTTCATCACTAGAACCAGTAATTGTCTGGATTACTATCTGGACTTATCTCTCGAAACCTTAATCCAATGAATATTGAACTGATGCTTCAAACTGGGCCTGGGCCTGCTCCAACCTCCGACAAGATTATTTACGAAACCTACTAATTTATTCATCACCGGTAAGCCACCTAGAATTCCTACTCAGCCGAGGATGGTTTAGAAAAGATAATTTATCCGTTGAGATCACGTATTAATTCCACGAAAGAGTTATATTAATAAACGTTCGGCGGCCACTTTACGGTTAGATCGTTCCGGATCCGAACAAAAGTTTGTCGAAGTACTGCGACCATTCCGGATTTTTTCCCCCCTGTTTTCAATTGATTTATTTTATTTTAGAACAAATTGTTCAACATTTTCCGATTCCCAGTTCTAGCCCTCGTCTTACGGGCCCTTTCGGCCCTTGGATAGAGGCCAATTGTATTCGAGAAGTATTCGCCGGAATGAGCGAGGGCTTTTCCTCGGAGGCTAAGGACGAGGGAATAGAGGAAGAGTGAGGGACGGAGAAAGAGCGAGGGATGGAGCGGGGGACCTTCTATCCGCCCTTCTCCGACGGATATGAAATATTTCGGCGCCGGGAGCCCCCTCGTTCCTACGATCTTTTCCACAGACGTCAAGATAATGTAATTGCTGCGAGATTTTCAAAGCTTTTGAGAGAAGCAGTAGATAGGGGATACTGTATTTGAGTTATTGCTTTTCCATCCGGTTTTTTTTAGTAGATTTTTTTTTTCAACGACGGCGAACTTTTAAATTGGCCGATAGACAATACACTGCCTTTTTTTGAGTTTTCGTTGACAACGGTACTCCAATGCATTGGGCTCATAATGTTGGTTTATTATTTCAATAATCGACCTTTGGAATCGAGAATGGGGATTAAACCCCCTCCCCCCCCCCACCACAAAATCTGATAGTGTCCGTTTCAAGGTACGCAGGATCCGAAAATGCCAAAAAAAGACCTGTCCGTACGCCGTACTTAGCACTTTTCTACGAAGAAGGGGCATCTACACAGGTGAATAATAAACCTTTGTGTAATAATTTGCATATTTTTTTCATGCTCGATTCCAAAGGTTCATAATAAACCAAAATTTCTGTCTGTCCGCCGTACGCCGTACTCCTCACTTTTCTCAGTGACCATGAACCAAAATGAATGAAATTTGGTTTGTAGGTCCCGTTCGGGGTCTAGTTGGTCCTCGCAGGTCGGCGTTACTGTCAGTCATCTATAAGGGGTGAAAAATAGGGGTTGAAATTTCAGAACGCCGTAGCTCGAAAACTTTCAATAGAAGGGTATGGTTTTTCAAATGTTTTTAAATTGAGCTTAAACTAAGAATTTTTTTAGGGGTTCGTTTGAAGCGAAAAAGTTCGTCAACATGGACGTTAATCAAACGGTATAAATCTGGCCCAGATATCATCGCTAGGGAGCACCTGATAAATCACCGATGGCTGTATGAAGTCAAGGTGGTTGTTCTGTGGTAATATTTCATTTGAAAAATGGTGGCTCTTTTGGATTTTGTTGATAGGTACTTTTGCAACTTGAACAAACGTTACACTTCATGAATAACAACAAATAATCAATTATTGAATTACTGAATCCCACGCATTTTTATGATATATAATTCCCGGACTGGCTCCAGTTCTCGATTTAGGGCTTTCCTGGGGGGAGCTCGAGGGTAGGTATTGACCACAGAAAACAGTTATCTACGGAGAAGGGGCATCTATACAGGTAAACTATTACACGATGTTATTCATGAATGTTATTCATGCTTCATGAATAACAACAAATAATCAATTATTGAATTATTTAATCCCGCGCATTTCTATCAAACAATAATTCCCGGGCCGGCTCCAATACTCGATTTAGAGCTTTCCTTGGAGGAGCTGAAGGGTAGCATTGACCGCAGAAAACTGATCTCCGCAGAAGGGGCATCTATACAGGTAAACTATTACACGATATCCTACACAACGGTTTACTACACAACGGTTTATTATATACTTCATGCTTCATGAATAACAACAAATAATCAATTATTGAATTATTTAATCCCGCGCATTTCTATCAAACTATAATTCCCGGGCCGGCTCCAATACTCGATTTAGAGCTTTCCTTGGAGGAGCTGAAGGATAGCATTGACCGCAGAAAACTGATCTCCGCAGAAGGGGCATCTATACAGGTAAATTATTACACAACGGTTTATACTTATACCTTATGCTTCATGAATAACAATAAATAATTAATTGTCGAATTCTTGAATCCTTCGGATTTTTATGAAACTGTAATTCCCGGGCCGGTTCCAGTACGCGATTTAGGGCTTTCCTGGGGGGAGCACGAGGGTAGGTATTGACCACAGAAAACAGTGATCTACGCAGAAGGGGCATCTATACAGGTAAATAATAACCCGTTGTGTAATAATTTGCAGCGTTTTAGTAGGTGTGTGCATTTTTGAAAATTGCCACCATTCTTTACCGCGTCACACGTTCTGAATTCTTTCCATATGTTTAAGTGCCATACCGGACGACATCTTGTCTTAGCTACAAGATAAAAACTTCGGAATGTAGGCAAAATATTCGTAATTTCAAACGAAAGGATGAGTTCGAGGATGGGTGATTTTTCGAAAATGAAAAGGAGTGTAATATGAATGTTGTGGGTCAGAAACAGAGAAAAATCGTTAAAAGTTTATGCAAATCAGCAAACAAAGATATAAATAGAAATGAAATGAAATTATATTTGTAATATACAGAACATTACAAGGGATGGCATCTATATTACATATAGGTACAACTAATATAAAACCACCAAAATTTAACAAAATGGTAGCTAGAGACGAAAAATGCTATTTCAGGCGTAAAAAGGGTAATATCTAAATATTTGGGGGTCAAATTTGAGTGAGACTTTTTTTTTTAGCTCCCAGGATATTCTGCGCAATATGACATTCAAATCTGTAAATTTATCAGAGAGAAAAAATAGTACGGATTCTTGCTAAAAAATCGTATTAAAAGCAAGGAAGAAGAAAGTGTCAACCCTGACAATAGAATAAAATAATATGAGCTCAAATTTTCATACATTGGGAAAATGTCTACATTGTAAAATGGCTGTATTGACCAAATTATTGAATCGAAAAAAAAGGTGTCTCGGAACCCTGAAGAATGAATGCAGGTAAATTCATGGTGTAAAGGGCAGTTAAGCACTTGAACGTCAGTTAAGCAAATGAAGTTAATCACTTGAAAAAAAAACAGCCGCCAAACGGTGTGGACCCTAAACAAGGCAAGTGTCAATCAGAATAAGGGACGGTTCTCTTCTACTGCAAAATGATATAACATTTTGCTATGCGATGAGAAAATTCGAAAGGACTGACGGATTCCACTATCTCAAGGTAGATGGAGTGTCCTGAGGCTGCTGAGGGTCTACTATTTGTCCACGACTGAGGCTGGAAGATGGGACCGAGTACCTATTTCATCCTTAATAGGATGGTGTAAGGTGTGGCTTTCGTAGAAATCACCAGAAATCTGGACAGTGTCGTTGAAGCACCGGGTGAGGTGGTTCACCGAAAATCCCAGGAAATTGGAACACGTGATACTGTGATTAGAAGAGAGGTTGTCATGTGAGCTGTCAAATTGTTACTGGTTGCAGAATCATGTAGCCGGGAGGAGCGCAATTTCACATGAATCTTGACCCATAGGACAACCGAAGTTCACTTCACATTGGCCGCTGACAACAGCTCAACAGGTACCCGAAACTAAATATTTTTCGTTTCACCTTTGTGGCTTGCAACAAATGAACTAGGAGAATATGAATGATGATTGAATGTCTACAATATAGGAATGCAATAAAACAAATAAAAGTGGAAAACATCTCAAAAGTTCATGTACTTAAAATTTTGGACACAATGCAACAGCGTATTTTCAACGAAAGCTTCCTGAAGGGTTAGGTTATGAGCTCAGCAGGAGATTATCTCGCGAAAAAAGAGGAGCATTAGCGCGAAGCGACGGAAACCTACGTCAAGGTTAATTCTCGGGCATTCATTCAAGACTACTGAGAAAAGAGAATTCTGGCTGCTCCCTCTTCTCGCTTAAGTAATATCTCGGCAATAAATTACCTACGGAAAAGGTGGAAGCCGCGTTATAAAAATGGGTGGCGGTTGAGAGCGGAAAGGAAATGTGGCATCGGGCGAAAGGGTCGGTTTTAAAAATGAGGCTCCTTCTCGCGAGTTTTGTTACCCTTGTGGAATCCACTAAAAAGGCTTCCAGAGCTAAGTTCCAGGGGAAGAAGCTTTGATGGGGCTCGAGGAGACCTGTCGTTTACCGGGAGATATCAAGTGCTAGACAAAGGTTGACTCTGGTTTACGGTTTTCAGGGGCGGGGAGTGGAAGCGAGGCGGTAGACATAATCTGATATCGCATCTTATCGTTGGGAAGGTCCAGTGTCACAGAATGGAAGCTACTCTATGAGTCTTCGCCTTCAGGGACCCCACTTTCATTTTACGATGGTTTCATAGTGATCCGCCACATCAGCCTTCACTTATCGGAAACATTTCATAGTCCGAACCCATCTCGTCGATCTATTAAGTTGAATCTCATGTCGAGCAGGAGGATCATGATGAGGTCACATACGTTAATCACGCGTGATAACATTTTTCTTTTCTAAACGAATATTTGGATGACCCACGGGATGACCAAAACAAAAAAATATTCTTCTATTTTGCATTAGGTGCATCTTTAAGTTACCTAAGATATCCTACCTAAGATATAAAATGAATAAAATACAATGCAACCTCATATAAGATACCTGGCACCAAAAGATTCCACTGAAAATAGGCAAACTATAATATTATGAAACTCACAATGTGAAGCTGAAGACTACCGAAATTTTGAATGACGCTTTCCACACCTGTGAATTTGACAATTTAGGAAACATAGCATCAGGAATTTCAAACTACTCTCCAGCAAAAGCGGACTATTTGTCACAAGGTAGGTAAAGAAATTGCAACCTTACAATGTATGCCGGCGCCGGAGAGCGTATTATTATTTTGTTTTATTATTTTGAATAACAAACCTTTAGAATCGACCATTAAAAAGATCTCCCCCCCCCCCCCCCCCACTCAAAATTTCATGGTTTACGTTTCAAGGGACGTAGAACACGAATATCGAATAAAAATATTTCCGTCCGTCCGCCGCCCGCGGCTTTTTCCTTAGTTCCCATGAACCAAAATTCACGAAATTTGGTATACGTCACTCAACTGTAAGGGGTGAAAAATAGGGGTTGAAATATCTAGAGTATCCCTATCCCAGAATATTTTATTTTGATGTATGGGTTTTCTCGTATTTTTAAATAGTTTGATTTTTTTGGAATTGTTGAGACCACCTGGAGCATTCTACGATGTCGCCATAAAATTTTCTATAAAATTTGCCCTAAAGAGCAGCGTGTATGCAGGCATGAAGCTGTGTTGAGAGCGCACATCACCCGATTCTCGGCCAGGTGGCTGCCGTAGCGGAGTGGTCTAGGCTTCGGGCTCTTACACTCTTTCTTACGGCTCTTCTTACGCTCGAAGGTTCGAATCCCGGTTCCGGAACCGTAAATTTTTTCAATTCACATCACCAATTTCCCTTCAGGTTCCCTTCAGGATTTGTGTTTCTTTTTGCGATTTTAGCTACTGCTTGAATATTCAACGCATGATATTAATTTGTAGTGGCGAATCGGTACTATACTACGGAGGGGCTGTGATCTATACTGAAGGGTTATCTATACGGAGCTGAGATCTTTAAAAGAAGACTGTTCTATACAAAACAATAAACCGTTTTGTAGGGATTTGCATCAGCGTTTTTTCGAACTGGGCTCGGTTCTCGAACGCTATCAGGGGTGATCCCTTCGAGCCATCAGATCTTGATCACCATAAGCTTATTTCGTCGATCTTTTTTTTAAATTCATGAACAGCCCATTCTTACCTAATCTACTTACGTTGAAATGGGCATACAGTAACGAAATTCCGACAAAACGTTCCAACGTTACACACATACTGTAAGTGACATTTCTGGAGTGTTCACATTGTTCACGCAATTCTATGTGATGATGTTTCCTATGACAGATTGCCACTGACAAAAGCGGTTTTCACTCGCCAACAGTGTGTGTGTGTGTGTGTATATATATATATATATATATATATATATATATATATATATATATATATGAAAGTATGAATGAGACTCATCAGCTCCAAACATCCAGCTATACTATTGTCTGGACTGATATTTATTACGGTAAAGCAAATCCCGAATACATTTGATAGAGTTGAATTACAATTTGTGATGAGCACAATCCAATCCCACCGCACCTACGCTTCTGAAGAAAAATCATACTTTTATGAAACGCGATGAATGATAACATCATGCGAGTAACGACAAAAAATGCAATATTATGAATAAAACAAAAGTATTCGCACTGTATCCGAAACGACGGGCTTTGCCAAGAACGGCAATCGTAACTCACTGTTCTGTACAAAATTGGCCGTGGATCAATATTAATACGATAGCACAATAATGTAGAATAACCGTATCAACACGATAATAAATAGTAGTGTGGGTAGAGAGGCAAGGAGGGGCTTTGAGCGAGAGCCAAATCATCTAGATTGGTAAACTAATGCCTCTAGATTCATTTCATGAAACCGAGAAAACCCCATTAGTAAACATGATAAAATCGAATCGAATAGTGATATGCTATATGCCATGCATTAACAAAACTTGCATGGGTCTGAATTCCGCCTTTTTCAACTCAACACTAAATTCAGAACCTTGAAAACACCCATGCTCCTGCTCTCACCCTGATCATTAATTAAACTGAAAAAAAAAATACAATAAAATAAAATGAAAAATAAGAATATTCATCTAAATTCAAAATTTTAGGAATAAGGTAATAGTAAAAGATACCCCAAGCCAGGATAGAAAAGCCGTTGTTGCAGATCAGTCTAAAACCATCAGCGCAACAAAAAAAAAACCATGAGTGTGTATACAGGAATGCGATAAAATGTGTGTGCAATGCCGATGGCTTTCTCAAATTGCGTCAGCTTAATTACGGACGTGGCGTTAATGCAGGTGATAAATTGGAAAAACTAATGAATTAGGTAGTCATAATATTCACTCATTTCAAGACAGCGGCCTAATCCGATCTGAAAAGCCCCCAACACGACCCCAATATACAAATGGCTAACACATCAATAATTATTTTCATTACGTAGATGATTAGAGTTCAAGTGACAACCACGGAGTTGAACGTGAAAATCCATGCACACGATACCTGTGCGTTTCTTTTATTGCCCGAGCAGTAGGATTCTCAAGAACGTTCCTTTTTTCGCGTGGTGGGAATGAGCTTCCTTGCCATATTTACGAGGCGAGCGCAGATAAATTCACGTCTTTCATGTATTTTACACATGTTACGGCCCTCAGGGGAAATCGGGCGCGGTTTTCCTTCAGGCTTTCGAAGCATAGGTGGTACAAGACTACGCGGAAGGGGGCAGGGGATGGGGTACCCTACCCCTTCTCGTCGTATAGGAATACGATCAAAAGGATCAAGCAAGGTAGTAGGGGGATTCGGCTTTCACCGACCGATGTTCAGTAGGAACGCGATCTGATAATTCTACCGTGTATGGAGACAGTCTGGGGTCGGATGACCTACCCGCTTCCATGCAACATCGGACATATAACAGCCAGATTAAGTATATCCATAATTTACCATAACTTCCTCTTCAGCTTAAGGAGTCTAACCCCCCCCCCCCCCCACCACCCACCGACCAGCTACTGCCGTTTCGAAACGATTCACGGTCATGCCCGAGAAATACCGATAAATACAGGGAAATATTCAATACAGCACACCGTACATTTAACCATGAGAACCGCTCGACATGGAATACTTTCCTCTTTGCATACCTACTACGACATACATGAAAAAGGTTCTGCCAAGTTTATGGCACATACCTCCCTCCTATCGATAAAATAAAGTTTGGGGTGAGTTGATACCTACCTGGCAGTGATTTGTGCATTCGCAGTGGCCATACAAAACATCCCATCAAGATGAAATTCATAGGGGAACATGTAGGATCTACACTCCAAGACAGGAGTCGTAGTCTTTAGCAAGCGCATACCCACCATCCTGCCAATGCAAATTGGAGGAGCAGAGGTATGGGAGCAAGCCATCGGAGAAATATCTTGGAATCACATTAGACACTAAAATTACCTTTTGGGATCAGATCAGGCAAGCGGCAGATAGGTCAGCACAGCGAACTGCTGCTCTGAGCCACCTAATGAGAAACGTGAATGGGCCTAGGCCAGGCAAACGGCGCCTGATGATGTCAGTGGTGCATTCCATTCTCCTGTATGGGGTGGTGGAGTGAGCAGATGCTCTAAACGTTGCTTATTACAGGAAACGAATGATTGCAGTACTGCGAAGAGGGGCACTACGCATTGCATGTGCCTACAGGACAGTATCAGAACCAGCTATACTTGTCCTTGCAGGAGTAGCACCCATACAGCTGCTGGCGGCGGAGAGGAAGCGGATCTATGAAAGAAGAGGAGAAAATGAAAGATCCCGTACTGCCAGAGAAGAGAGAGAAAGTATGATGGCATGATGGCAGATGTGGGCACGCGAGCTGGACTGCACGGCTGGTCTTTGACATACGAGTATGGGTTGAGCGGAAACATGGAGAAGTAAACTACTTCCTAACTCAGTTCTTTTCAGGGCATGGGCTATTCTATAGCTATCTGCACAGGATGGGAAAGGTAAGTGTTCCTACATGCCGCAGCTGTCAGGAGGAAGAAGATGTGCATCATACGAGGGTGGATCAACGTTGGAAAAGGTAGGTGAGGTTTTAGTGCGGTTTGATTCCCACACAACTTGGAGGTGCGGTCCCCTCCAGGTATCTTTCGAGGTCGAAATCCCACCTACGGACCTCAAAGATTTCCTCACCACCCTACGCAAAAAAGGTCACAAAACAACAAACTCTATTTCATAATGCCATGCGTGTTATAATCAGTTGTTCCCTAGAAATGACATCAGGGAAAATGATATACCGTAGAATTCACACTCATGTTAAGCTTTTCGTGCAGAGGCTGGACATACAATGTTTCGGGTTGTCTAAAGAAATCCTCGAGTTCGGAACCAATATAACAATGTCATAAAAACCTTCTATTAAAATTCCTAGCGCGTGTGCGTGTAGAAAGGTAGGTATCTACTGCTGCAAAAAACGACCGCACAAATTGAGGTTCCTGCGCAAACAGTAATTCCGTGATCTACACAGAATGGTACATGGAAGAGGTAATAATAAACCATTATACCAGTTTTTTAATTCTTGAATAAAGTTCCAAATGTAGCATGTACCTAATAGTTTACCCAACAACGCAAGTCCGCCAGGAGACCCTTCAGTTAGCTGCCCCACTAAGTGGCCAAGTTGGTACAGCTCTCCACAGCCTATCAAACGATAAGCAAAAGAAAATCCATTCAATAATCATCAGTGAGCTTTGGTCAAAATTAAAACGTGGCATATGCACACAAACTGGTAGATATTTGAGATATACTCGGGAGCACAAATGAATCCCTCAACTTGTTTAGAACAAGCTTCTATGTACGGAAGAAGCTACGAGAACGGAATCTTAGCGTGGCACTAATGTTTCCAAACTTTCTAGCTGAACATGGCTCGCTAGCCTTGTTTTGCACCGAGTTGAGGAGGTCGGGCCTGCACTAAAACTTGGTGTTTGAACTTCAACTTCTAGCAGCAAGAAGTATAACTGAAAGGGACGATGAGGGGATCGTGCTAAGGGGGCCAGTAGGCGAAAGCTGGAGGGTTGACAGGGAATTAAATGCACCCCTAAGAACATTCATTGTCCCTTAGTCGAAGTTATCGTCACAAAATGCTTTCCCCCTCCCGCTTCAGGGCCTCTGACATAATTAATGGGGCTACAAGCTACAAACACAAAGCCACAGAAACATAAAGTAGCCGTCGTGTGGGCGCCAGGGCTCCAAATAGCTTATATATGTCACAGAACCTCCGCCCACAGAATTGCTACCTTGGTCGTAACAATCAAAATGAATACTTTGCAGTTATTTTTCACGATTCATCGCATGAATCCTTAACCAAACTGATCAGATGAAAAATCAATTGATGGGCTGGTTTACCTAGCAGCAAACATCCATGAGGGAGTATAAATTACTAGACGTATGTTTGATGAGTAAACAGTAACACCCCGTTATCCCTCTTATTCGCCCGCTCCATCAGTATGTATTGCTGAACTCTGTCTGACATAGACACGGATATGGATTTAAACGAGGATGAAAATTTGGAGTATCAAATTCAGGAACTTATATTAAAATTCTTATACTAGGAAGAATTCAAATTCTTATATTTGGAAATATAAGAATTCGTTAGGTTATCATACGAATACGTACTCATATACGTATGTGTGGGTATGGATTCCATTTATGATTATGAAAACTGATTTACACTTCTACAGTAGGTAATACAGTTAATCCCTATATATAATCTATATACAAAGCACCATTTCTTGATACAGATTGGGAATTACGTTACTTTAATATGCAAATAGATATCTCGGATTTAGAACCGCTGTGGTTAGCATCCGCTCAGCTCACCTTAGGTTTCGATCTTTTTGGAACACAGTACAGACGATCGTACATAATAAATATGACCTCACTGTTGAGGTGACGAGTTTACTGAGTGAAGACATGAAATGGTTCGCAATTTTGAGGGGAAAGTGTCTGCGAGGTCAACAATATCGTATAGCTGAAGGGGAAAATGGTCCTCTTTGACCGGATAACACGCGGGCCAAGGGGCGTGAGCGACTTGCAAGCACGAGACCTTATAACCTTGCCAACTGGTTATTTGCATACCGACGCTCCCCTCCAACCTCAATACCCTCAGCAATGCGTGAGCATAGTATCTACAACGGTAGGAAAAAAATGAAGAAAACGCCAACAACGACTTCCACAACCGTACAATAAAAAAAAACTGAAACGATTTGGTGAAAGCTCCGTCTAAAATGAGAGTAATTGGTCGGAATTGAGCTGCCTTCCTCCCTGTTCGACGCAAATTGAAACCTAGTCCCACATAATTCATCGCAACCCGGCAATTTTCAGCCGTTTAGTTATGAGCATGTGCTTCCGCTTTCTTTCTCCAACCTTTTTCCATCCGTATCTGGGCTATTCCCTGTTTCTTTTTTTCGGGAGGTGGTATTGGAAACGTTTAGGCGCTAACGAGGGTGGATGATTGAAAAAAGAAGGAAAATTGGGTCGACACTTCTGACACGGAGATAAGTACTGATCGAGGGCAATAATAGTTCGCGAGGTTTTGGTATACTATTAATTGCTATTTGGGTCAATTTTATTGGTTTTATCATTTTCAATGACGAACCATTAGAATCGAGCATTTAAACAAAAAACAAAAAAATAATAATAAACCCCCTAAATATTTGATGGTAGTTAGAACCCGAACATGGGATAGCAAAATTTCTATCCGTCTGCAGTACGTGGCACTTTCATTTTGGTCATGCATTATCCTTTTGGCGTCTAATTGGTCCGCGTAACTCGGCGTTACTGTCAGTCATCTCTAAGGGGAAAATAGAGGAAACGCCACGCCGTAGGTCGAAAACTTTCGACAGAACATTCAATAGAAGGGTAGGTGGAGAGGGAGGGAATGGGAGGGAGCGAAGGGTGGTACATATAACGTTTCTAAATTGATTCCGAACATGAGTATTTTTTTAGACCACCCAGAGCATTGAACGTCCAGCCGTTCGTTTACAGTAAGGCCTCGTCAACACGAGTGTGAATTATATGACATATACTCAGCCCAGAAATCACTGCTTGGGACCAGCTGATTATATTAACGCACGGCTTTATGAAATCGAGCTTTTTTTCTGTGCTGTTATTTCATTTGAAGTAATAAAAGGTAATACAAAAATTTCTGCCCGTCCACCGTACGCCACGCCGTCCACCGTACTTTGCCCTTTTTTTAGTTACCATGAACCAAAATGAATGAAATTTGGTTTGTAGGTCTCGTTTGGGGTCTAGCTGGCCAGCGAAGCTCGGCGTTACTGTCAGTCATCTCTAAAGGGTGTAAAATAGAGGTTGAAATGTTCAGAACGCCGTACCCGAAAACTTTCAATAGAAGGGTATGTTTTTTTAAATTTATTTTTTATTTTTTAAATTTATTATGCTTTTAAATTGATCTTGAACTAAAGCATTCTTTGAGAACACCCAGCATTGTACGTCCAGCCGTTCGTTTGCATGAAAAGCTTCGTTTGGAACCTGAACAAACGTTATGCTTCAAGAATAACAACAAATAATTAATTATTGAATACTGAATCCTGCGCATTTTTATCAAATTGTAATTTCCGGGCTGGCTCCACTACTCGATTTAGGGCTTTCTTGGGGGAGCTCGAGGGTAGGTAGTGACCACAGAAAACAGAGATCTACGCAGAAGGGGCATTTATACAGGTAAATAATAAACCGTTGTGCAATAATTTGGCGTGTTTTCCTACTGTTGATAGGTACAAGTACACGAAATGAATCATCCGAATCAGGTGAAGATTTGCAACAATGTCCGAGGATCCTACGGTTCAGTTAACCATCAGAATTTAAGTAACCTAGAATTTCTAGATTATCAGATTTGAGTGAAACTTCTCCGAGATAACTTCCATAGCTTAACTCTGGATTTAGGACTGACGTATTCAAATGCGACTTTCAGTAGCTGAATAATCATAAGTGCTGAACGACGTTGAGTGAATTCCATCCCTTGAGTCTTCCCCTTCAACTGATGAACGACTAGGAACAGCATGTAGCACAAGCAGTTTAATATATCATAAACATTTTGAAACACTTTGAAACTGAGTTTTTCCTGAATACAAAATTTGATTTCAAAGAAATTCTTGTGGCTCTGTCAGAAAATACAAATGTTGTAAATAATATTTTTATTATGGTTTACACTAGAAGTAGGTATTGAATTTCAGTGTTGCCTAAGTATCTACTATCTACTCGAAACGATCAAAATCCAAAATGCTGTCGAAACCTGGATTGATCCTCAGCGCTATTCCGAAATTGGAACAACATGTTTGTTATCTATCAATGCTGAACAAAATATTGGCCACATTAGGCCTGCAGCTATAAATGTTCTGAATAATTCTAAAATAGGGATAGGGATATAGAAATCTATGGGTTGCTTAAGCAATTTCTCGAGTTCCTAATCTGACGGTTTAATTTGGAGGCAGGTAGGTATATACATAGGTACTGAAATCTAGTGTTATTATAGGTACTGAGATAATTCATTCTAAATGAAAATGGTGGAGTATACCTATCATTTAGGTCCAACTGAGAACTGAGGACCGTCAAAGGTGTGAAAATTAGTCACAGAAGACCTAGTGACTGAAAATTCTGATTAACAAAATTATGTATCATTGAATAATTCACTTGAGGAGTAATATCAAGAATGTCAAGAATTGAATAAGCATACAATCAAAACTCCTTCACGATGTCTGTAGGAGTTAGCGGGAGTAGACAATAATAAAGCGCTGTACACACTGTATCTGACACCATGTAATTGAATATTATGAGCTTTCAGAAAATTTGCATCCTGACCGTCTGACGATTGTCCGACCGTGGAACAGCATCAGTTTTAAATTCAAAGCCGCGTGATCATCCATCCTGCGATTCTGAACGAACACCTGAAGGCCTGAATATATTTCAGACCAGGATGCCGGTATGCACAGACCTGCTCGAACCCAACTAGATATACACGGATACATACAAACTAGTTCACCGACCATATTTTCAATACAGAGGAATAATATGTCGACGAAATAAGGAACTGCTAACGAGCTATCTTTTCAAATTTTTGAAGGAAAGAAGCTGTTGCAACGGGTTCGGAATTGTTATGATTATAAGGTGCATTTGGTGGGTGGTTACGTAGGTATCTTAGAATAAGCGCGATGTTTGGAAACTTGGCGGGGGAATTTTTTCCGCCTTTATTGTCCATTCATCGACCTGTGCTCCCACCATCAACTTCCAAAAGTCATGAACTACTTATAAGTTCGGTACCCCATACCGAAGACTTTGGAAAAGATAATGGTGGCGCAGATTGGGCCTTCTGTCCGGCCATTCCTCTCTGTAGATCAGCAGGTTTTGTTTCGGGGACGTCATGCTCTTCGAATCTACTGGTGATGCAACACGTACTCGTAACTCTGTCAGCCTTTGAGGTGGGGGACCAGGTGGATTGTGTCTACACCGATTTCGCGAAGGCATTTAACTTGATGTCACACAATTCTCTGATGAGAAAGCTGAAGAGATTTGATTTCCACGGTTCTCTGTTCCGATGGTTCACCAGCTATCTGTCGACCCGCAAGTTATCCGTCCGGGAGCGAAATACCCTGTCTCGACCATTCTTCGCATCGTCTGGAGTTCCACATGGGTCCGACTTGGGTCCATGGATGTTCCTTGTATTTATGGATGATGTCGGGTCAGTTTTTGGGGATGGGGTGCGGCATTTCAAGAGTTTTCAAGAGACAGACCAAATTACCATTACTTTTAACCCAAATTTTCTTTTCTTTTATAAATAAGGTGTATTGTTCGGAACAACTTGAATTTAGATGATATTTATTAATACTTTGTAAATTGGGCAATTTTTGCCCATATAATAATAAATGAAGCACCTGATGAAACTATAAAGATCGACCGTCACTCTTGATTTTCTCTTTGGCTACGTGAGTTTTAGACATCCACAAAGAAATGATATTTATCACCTACCAGTTCAGCAATATCTACGGATTACAGAGGAGTAAATTAAATGAAAACTAGGATTAATTACACAGCGAAGCGGAATAAACCGAGAATGCGAAGGAAGCCGAGTTACAACTCGGTTCCACAATGAAAGTTTTGTACAGTATCTCCCCGAGAGATCAAAGGGAATAACAACAAACTATAAACTGGCATTTCGATTTCCTAAGGGATCTCTTGCTAGAAGCCGAACGAAATTGGACGGCGAAAGGTTTTGCGTTCAATATTTGCCAAATCGACGGCTACAAGGACCCATCATAAGCTGTTCAATATGCCATGAACACGCATATGTGCAACAAGCTAACAGAAAAAAGAGGTATCACGGAACATCGCGGGACACCCGATCGGAGTTTTGCGAGGAAATTACTAGAGCCCGGGGCCCTCATACCATGCAATTTCCTGAATTTAGAGAGAAAAAAACTTAAATCCATAAAATGTAAAATTGATTGAAGTATCTTCGGAAACCGGTTGGTTATTAAAGTTTGACCTAATTAATAATGATCATAAAGACAATTAACTTGCAGAGTTTGACATTCTTCATGAGGTTTTGAATATTCGAGTCAGGGTTCAAGGTGAAAATGGGGAATTTCCCAGTCGAAAATCCCAGCAAGCTTGGCTTTTGCGGTTATCTCGTTTGATTTCGTCCACATTTGATAAGCTGTTAGGGAGAGGTCTACACATGAATCGGAACTGCATTACCGAGAAGAAATTATGGACTCCAGCTTAGTAAATGAATTATACTGACGATATGATCACACTGCATCATATGGAAAACGAATGTCATCAGTCAACGACATCTCACTTGCCTAATCAAGAAATAGGGTAGTGAAGACCAAGAACCAGACATGGGTTTTTTATTATTAATTTTCTATTATCAGAATAAAAAATCAGTAGGTAATTAGGGAAAAAAACCAGGTCTAGTTCTTGGTCTTCTGTACTTCTACTCTGTTACTCCACTGGACAACATCCACATTCCCAAACTATTAACGTGAAACTTTCGTTTGCTGAAACCTCAACTACGCGGATAGGCAATATAAAGAGTAATGTGATCGCAGTATAAAATAAAGAACGATAATATGGAAAAAGGTGATGACTCACTTGCGTTGAGTGGTGGATGAAGCCTGGAAGGCATATGATGTGTGTAGCTCGTAGTGGGTCGGTAAACACCATGGACCCGCTGTTCCTGGTGGTAGGGACCATAATGTCTCCCGTAGCCCGCCAGTTTTACCGAATTTTATTCAATTACTTGTGAAACTCACGTTCCGAAATTGTGAAAGAGCCAAAAAATTGGAACTGTTCGATTTCACTTCCAGTTCATACTTAAAATATAGACACACGCGACAGCGCACTCGCGGAGTCGTTGTTTAAACACTTTTTGAGCTTTCGAATTGACAAAAATATATGAATTTTTTTGTTCCCTTAACTACAAATAATAGGTTTATAATCACTAGAAAATACTGTTTCGGATTAAGGCCAAATAACACGCCCGAAGAATTGACTAGATCCTAATATTATGAACACTTCGATATGACTTTTTCAAACTTTTTACCACTTATCGTTGAAATACGAAGGCAAAATTCTATCTTTAAGCTCATGAGTTAAAAAATAGATTATTAGATGTATATGGATTGAGTTATAGAAAGGCGAAGCACTAAGAATACGAAGCACTAGTTATTGTTCAAATTACTTGTTAGGACCTGGGAAGAAATCAGAGAAATTAGTGTTTCATTGGTGGGTTAACATCAATACGGTCTTTCTGGTCACCTTGTACAATAAAGCAGTGGCAACGAACAAAATTCCAGCAGAAAACGTGAGAAAGCCATTCAATAGATTATCACTAATCACTAATGTTTAGATCTTAGCGAGTAGTGAAACAAAAGTAAATTTCTTGAAAGCAGCTCCATAGTAACATGCCGAACGCGGAATATATATCTGTTGTCTAAAAGTAGGAGATAAACGTGAAAAACAATCTATTAAAAATAAATTATCTCATGAAAGATACGGTTTGTGTACAGGTACAATACGGATCAAGCGACAGCTTGATCCTATGACCGCGTAGGTAATGCATACAAGCGTTTAGTGGACTACTTGAATATCTGGACACATAATTGAGGTTTAACCGTCGTTTGCTCCCGTTAATTTGTTTTAAAATAGTCTGATATTGCGAACATTTTTTTTAAAACTGAATAGGCAATCTGTACAGTTTTACGGTATACTGGCTTCTTCAATTCAATATCTGCCAATTCCACCGTTGCATAATGCCTCAACTGATAATAATTATAGAACTGCGGAACTGCCAAGTACCTATTCTAATACACATACACTAAATGCATTAGCCTGCAAAACTGATAATTTCCGTACATCCGTACGATGCTTCCGTACAACCATGCATGGTGCTAAATCAAGTGTTATGAAGTACTTACTGCAAGGTACACTAGTGTGTTACACTGTTCGACTAAGTGTTTGACGCTCAACAGTGGCATTTTAAGGGATATCAAATTGAGGCGAGAACCGAAAATAGGGTACATCCGACAACAACAAAAATTTCACATTTTCACCGGACCACAAAACTGTTCATTCTTAATCTCTGAACAATCATCAAAGAGATGTATTCGATTCTTTTCTTATTTAGTAGGTACAACTACTTTGTCGGTCGTCTCCTATGTTGGATCTTTATTTCCAGCTTTGTTGGTTACTATAGTCATCAGAAACACGAATGTGAATATTCTTGACGTTTGAGTAGGTGTCAGTGGGAAAATAACCGTATCCCGATGACGTCACTCGGACTCCAAAATTGCTTTGAGACTGAATTAACGGTTTCTTACTCAATGGTTTACTACTACCTATGGTAGTATGGTGGTATGGTTTACTATTTACCTTATGCTTCATGAATAACAAAAAATAATATTAATTATAGTATTATTGAATCCCGCACATTTTTATGAAACTGAAGTCCGGGCCGGTTCCAATACTCGATTTAGGGTTTTCCAGGGGGGGAGCACGAGGGTTGGTATTGACCACAGAAAACAGTGATCAACGCAGAAGGGGCATCTATACAGGTAAATAATAAACCGTTGTTTGATAATTTGCAGCGTTTTTGTTGCATAGTTAGTATCAAGTTTCTGTCCACTTGACCTGTTCGAAATTAATTTTTGATGACACATAATACGTTCAAAACCTATCGTCGGTGACATGACCGTCGAAAATGAGTCTCACGAGGCTTGCAACTTGATTGTAATTTGAAATGGAAACAATGACACATTGATTCAAAGTAATTATTAAGGACTCTTTCTAGCGAGTTTTCGAAGAAAATAAGCTATTGCAATGAATTCAAAGATTTTATTACATGTATTTTATGAAACCAATTTTGATTCTTTTCCATTCAAGAACGTTCGATACATTTGTTTTTTATTTTTGAATATATATTTATGTACCTATGACCTGTGTCCTTCAGGACGGTATAGAACCTTGACTACGAGATGATTAAAAATTCAAAGTTCTTCTCCAAGAGGTCTGGATACCATGGCTGCATGTCCTCCTAGACTTGTTGTGTGTACGAGCTTTGATTTATGCTACACAAATATGCAATAATTTACTTTACATAAACGTACTGTCACAAAATAAGTCCTACTTTAAGAATGCAATCACCTGCTTAGAAAATGCAATCGCCAATAATGATTTCCCAGGCCAAATGATGTATTCTTTACCAAGCAATTCTCATGGCTCGTTCCTATAATGTATTCAGCAAAGTCTGGGGAAATTAAAGAAACTCTACCATGAGATCTTACAAAAGGAGCTTGCAATACTACTTGAATGATAAACATCTGTACTCATAACTTGCACAAGGAATACCACAATTCTGTCCATAAGGAATGTCTGCCCAGCAACGCATTCCTTAAAAGACAAACGTGACTATTAAGAATACCACCGATTATATTAGACCTATATCTAGCACAATGAGTCAAAATAACGTGCATATTAGGGAATGATATTAGCGAACTAGTACTGAAAAAATTTTCAAATTTGGTAAAAACTAGATTTAAATAATACGTAGAATATAATATACCAAATATAATATTGATAATATACCAAACATAATAAACGAACTGAATAGGCAGCCTTTTGAAAAATAACCATTTTATTGTATAAAATTTAACTTAGATGAGAACAAGTCCCTGGGTGGATCTTGGAGACAAAATGATGGTGATTTATAGTTCATAAAAGCTTATAAAAATGTGACCGTAATACCAATTAAGTTGAGTAAAAAAGAGTAAATTAACGTTATTTGAATTGTACTGACTTTCTATTTTGTTAATTTGAGCTTCAAGCAAGGGCATGCCATATTGATAGTGAACCTGAAAAAAACCATGGAAAAGTCTATTTCTTCCCGACATTTTTTGAATGAATCATGCATGCGGTTCAACTAGTGAAGCCTCCCGTAAAATTGCTCTTAAACGGATTTGTATAAAATAAATATTCAAAAATGCATGTGCCTGTTAAGCATTTTGGATCAGATGCAATAGCTCGATTTTCTGCGAAAATTCGCTAAAACGAAAAGAAAAATAGGGTTTGTATTTCCAGTACAACTGAGTTCAGATTTCGATCGACCCATAAACCATATTTCTACGAAACAAGGAGCAAGAAAATGAAGGGTTCGCGCTCTGTTTGACGAACGGAACATTGGGCGAAAAACAATGGACGAATGTGGACGTTAAGCGGTAAGCTCAC
Organism: Leptopterna dolabrata; assembly: GCA_954871275.1. Classification (NCBI taxonomy): domain Eukaryota; kingdom Metazoa; phylum Arthropoda; class Insecta; order Hemiptera; family Miridae; genus Leptopterna; species Leptopterna dolabrata. Next base: position 46,041,564 of record OX940978.1, on the reverse strand, counting down.
TTTCATTCCCCCGGTCCATTCATATTGTTTTCGTCAATCAAACCCCTCAGTCCACCGCCGAACCCCAGAGGTCTTTACAAAAACAACCATCCCCTCTCCTTTCGGTAGCTATCAATGGAATTCTACGGGAATTTCAAAGGATCATCCTCCTCTCCCTCATCATTTCACTGTCCTCACATCCTTGTCACCATAGCCCCCTCCCCACCAGTCACTGCCTAGACCCGTTAAACGTTCGAAAGACAATACAGGAGAAAAACATCGGAACAACCTCTTCAGTCCCGTGAGAAAAGCCTTCGAATTTCAAGGATGGTAAAAGAGTTAGGCCGCTAAATCGGGCGTTAAACGACATGTCAGGGAAGAGAAACTCTCGCAACGATTTAGGAGGTTCAAAGGGGAATCGTTTTCATCCACTGCCAAACAAAGAGAGAACAAGGCATAACTTTTGACATCATTCGACAACTTTACATCATTTTACAATATTTTCCATACCGCTATAACATCGACTATCGTACTCCGGTACCTACAACGTTTATTACAAGGGTGGATAGCCCCCCACAAACCCTTCCCACCAAACGCACACCTTCTCTCTCCAACCACAAGAACCTTGCAAAGAGATATTTTAACCAATTTTAGGACATGCTTAAGAATACTAAGATCGATAGGGAGATCTATAGCGCAAAGAACCTGAAAAACTGGGGGGCTAGGATACTATGGAGGGTCGATTGACGGGGGAGTATGGATTACCCCTCTAGTCGCAGGCGGGTCCGGGAAACTGTGAAACATATTAACCTCCCAAAATTCTATTTCACAGATTTCTGGCTGAAAACCGATACAGGTAGGTATTCAAAAAGAGAACGCGCAAATTATTACATAACGGTTTATTATTTACCTGCATAGCTGCCCCTTCTGCGTAAAACACTGTTTTCTGTGGTCAATACCGTCGAGCTCCCCGCCAGGAAAGCCCTAAATCGAATACTGGAGCCGGCCCCGGAATTAAAGCTTCATACAAATGCGCGGGATTCAATAATTCAATCATTAATCATTTGTAGTTATTCATGAAGCATAAGGTAAATAATAAACCGTTGTGTAATAATTACCTTATAGATGCCCCTTCTACGTGGATAGTATAATAAACCGTTGTGTAATAATTTAGCCAATAATACTTCAACGTTTGTTCAAGTTGCAAAAGTACCTATCAATAAAATGCAACACATTATTTCATTTTTCAAATGAAATAATATCACAGAACAACCAACTCGACTTCATACAGCCATCCGTGATTATAATCAGGAGATCCCTAGCACCTGGTATCTGGGCCGGATTTATACCGTTTGATTCACGATCATGTTGACGAAGCTTTTAATGCAAAGGAACGGCTGGACGTACAATGCTGGGTGTTCTCAAAAACTGCATTAGTTCAAGATCAATTTAAAAACACGTTTAAAAAAAAGTTGTAAAAAACCATAGGTACCCTTCTATTGAGTTTTCGTGATCTATTGAGAGCACTTTGTAACGAATAGGACATCGCCAATAAGAGTCAATTTTTTTTTAATGGATGAAAAGAACATCCCTACTCTCATCTCTTAATGAACGTTCTACAATGCTCCACAAGGGCAAATCACTAACTAAAAAAAAAATATTGGAATTTTATGAATTTTTCAACTGAATTGTCCGTATTTAGATGGATTTTTAGGAAGTAACAGTTTTTTGACAAATAAACGAATACCCAACAACATTCATTTCCTAAACCTTTTTGGAGTACTTTTAGCTTTATAATTAAGCAAACCAAACTAAGTTCCTAATAAAAATTTCTTAAAAAAAAAAACCTGGAAAAACGGATCTCTTCCCCGGGCTACAACCGCTACTGCAAAGCACAGAAAATATTTACCAATGTCAAAGCGTGACATATTATGTCGTGTGAACCATGGAAAGAAATCAGTTAAATAAAACTAAGGCATCCAGAAAGATATATCAATCTATCTAACTGTAAATCGATCTACCTATCTAACAGTAGGTAAATAATGTCTCTATACCGGATACTGCCATCCCGGTCTTCTACAGGTTTGATGAAAAATTACAGGTAGAGTATATCTATCCACTTTCACGAACGCTTTCAGGGCTCCTGTGCCCCCTTTCTCAAGCGATATTCTTACTGAAAACACCATATACAGCAAGTTATATTGATTAAAAAATTTGAAAACACATTAGGTAAGGTAGGTAGGTAACCATTTCCAGAAAAATCTACCAACTACCACTGATGAACCCCAGATTTTACCTTTTCTTTTTTTCAGACATTAAACATGAGAGATGAAAAATATAGCTAGTGCCTACTATATGCCTACTAAGAAAGGGGGCACGGAAGCCACCCGAAGGAGGACAAGAAAACGTTCCAGCTGCAATTATTTTTCAAGCCTGTAATAAATTAATGACTTCTTCCAATTATTTTGAAACTTCCTGTTCTACAAGTTTTTCAATACGACGACTTCTGTTGTAGGGGTGGGCCTGTAGTGGTAAGGCAGCTAACAGTTAGTAAAAACATGTCCTACAACATTGTGCCTTTCATCTTCGACATAATTCATGTTTTGGAAACATCAATTAATGAGCGTTATTCGAGTTAAACGTCGGATCAATATTGTTGATTTTCATGTTTTACTTCAATTTCACGCCTTATTCCAACAGCATTTTTTTCGATTGTTCTCTACTTTCTGTAAACATTTTCAAACCATAGCAATAGCTCATTTCACCAGGGAATAGCTAAAACCACATAGTTGTTAGACACACCAATTCACTACGTGATGTTCACATTTCTTTTACAAGTGAACAAAAAAAATACTGACATAAATATGAAAATAATGAGACACGGAATCTCTACCATAAAAGTTTTTTCTTTTATATATTTTCGAACGAACGAAACAAAACTAATGTAACTGAAGGCGGGTGGAGCACGAGACCAGGGACCCGACGAGAGTCGAAACTGTGAAAAAAGGGGTGACGTGAGTGGCGCAATCATGCACGTTGTTTTGGGAGTTATTTCTTTACAGATCGTCAAGACCTCACGAAAACTGGGCGATAAGTATCAAGGATAGATGACAATCACAACGATTAGGGAGGTTAAGAGAAAACTAAATATCAGGAAAATGGATTTGTTCTGACTTCGAAGGGATTCGACTACCTCGGTTTCAGACTGTAAAGAGAATGACAGTGCTCCAGTGCTACCGAAATGACGGACGGGGTAACGAATCACTTTGCACTAGCACTTTTTTTTCCAGAGCTCCGGATCCAATACTTCTAAGGGAAATCTACGTACATTTCTGTTACTTCTCATTACCTCCGATACTTATTTGCATCACGTTTTTGTCAGGTTTATTTCAGTAGCCAAAACACCCCAAATGGACCATGCCCATGGACACATTATGATGATAAATTAAAAAATAGAAGCTTTCTTTTGATTCAATCATCAGTTCTGATGTCCCATCTCTTCCCGCGACTGGTCTTAATATTGATGGGGAGCTAGTTACGGTATTGTAAGTGTGTATACCTACGTGCGATGATTTAGGAGTTTTTTCAATGTTTTTCAATGGAAAGCCAGGAACATAGGATTTCAGTATTCAAGTAAATACCTCTTATTGGCATGTGTACATAACGAAATATTGTCGAAACTGTAGTGGAATAGTATACCGTTACCGAAAGTACACCTCAGCATACCGTTACCGTTAATGCATACCTCATGGATGGAAATGTAGAATATTTTAAAAGGATGCAAAAGGTAACTGGTGAATAGATTGCACATGACTGTCCAATGTAGTAATGAATTGATTCAAAACTAAAAGGGGGAAGAATTTCAACTCAAATTACGAGAGAGCGTAAAACGATTTTTATGGGAATACATTTGTTTTTATAGGTACCTCGTGAGTTTTTGCAGTGTCAGAAAATGTGCAGGCCCCCTTTTAGAAAGAATTTTTACCTCTCGGCACCTAGTAGCAATTTACGATACTATTAATACTACTAATGTATCAGTTTTACCAGAATCCGCTAAAATCATCCGCTACTGAATGGGCGGGGGGGGGGGGGGGTATTCAACGGTATTTTCTTCACGAGTGGCCCATTGCACCCGCTCACAGCTGTATTGCCATTTGTACCTCTTACGACTGCCATTTGTACATCTTACGACCAATCACGGGATTAATATTGGCAAGAACTAGGACTGTACGTGTACAAGTCCACAGTAAAGATCTCACCGAATGAAACAATACTATACTATTATAATACGCATTTACATGGAGGGCGGGAATGCCCTACCAATATTAACATTCTTTCTACTCGTAACTCTAATGTGTTTACACGTAACGTATTTCCTATACTTCATATATATTGAACGTCAAGATAAATGAACGCAAATTTAGTTATGAAAGTGAGAAGGCATCCTGCGTCATACCTACATTCGGTTTTCCACGTTTTTAACCCATCATGAAGTTTAATCACGTTATGATGCCATTGTCCGTTGACCACAATTCACAATAGAATTTGTCAACATCTGCAGTCTGAAGCTGAGCCAAAATATACCAGTACAGATCACACACCAAGATGTTCAATAGGATCTGGTGAAGAGGCGGCAACGCAATAATGTGGAAGTGGCAGACCTTGGTTCGATCCTCACTGCAGGCGCAACATTCATTTTGAAACATTTCTTTGAAACATTCCACCGCATCGTCCGACTACGTTTCTCAAACTGATTGGCGTGGGGAAGTTTCTTTACCCAGAGCACTCGTACGCGCAGAAGGACGATCTAATCACGACTTGTCTACGCAGAAGTGTTCTTTACCTATATTCTCTCATAATCTAAAGTTCTCTGAACGAATTAAGGGCGGGGATGGGGTTTTTATCTTTCATGTCAAATGGAAGGGTGATCAAATCACCCATAAACTCAATGATTCCTTTCACGATTGAAGAACACCAACAGAGTTCCCGAAAATCCCTCAAGACTCTCTCTTCCGAGGCTCAAATGAAGAAGAGCTTTTCTGAACAGATACGGTTGAGAACGGACGCTGGGAGAAACGTCATTTTTTTTATACTACTTGTGGAGTCGGAGGGAAACGGGGAGAAGGCAGGGGCGTTCACCCTGGAGGTAGTAGAGGAGCAATAAAACGTTTTATGATCGTTTGTAAATTCACTTGCGAGACCATCAAGCCTGAAAGACAGAAACCGAGCCGTTAAAGACACCACGAAGGGGGAAAGGAGATGGCAAAGATCAGAATGACTAGGTATTGAGTGAGACTACTGAGGGTCTCAGTGCCCCCTCGCCATTCAAGAGCCCATCTCATTTGCTTATAAACAAAGTTCTAGGCCAGCGGTAATCCAAATTTAAGCTAATAATCAGTATTAGTAGAGGAAAGTCCAAACTATGATACTCTACATAGCCAATTCCAAGTCGACTCGTCTTAGTCCAACACCCGGAATTACTTTACTAGTAACAGTTATTTTCGAAAAAAAACGCCTTGCTTGTGATTAGCTAGAATGATTTATTGCACTTTGTACTAATGTGTGATGGAGCGAGCTTTGTAATTCAGTTCGTTCAGCAATGTGATAGAACGAAGGTAATCGGGATTACCTTGAGTTACATTTTGTGCCCACCATGCGTAGATGGTGTCCGGATTTTCCCATGAAAATGAGTGAAATTCCGATTTTAAACTACCCTATCTACGAAGAATTTAAATTTATTAGGACTAGTTTACCGATAACTGGAATTGATGACTATGGTCAGAGTTGTCGATCCTCATAAAAATTGCGAATTTTCCGGTTACTAACATTCAAACGTTGGATAAGTCCATTTATCCGGTCGCTACATGGGCTACCCCTGGGCTCGCTTTGCTTTCACGCCAGGTTGGATTGGGAACCAGTGAATTAATACATACAAAACCAGAAAAATATGAAAGACTCGCTATATTTCATCTCAGTACTCGCGTCTGTGATCCATATTTCTGAGGAAGAACTTTTTTTAATTTATCCCAGCCCTTTCAAAACACGAAAGCCGTGTCTGGGAAATCCAGAAAAACCTCTGGCCTCCCCTCACGAAGGGCGGGGAGGGATGAAAAGAGTTAATTTTGATAATGGCCGTGGGAAACAAGGTCAGATCGTCAATACCTTTAACGGGGTCACAGACAAAAGCCTTCTCCCCCACTGCCACGTCTTCTGGTACGATCATCCTCTCACCTCCGACCCAAGAATGCCCAGGTAAATATACTGAATTCCTGTACGGGGATTTCCTCCCTCTGATCGCACTGTATTCATGTATCCAACCCCGGTGAACGTATTTTACTCAAAATGTTTTTCAATAGGAGAATGTAGTGAATACCATTCATAAAAGTATGAAAATCAAAGTGAGAGTCTGAGTGTTTCGCAACACGCCAACCATTCAAAGCCATTTCAATACTCTCCATGATGTTAAGTATCTAATGTGCAAATGATACAAACAAAACCTTTGATATTTCAATAAGAGTGTAGCTCAGAAACTTTCATCAGAAGGATATAGTTTTTATTACGGCTTAAAAAATTAATTCAGGATTTTCTATATTTTCTAGATCACCCATACGTCCAGCCGTTCGTTCACAGGCCCTGAAGTTTTAACCGAAAGGTTCACCAACTTGAGTTTTAATCATACAGCTCCAGCCCAGGTATCATTGCTAGGGAACAACTGATTATAATCACACGTGGCTGAATGATATCGAGTTGGCTGTTCAGTGATACTATCCCATTTGAAAATAGATTTTTATCTTGGATTTTGTTTATAGGTAATTTTTACCTGAGCGTTGATAGGCTGTATACGTAGAACTTTACTGTTCACCGCAAACGAATCATGTAGGTAGGTATAAACCGCGAAAATAATGCCCTGTTATTTTAGCCTGCGCTAATAGGAATTCATTCAGTGCTCCACGCAAATAGGTCAAGGGGGTATGGCTGAGTATACAGGAAGAGAATAAGCCAGAGTGTAATAATTTGCAGCGTTTTGGTCTATTATTTTCAATAATGAACCTTTGGAATCGAAAATGAAAACAAATAAAATGTTAACCCTCCCACCACCGAAAATTTGAAGGTTTACGTTTCAGGGTATGTTGAACCCGGAAATGCAACAAAAAAATTCTGTCTGTCCGCCGTACACCGTACGGCGGACAGACAGACACTTATCAGACGGCGGACACTTTTCCTAATTACCAAAATTAATGAAATTTGGTTTGTAGGTCCCGATTGGGGTCTAGTTGGTCCTCGAAGCTAGGTGTTACTGTGAGCCATCTCTAACGGGTGAAAAATAGGGGTTGGAATTTTCAGAACGACGCAGCTCGAAAACTTTCAATAGGTGGGTATGGTTTTTTTTACGTTTTTAAATTGACCTTGAACTGACGCTTTTTTTTCGAACACCCGGAGCATTGTACGACCAGCCGTTCGTGTGCGCCGAAATGCTTCGTCAACAGGATCGTGAATCAAACGGTATAAATCCGGCCCAGATATTGATAGGGAGCACCTGATTATAATCCCTGATGGCTGTATGAAATCGAGTTGGCTGTTCTGTGAAATTATGTCATTTGAAAAATGATGGATCCATGATCCATTTGGAATGATGGATTATGTTGATAGGCACTTTTGCATCTTGAACAAACGTTGAAGTATTATTGATGGGTAAATTATTACAAATCGGTAAATTATTGCACAACGGTAAATTATTACACAACGGTCCATTCTACCACCTACGTAGAAGGGGATGCATTTTTCTGATAGGTACTTTTGCAACTTGAACAACCGTTGAAGCACTATTGATGGGCAAATTATTACAAAACGGTGAACTACTACAAAACGGTTCCTTATACTTACTATCTACGTAGAAGGGGCACCAATACAGGTGAATTTATTATTACACAACGGTTCACTATTTGCCTTATGCTTCATGAATAACTACAAATAATTAATGAATGAATAACTGAATCCCGCGCATTTGTAGGAAACTTTAATTCCGGGACCGGCTCCGTTACTCTCGTTAGGACTTTCCTGGGGGGAGTTCGAGGGTACTGACCACAGAAAACAGTGATCTACGCGGAAGAGGCATCTAAAAAGGCAAATGATAAATCTCTGTGTAATAATTTGCAGCTTTTCTTGATAATAGACACTACCCACTATACCAAATTTAGGGATTCATAATTACCGAGATGGACCCCACACGTTCCCATACACAATAAATAATTAAGGGAAAGGTTCCACTCGTGCATCATAACCTAATGAGCAGATTCATGAAGTACATGTCTCAAAGAACCTTAAGCCGATGGAATATTTCAGTTCATTATTTTGAATCCGCTAAGCTCAACGTTGGTGTCAGTCATCTCTAAGGGGTGAAAAATAGGGGTTGAAATTTTTAGAACGCCGTAGCTCGAAAACTTTCAATAGAAGGGTACGGTTTTTTTAAAACTTTTAAAATTTGTCTTAAACTAAAGCATTTTTTGAGACTACCCGTACGTCCAGCTGTTCGTTCGCACCGAAAAGTTTCGTCAACATGATCGTGAATCAAAAGGTATAAATCCGGCCCAGATATCATCACTAGGGAGCACCTGATGATTATCAAGCATGGCTGTATGCAGTCGAGTTGGTTGTTCTGCGATATTATTTCATTTGAAAAATTATGGATCTATTGGATTTTCTTGGTAGGTATTTTTGCAACTTGAACAAGCGGTATAATAACAACAAGTAATTAATGATTGAGTGATTGAATCCCGCTCATTTGTAAGAAACTGTAATTCACGGACTGGCTCTAGCATGATTTAGGGCTTTCCTGGGGGAAACACGAGGGTAGGCTTTGACCACAGAAAACAGTGATCTATGCAGAAGGTGCATCTGTACAGGTAAATTATTACTCAACGTTTATTACACAACGGTTTCTTGCACAGCGGTTTATTATATACCTTATGCTTCACGAATAACAACAAGTAATTAATTATTGATTAATTCCGCGCATTTTGATGAAACTGCAATTATCGGGCCGGTTCCAATACTCGATTTAGGGCTTTCCAGGGGGGAGCACGAGGGTTGGTATTGACCACAGAGAACAGGGATCTAGGCAGAAGGGGCTACTATACAGGTAAATAATAAACCGGTGTGTAATAATTTACAGTGTATCTTAATGACAATTTTGCACGGCGTTTGACCATGAAATTCACTGTATAAAACTGCCGCCCTCCAGAACTTGAAAACTCGATTTTTAATCCACTTTGTGTGTCTAACAGTTTGAGTTTGAGGGAACTCCCGATTTCCAGCCACTAATGCTACTGTACTCATCACCACCCATTCGCCCTTCTTTCGATATTTTAGTAGGTTTATGGAGTTTATTATAATTGTCAACGACTTTGCAAAACTAAATTTTTGAAACAATGTTTACTAATTACCGACTCGAAAAAATTAGTCTGCAGAAAAAGTGGCCTTTTCTGTTTTCTCAACTTTCATGTTTGGTACGAAAACTTTTTTGGCATTTGAAATAATCGATCATTTCAGCATAGAATTTTTGACGATTTTTTATTTTATTTTATTTTTATTTTTAGTGTTTGTCTAGCGATTGTTCCGAAACTACTTCCAATTTCAATAAATCTTTTAGCGAATTTTCAAAGAAAATGAAGCTATTGCAATGGCTTCGAAATTTAAATAATATAAATTTTTGGAAATTTTCTTCATAGAAATCCGTTTCAGACCATTCTAAAACGATTCCTGAAATTTAACACTTTTTTATATGTATATATATATATATTTATTTATATATGTGTCACTCCAGACGATAACTCTCGATAGAATTGAGATAAACAGCTCAAATTTGCACAAAAAATCTATCTTGGCAATCGAAAGGCTAAGTTCGAAGATGGGCGAAATTGGCCTACTCTAAGGAGGGTTTTGGCGCATTTAAAGTGCGCAAAAATTACCCAAAAATCCCCAAAATGTTATTTTCCAACAAGTGACCCCTCATTTTAAAGGTTTTTGCACGCTGAACACGATGGTGGAATCGGATTTTAGATATCTCGATCCGTTCTCAAATTAGAGCATTTAAAGTGCGCAAAAATTACCCAAAAATCCCCAAAATGTTATTTTCTAACAAGTGACCCCTCATTTTAAAGGTTTTTGCACGCTGAACACGATAGTGAAATCGGATTTTAGATATCTAAATCCGTTCTTAAATTAGAGCATTTAAAGTGCGCAAAAATTACCCAAAACTAGGATAATCTTTAAACTCTTACCCCCCCCCCCCCCCCCCACCCCCTTAGAGTGGTCAGATTGAAATATGTGAGAAGTATTAATTGAAGACGAGAGTTCGAAGCAAAAAAGGGGGAGGCAAACGATTAGTACAACTCCTTGAATTTACCCACAGCGATCAAATAAATAAGCACTTAGTACAATTACGTAATAAACAAACGGTAGAATCAGGATGGACAAAACGTACAAATTAAAATAAATACGAAGAGAATATACATAGAAAACCAAATTTTAGACCGAAGTTTTCCTTTATTCAAAACCATAGCCATTAATTCGAATATTTCTTTGAAAATTCGCTCATTAAGTCATGCTGCATGACTGGTTTTTTTTTTCAAATGAAAGAGATCTATATTTTTGTAAAGATTGGCCCAGTATGTCGCCAACAGGAACAGGAATAACGACTATTATACGCGATTATTCCGAAACTAGATCTATTTCGATGAATCTTTTTTCAAATGAAAGAGGAACATCCCCCGGTGGTCCCATACTAGTTTTCTAAGTTAGGAAAAAGTAGTAATGGCCTGTACTAGGCGAGTATACTCTTCGATTTCTAATGCTTTGATAAACATTGCACGATGTGACGACAGAACACAGTCTGTGAAAGACGGTGGGTGCCCCAGTAATGATGGTATCGGTGCTTGATAACATGGTACCTACATTACCAAATAAGTATATCACACTAAAAAGCAAAAAAATAAAGTTTTAACTAAAAACAAAACCGACTTCAAAATAGCTGTATAAAAATAAAAATTTAAGAATAAAATTAATATACTGAACAAATAATGTAAACAATTTATTCAAAGCCAATACAGAACGTTTTTGAAGTAAGCGTCAAATTTTAACTTGAAACCCCACATACAGCCTTCATATATTATTATATCCCATGGTTACACTTAAGTTGAAATTTGGCGCCGACTTCAAAAATGTTGTTGTACTGGCTTTGAATAAACTATGTGCGTCTGGTCAGCATAAATATTATTCTTTACTTTTTAGTTTTATACAGCTTTATTGAAGTCGGTTTTGTTTTTTGTTAATTTAAATCAAATTTAACAACCTTTACCTTATCATTTTTTTTTTCACTCTAATACCTAAATTTGACGCGGTTTCCAAAATAGCTAGTCTCCAAAATAATACTTGTCTATCCTTTTGGCGTGATTAGGGATCCGTTAAGTATTATGATCATCATCGAAGAAGATATCTAGGTAAGTATCGTGTTCTGAGATGAACATCGGGAGTTTCCCAGTCGAATGGTGAAGATTTTCGTGAGATGAAAACTAACGGAGTTACAAATTGGTTGTATGTAAAAACCGTTAGGGATAAAGTGTCTTAGCAAGATGGAGCGATTCTGCCCATGCGGAACAATTAGGGTATGGATACCTGTGATTAAATTTTAAATATGAATTTGGAGAATATAATATCACGCCATCTTACGCCAATATTAGGTGGCATCAACGGTGGTAAACGTTGAAATAAGCACTCTCGCCATAATTTTTAGTCGTTCAAATTTCTGAATAGTCCACAAAACACCGCACGTCATACTAAGTCTCCTTAACATTATTTATGTAGTACCTACGCAATACTTCATATTAGCTTAAATTTTTATTGAGGGTGGCTATCGAGTATACCTAAGTCTATCAATAAAATATAATAAAATACCCAGTGGATACCAAAGCAATCTGCAAGTGATTTGAACATCATCTCATTTCATGGTGCCATCATTTTAAAGAAAGGTCGATTCAAACGTAACAAGGTGCCATGAGTAGTGGAATCTGAGTGAATTAGAGTAGTGGAATGACAGGAGTTATCCATTAAAATCGGCACAACTGTGTACCCAAAGTCGGATAAAACTGATGATTCGTAGATCAGGTTAAATAGCCAGCGGCTAGCAATACTGAACAATACACTGAAAGAACGAAAGTTGACCAATTGATGGAACAACATGGGTTTAAGAACGAAACCGAGCAAGCAATAAGGTAACCCAGCAGGGTCTAAAACCAATATGATGCCTTTAAAACCAACAATTTATATAATAAGTATTAAAATAATTGAATGCAAGTTGTTTGACTCATAAATATGCTGTTTTATTGAAACAAACCCTCGCACGGGCCTAAAATCTACAAAACGACTTGGAAACAGCATGCAAAACTCGTGACAAGCTCAAAAAGTGCGACCTAATAAATAGAAAGCGGTCGTAAAATCTACAAAGCAGACTACCATAAGAAAGTACTTCGGCACCAAATGTTTGGAGAACCCCCCCCCCCCCCCCCACCCCTCCAATTTTCCCGTTCTGGGAGAAAAGTCAAAGGAAACTGCTACAGACGCGAGAAGGGGAGTTTCATCTCAAGCCCACGTGGGCAGTGGGTCATCTACCACGTGACTGTCAACATCGCCGGCTCCCTTGTCTCACGTACTCTAACCGCTTCGCGTGGACCATAAACACCGAACTGCAGTAATAAACATGAATGAACTACAGTTCGTTAATACAACAGTAAACTTATTTCAGCCGCAAGCTGAAACAGAACAGTTTCATCCAAAACAACATCGTAATGTTTTCGTGTAATTTTCCTGTAAGAGCAAACCGCACTGACAACGGAAGGACTGAATCTCGTTCCTTTTTCAGTTGCAAACACGATAAATAAACTTGATTTTCAATGGCATAACCTTGTACTCAAACAGCATTGCTAATCACTTATTTAGCAATCGTAAAAAAATCTTTCTATATTTTGGGTGCTGCTAGACTTTGTACCGTTGGGTAAACTTTGTACCGTTAGCTAACCGAAAGAAAGTCCACGAAAAAGATACCACAGTCATATGCGAAATATCTACGACTCAAATTCTCAATGAATGCATTAACCATACGAAGTCTTAACAAAAAAACTCTTTGTGCGAAGATAAAAAATATAGTACGTTCCTGAATTTAATTGGTACGTTTTCGAATCAAAATTAATATCTTGAGTTTTACAGAAATATGTAACGTTAACCATCTCGAAACCGTAAAACGCGCACTTCTTGAAACAACCCACAACATGATATTGTCGATTTCAATTCTGATAAGCTGAGCGAATACAGTTATTAAATTCGTTCATGCCCGGGAATTTCTGATGGCTTATAACAATAAGCACTTTTTTCTACGCCTATAATAAGATGGACAAGCAATTTTCTATCGCGAACCATAACATTCTCAATTTTAAATTTTGAAACTTTACCACTGCCGGATAGGTAATACGCCGAAGAGTTTCTATTTTGGAAACATCAAACCAAACCCATTCCAAAGGGAGCGAATTCAGATGCGCATTGACGATTTGGAGCCAGGTTTTTGTAAACAAAAACATCCTTTATTCCAGAACTTAGTTGCATTTGGTCATACACATCAACGTTTAATCATAACATTTGTTGATTTTCCGGCGTATGCATTTAAAACGTCTAATTCTCCAATTCTGCAGCGGCTTTTGGTATATTTCTCCTCCTCACTTGTGGAAGAAGAAAAAGTTATGAAATGATGGTGGAAGATTGAGTTGGAGTGGAGTTGCAAAAATTCGAAAACGTGTGATGTAGCCCACGTGGACTTGAAATGCTAATGTCAACATTAGCGGTCTCGATGCTAATGTTTGTTTAGTTCAAATTAATTAAGTAGGTAATGTTAAGTAGGGTGAAGTGTGTATGAGAGAGAGAAAAAAAAGTAGGTGGAAAGTAGAATAGAAGAGAAGAGCAATAGAGGAAAATGTAAAATAAAAGCTAAATGAAAAATGATGACAACCACACGAGGAAGCACACGAGGAACCAGAACACACAGCACACAAGCACACGTGACCAAAAAGACCGTATTTTCTTTTCTAAGTGTGGCGATGTTCGGAAGAGTGAAGTGTGTGTTACCGAATTATAAAAGAAGCACTAGTATACAAGAAGAGACAGAGGACAGGAATGGGACTAGCGGCTCGGTACAAGCTGGGAGTTTTAAGGGAGGGTTGGGGGTGAACGGCGCCGCCTCCGCTGCGCCTGCGCCACACACGCCCCCCAACTCGGCCTGTCCTAGATTTTTTTTCTGTATTTTTCCTCCCTTCCGAAAGGGATGCACACTCGCCCCCTCCCCCTCAACGGGTAAAATAATGGATGGGAAGGGGGGAGGGGGTGTGTTTGCGAAAGGCAGATGTTCCCGATCGGCTATTAGGAGACGCGATACAAGGAGAAAGAAAATTCCTTGGCGGGGAAAAAACGTTGTCATTACAAATATCATAAATATCGAAGGGCTTAACGTAAAAGCACCCATGTCAAGAATTAAATCAGATTCACCCGGCTAGCAATATTCAACAAAACTAGGAGCATGGAGAGGGAGTTGTACATCTCGTCCCAGGTTTGATCTGTACCACCTTTAACCAATTCATCTGGGCCCCGGTTTGTTTCTACAGTGGAAGGTGCTTAGTAGAAAGGCGGTTACAGGAATAATTCGGATATAAAGCAGTCAGGTTCCGATCGGCTGTATGTAAACACACAGGGAATTAGCCTATTATGCTGATCGAAAGATCAAAAACGCTGCGAAGTTCTTGCCACATGGGTTTATTATTCTGCTAGGCATATTTACAGAAATGGTAGCTGTACATTCATTTTTTCTTTCATGTGCAATAATTGAAATAGCTATTTTTTATTGTTTCTACCAATTTTCGCCCACAAAAACACGAAATAGGCTCCTATTCTTGACAAACTATCGTTGACCACTGACACTGCCATTTAAATGTCTTGAGTCACCTGCTGACGATAATTCTAGCGTTACTATACAAATTGATGATGATTTCAGACCATTTCCCAGGTTTTTGACTTAAAAAATAAAAAATAAATAAATAGATTTTGGGAGGCGAACCTTCGTTACAACTTCAATTCTTCACTCTTTGATCAAAATCAACTTCATATTCGGTATTCTCGCATTAAAAAATACGAAAAACGATACCTCACAAGCTTATGTTCACTAAAACCTTTAAAAAACCCTATTTTTACACCCATTCTTCCCCCATAACACCCTTGAGTATGTTCCGATCTGGCTGCAGTTTCGGGACACAACTAGAGCCCAAATGTGTGCGAAAGAACGAATTTTTAAGTTCGCAATAGAGTACATATGGATGATGGAGGCACATTTTTTTCTGAGCGAATAAATAGGTTTATAATTCACAGAATAATAAATCAACAAATAAAACCTAAAGCAGATCAATTCTGGGAGGGTCACAATTCGCAAATATAGCGACAGTAGAGGTCGCTTATAGATATTGGTCGCGTAAAGTAATTGTTTCCAGTCAGTCCCAATTCGATCACTATAATCGACTTCTACATTCTACTGTATTTACTAAATCCATGAACTCAACTCGTCCTGAGATTCTTCTGCCTACCCAGTCTATGAACTAAACTCCTCCTTGATCAATTCTTCACTGGTTTCCTCTCTACTGATTAGTCTACAAACCTAATCACTTATGAATACGAGTACCTACTCGTGTTGAAGAAATGGTGAGCCCTAACTAACCCTAAATTAGTTGATTTTGAAAAGCATTTCAGTAATATAGATGCTTTTCATAAACCCACTTTTCCACCCACATCGGTATATAGCACGCACTAAAACAACTAATGGCTGCGAACCCCTCTATTCAAATCTGGCCAATGTATTTTAAAACTCTCCTGTATCAACATTCGGGCTTTGTCAAAGCTTTGGAGAAGATGCAAGTGGACATAATCACACTTGACTTGACTTGATACGGTGAGAATTATGTAACCAACCAAATAGATATCATAGCATTGACTAAGCCATCCCTGAACCAGTTTCTCCATAGGGATTCGAATGTATCAACTTTCAGTTTTTGAGAGGCTAGTACGAATCGTATCATATGAATTTTCTATTTTCCGGACGGACGGGACGAGTTGAAGATTAAGGGATTACCGAGGCTGGGACGAGAAGAACTGTGGTTTGGGGACGAGACGCGTAATGCCTCGGACGTTTTGTACGGTCAGCCAGGAAAACCCGGGCCCGCCTGTACGGTCGACACCCCACGTGATTTAACAACTTGGTCTCATTGTTAGGCAGGCAGTACTGTCACAGTCATAATTTTGTCATAGTCCTAGTTTTTACGGAATTTGGTTTTTAACTATGCCAATGACCCAACATTTTCATAAGTAAAAACGCTGCAAATCCCTGCACAACGGTTTATTATTTTGCACAGAATACCCTTCTGTTTCCGATCACAGCTCTCTGTATAGATAACCCGTCTATATAATATAATATGTACTAGTCTATACATATTATGTGAATCGCAGACCCTCCGTAGGTTAGTATCTAACCCCGTACTCGTTACTGGGTACCTACCTAAATCACAGTACAGAATACCCTCCTGTTACATATCACAGGTCTCCGTATAGATAACCTTTCTATATAACGTATGTACTATTCTACACATATTATGTAGATCGCGGACCCTCCGTAGGTTAGTACCTAACCCCGTACTCGTTACTAGGTACCTACCTGAACCGTTGTGTAATAATTTACCTGTATAGGTTCCCCTTCTACGGAGATATAATAATGAGCCATTGTGTAATAATTTGTCCATCAATAATACTTCAACGGTTGTTCAAGTTGCAAAAGTACCTATCAACAAAATCCAGCCCCTTGTTGGTAGATGAGCCGTTGTGTAATAATTTACCGTTGATTAATAATTTGCCATTGTGTAATAATTTACCCATCAATAATACTTCAATGGTTGTTCAAGATACAAAAGTACCTATCAACAAAATCCAGCCCCTTCTTGGTAGATGAGCCGTTGTGTAATAATTTACCGTTGCGTAATAATTTGCCGTTGATTAATAATTTGCCATTGCGTAATAATTTACCCATCAATAATACTTCAATGGTTGTTCAAGATGCAAAAGTACCTATCAACAAAATCCAGCCAGCCCCTTCTGGGTAGATGAGCAGTTGTGTAATAATTTGCCGTCGTGTAATAATTTACACATCAATAATACTTCAACGGTTGTTCAAGTTGCGAAAGTACCTATCAACAAAATCCAGCCCCTTCTGGGTAGATGAGCTGTTGTGTAATAATTTACCGTTGTGTAATAATTTACCGTGGTATAATAATTTACCGTTGTGCAATAATTTGCCGGTGTGTAATAATTTGCCATTGTGTAATAATTTACCCATCAATAATACTTCAACGTTTGTTCAAGATCCAGAAGTACCTACCAACAAAATCCAATAGCCCATCACTTGTCAAATGAAATAATATCGCAGAACAAACAACTCGACTTCATACAGCCATCCTTGATTATAATCAGATGCTTTGTGTTATGATATCCAGGCCGAATTTATACCGTTTGATTCACGATCGTGTTGACGAAGCTTTTTGGTGCTCACGAACGGCTGGACGTACGATGCTCCGGGTGGTCTCAAAAAATTGTTTAGCTCAAGACAAATTTAATAACGTAAAAAAAACCATACCCTTCTATCCGAACATTTCGAGCTACAGCGTTCTCAAAATTTCAACCCCTATTTTGAACCTCTTAGAGATGACTGACAGTAACGTCGAGCTTCGAGGACCAACTAGACCCCGAACGGAACCTATAACCTGAATTTCATCAATTTTGTTTCATGGTAACTAAGAAAAGTGGCCCGTACGGCGTACGGCGGACAGACAGAAATATTTTTATTGCAGTTTAGGATTCTACATACCTTGAAACGTAAACCAATTTTGAGGGGGGTAAGATTTTTTTTTTTTTTTTTTTCATGCTCGATTCCAATGGTTCATTATTGAAAATAATAAACCAAAATGTTAAGATTGGTCAACAACTAATCAAGTGGCTACTGGGAGCCATGGAAGCTGCCTCAAGTTCCTTGTTTACCATTAGTAATAAGAGTTCGAGAAATCTCGTGGAAGATGGTTTTGGTTCGGCATACAGATGACATTCGATGGTTGTGTGCTATGGAAAAGTGCCCAGGGGAAAAAAACGTATGCCAAGTCGGGTAGGCAGTATAGCTTCCTCACCTATGTGACATCGACGCATATAATTAGTTGGTGGGTCCATTCGGTATACAGACAGAGAAACGACGCGTACGGATTTGAAACTAAGAAGTTCAAAAATGACAAAATAGTAGGATGGAATATGAGCTGTAGTAGCAGGATTCATGATAAGCGTAATAGAATTCTTACATGCATTTAATCACACACCTACCCTCCAAATCTCAGCGCATTACGACAATTTCTAGGGTAGGTGTGACCTCTACTAGCATTTCACGTTTGCGCATGCGCAGACGAAAGTTAATGTACTGTATCAATGACTTTAATATGGGACTATCTGTGGCCTAAGCCCCACCTACCCTTCAAACCTCATTGATTCACGACGATTCCAACTTGCATGATTCCTAAAAGTTTTATCCCGATCTGTCCATTAGAACTGGGTTACGTGAGGATTAGGAATTACAATACGCAGCCGAGAGTCAAGGTCGGATTTTGATGAAATTTATTACAGGGTCACCATTAGACACCTGCACATATCCTCCACATTTCAGCTCGTTAGAATGTGCATCCACAAGGAACACTTTTGGTACTGATTTTATAATCATCTTCTTCTACGCTTCTGAACAGTTGAAATGTTGTGGGAAAAGTTGCTTTATGTGTGTGAAGAAAAATACGTAAAAATTTGAAGAAGCCGATTGCTTATCACAAGGCTATAACGCGCCGACTGGCCGTCCTCATCTGCTGCCTACGGCCAGCCAATCAGAACCCACATCCGTACAACGTCGCAGGCAACAGCAGGGCCCCTTTCCCAGCCTCTTTTTTGAAATCTCAAAGTTTGAAAGTCTCAAAATATGAAGGAGGCGTATTTTCCCGACTCCGTCCGATGATCGTTCATCTCACATCATAAACTATTCATCAACAAACGATCACAAACTATTGAGAAAAAATGGATACAGAATTCATGATAAACTGCCTATTGTTCTTTCAACAATATCGGGTGGTTACAAGGAACGTAATGGTGTACAGGAGGATCGACGTACTAAACACATGAGTGTTTACATGTACAGACAGACCTCCCTTGATGTCTGAAGCGCGAGTAGATATTTTAATTTTGGAGAACATAATTGTTTCCTATCACATGAATACAAAACAAGGCTTCCCTGTTCAGCGAGTAAGTAAAACAAATTTTCCCTGGTACCCCACAGGTACGTAATAATAGTCGAACGATAACCAAAATTCGATTTTAAAAGCTGATTTGGAAACATTTCGGACCTGAGTGCTTTCACCTTTAACCGTACAATACATTATGGGATTTTCCAAAGGTTTCAGTCTATTCTACAGCAAAACTCGACCAATATGAGCACACTGTTAATAGGTAGACAGTAACTTTAGGTAGAAATATTAGGTAAAATGAGGAAACTTTTGGAACCGGGTAACTAGAGATGTGGAATTTACTCTACACAGAATTAATTGTCTACAAACTTCTTTCTCCACAAATACAGGTTTTCATGGGTTCCTATTATAAAAACACAGTGAACTTTTATCCTATATCTTACTGCA
The DNA here is from genome assembly GCA_954871275.1 of Leptopterna dolabrata. Lineage (NCBI taxonomy): Eukaryota > Metazoa > Arthropoda > Insecta > Hemiptera > Miridae > Leptopterna > Leptopterna dolabrata. The sequence goes on along the minus strand of OX940978.1, from coordinate 46,021,744 downwards.
GTGTCCAAGAGTTCCATGGTAGACTTACCTGTAAATGAAAGAGCGACATTAGAACAGCATTGTGGTTGAATGTACAATATATTAATTGCAACGCAATTCTTATATATATGTGTGTGTTTGTGTGTGTGTGTGTGTGTGTGTGTGTGTGTGTGTGTGTGTGTGTGTGTGTGTGTGTGTGTGTGTGTGTGTGTGTGTGTGTGTGTGTGTGTGTGTGTGTGTGTGTGTGTGTGTGTGTGTGTGTGTGTGTGTGTGTGTGTGTGTGTGTGTGTGTGTGTGTGTGTGTGTGTGTGTGTGTGTGTGTGTGTGTGTGTGTGTGTGTGTGTGTGTGTGTGTGTGTGTGTGTGTGTGTGTGTGTGTGTGTGTGTGTGTGTGTGTGTGTGTGTGTGTGTGTGTGTGTGTGTGTGTGTGTGTGTGT